>CM068383.1:5561414-5981147 GCA_034770075.1 Aralia elata
GTAAGATAGCTGAAAATTGAGAGAGTGTAGGAATTGAGTGTGTACGGGTGAATTGAGGAAGAAGAAGGAGTGTGGTAGCAGCTGCTATTTGATTCATTAACAACTTAGAACAAGCTCCAAGAGGTATGCAATATAGAGCTTAGCTCATTTCCACATTATTTCCAAGTTCTTAGTTTTGTGTTGGTTGCTTTGTTGAAGTTATGTGACTGATCTTGCTAATTAGTTCATGAACATGTATGGATGTTAATTAGCTCTATTAAAACCTTGTTAATGGTATGTGAAAGTGGAACAATGAATGAAAATCGAACCTATGCATAAGGAATCAAGAAATGGACTGAAATGGACATTAGTGGACTGTTATTCATGTTTTGTTAATAATGAAGTTGTAATCATCTTGGTTTGGCTATGTGCATTGGTTGTGTATTGTTGGTATATGCCAAGAAGGTATGAGTAATGATTTCAATGGGAAATCTGGACTAGAGTATAATGAAACTCTACTCCAATGTGAGTTTTCAACTCATGCCCACCAACTATTTGGGTTAATGTCCAAGAGAATGATTTCTCTAAGGAACATGAGAATTAGAGATGATTAATTGATTAAATGATGTTATGATGCATAGCTCAGTTGTAAAAGCATGTTTTAAGTCATATAGACATGTTGTATAATGGCTAAAAAGCAAAGGGGACGAATCCAAAATTGTTGGTTTTGGTTCTGCAGTAGCAGAACCTGAAAGCTCTTGGATGCAGAGGGGCGCATCTGCGCCACTCCCCAGTATAAGACCTGCGCAGTTGCGCTGGTCTGCAGAGCTGAAGGTCCTTGGATGCAGAGTGGCGTAGCTGCGCCACTCCCAAGTACAAGACCTGCGCAGCTGCGCCGGTCTGCAGAACTGCATTGCTTTACTGCTTTGTGTGGTTGATGCGATGCATGTTTACATAGACCCAACATGTTATAAATACCCCAAGGCATATGTATGATATGTAGTGCAATAGTTGAATGACCCCAAGCATGAAATGACTAAGTCACGTGAGCTTTGCTTAAATGAAATGAATAACATAGTTGTATTTTTCGTTTGGCTTTCAGGGGGCGCTGCCCCCTACTCCCCCGCTAGCTCACCGACGAGTTGGGCAGTCGCTCGCTCACTGGGGAGCGAGACCCCCGTTTGGGTAGTCGTAGTGGCAATCAATGTTCGTAATGATTATAATGCGTTGAGTAATGTAAGCCAATGTTTGGTGTTGATTGTGAGACTAATTGGTTTGTAAATATGTGTCTCAATGCGTAGGACATATTTGAAGGACGATTAATGTCAAGTAGTAGCAAGCACTAAAGGCAAGTTTCCTAAACCCTTGTCTAACCTTTGTATTGGGCAAGTTCTCTAGCTTCATTCATTTTCAGTATTGAATGCAAGTTTCGTATCTTATACAAGAGACGTATATGGTGCAAGTTTATTTGATTCATTTGATTATATTCTCTTGACTCTCATGCGATGTTTGAAGTTTCGATTTACACAATACATATATGGTTGTGTGAATTCCTTACTTATGTAAATTTTTCAGTATTTGCACAAGTATTCGAGCTATGTTATGACATAAATTGTCGAAGCTTTCAAGTTCACATATATATGAACTGTTATAGAGAACGTCGACGCCATTTGTTTCGGCTAGACAGATATTGAAATATTTTATTGATTTGATAATAAATCCTTGAAATGTTATTGATGATTAAGTAGAGCTATCCAACCGAATTGCTTTGGTTAGGATTCTGATACATGAATGAGATGAACAACCCTAATATTAGGGGCAGTTTTTAGTCAGTTATTCTGACAAGGCATCGAGCGCCTAAACAAACGCATATAGTCGTTTCCAGCTAGAGTGTTAATCAACATAAAGTACAATAGGCTGATCACCTAGAAGTGCTCGTAAGTAAGACGCTTTGCAGTTATAATGTTGTGTACCTTTTCAAGAAAGCAAAAGAAAGTTCAAGGTCTTATGACCACTCAATGTCGTTTCGAAAATATATTTTTAAAACTAAAACAAAGTATTATTCTTGTTTATTTAGAATATTTCACAACTATTGTTCAGTTGTCGAAGAGAAATGATATTGTTGTTATTCAACTGTTATACTTGCTGGGCAATTGAATGCTCATTCTTGCTTTATATTAAACATTGCAGCTAAGTCTGAGCGGGTCGAAGGTTCCGGTAAGGACAAGGGAAAGGGCAAGATGAACGTCCAGATGGCATCATAGTTTATTTGTATTAGTAATGTTGTAATACTAAGACTTATTATGTATTTGGAATGATGTTATGGTAATAGAACCTGGGATTGAGAGTAAGATGTGTTGTAATAATATAGTAATTACATTCATCTTTATTATGTTGTATGGAATGGGATGTACCGTGTAGCACCGGATTCGGGTTTGAGGTACCCGGATTTGGGGGCGTCACAGGTTGGTATCAGAGCTGATAGGTTTTAAACCTTAGGTTGGGGGAAAACCTTAGGAATATGACCGTAGAGAGAATAGAAGAGTTAGTAAATGAACTCAAATCGAGTTGTTAAGGGTGGATTGAGGAAATTCATCAAAAGAACTAAAAGTATACTTAGAATAAACTATATTTGTTAAGTGTTATAATATTATTTGCTATTGTTATGTACTAATTGAGTTAGTATATTGGTTTGTAGATGTCAGGAGCAGGACCCGAGTATAGAGATATCTATGTAGTAAGCGAGGAGCTGATCGCTCCACCCGAGCCAACACCCGAGCCAGTAGCAGAGGTTGAGGGTCAGATAGATAGTGACCCGGAAGAAGATCCGGAGGAGGAATCGGAGATAGACCTTTCACTTGATAAGGATCCGTCCGAGCATGAGGAGGAAGCAGATGATATATTATCGGATGTTGTGCCTTCTGAAGAGGAGGAAGTGGCACCATCAGACATGAATAATCTGTTTGAAGTGGTACTTGACAGGAATGTAGCACTAAGAAGTAGAGTTCAAGCCTTAGAGGCGAGGGTACAAGAACTCTTGCAAGAGAGGCATGAGTTAGAAGCCTACTGGGAGGCAGAGATCAATGATAGGATCAGGGCCGAAGATCGGGCCGATGACCTAGAAGAAGAGGCGAGGATCAAGAGGGTGAGGACCGATAGGTCTAACTATGCCTTCAGGTCATCATATGGACGATTTCAGCGTAGGGTGACCCATTACCCAGCTGAGGAGGGCCAGACCAGGCACACCATTAGTAGGGATCTGGTGATGGCCATAGCAGATGACGAGTATGCAGACGCCATTAGGCGTGGTCTAGTTCAGTGATTAGACGAGGTCTAGATGTGTACCTTGTAAGGATGTAAATCCTAAATTTTTTATGTGTAATCAATTATCTGGTGTAAATCCCATCTTTTTAGTAATAGAGGGATATATTGTATGCGAATAGCAGAAGCTATGTGTTGCAAGATGTATGAAGTAAGAAGCATGTTAATATAAGTATGTTTATTTTAATGTGCCTTGTGATGAGTATGTTTATTCCAATGTGCCTTGCGATTAGTATGTGTGCGCGTTAGTATTTACTATAGTGCGCAAGGATAAATAGTGGATTAATAGTGGCATAATTTGTTTAACAGAGATATGCCGCCGAGATGGAGAGGAAGAGGAAGACAGGGAACGCAGAGGAATGAGAATAGAGAATCCGATAATGAGAGTGAGACTAGGGAACCGGGAAACCCTATGCAGCAATTCATAGACTTACTGGTAGGGGCTTTAAACAGAGTTCCAACCGTACCACCTGTCGTTCCTCCAGTTGCGCGTATTGCCAACTTTAAGGACTTTAAGAGTGTGGGACCGCCCGAATTTAAGGGGACCACCGAGCCTATAGAGGCTCAATCATGGGTTAAGGAGGTGGAGAAAGCATTCATCATTGCTGGAGTTAGGGAGGAGCAGAAGACCACTTTTGCTACCTACCTACTGAAGGGTGAGGCTAACTTCTGGTGGGAAGCAAACCAGAATAGGGCTGGAGAAGGAGTCATTGTTTGGGAACGATTCAAGGAGTTGTACTTCGAGAACTACTTTCCCAAGAGCATGTAGAGTCGCATGGAGATGCGATTCTTAGAACTGAAGCAAGATAACCTGACAGTACCCCAATATGCTGCTAAGTTCAACGAGTTGGCTCGATTTGCTCCACACCAAGTGGATACCAATGAAAGGAAGACGATGAGGTTTGAGCAGGGCCTGAAACCCTGGCTCTACAGCAAGGTGAGCGTGTTACAGATCGATACCTTTGGGTCAATCTTAGAAAAGGCTATCATAGCCGAAGGGGGAAGTGAGGCACTGAGCCTCTACAATAGGGAGAGGAAGAATAAGGGTAGGAACGAAAGAGGAAGTAAGGCTGATGTAGCCAGTGGAAGTAACCAGAAGAGGAAATGGAACAATTCCAAGAATACCGAGAACAAACAAGGAGACCCAAAGAAGAGGGTAGAGCCGTGTAAGATCTACGGGAAGAATCACCTGGGGTCTGCTTGAAGGGAAGGATGACATGCTACAACTGTGGGCAGGAGGGACACATCTCTCCTAACTGCCCTAACCCGAAAAAGATCGGTGGGTGTTTCGTTTGCGGAGCACCAGGCCACATGCCAAGGAATTACCCAAAAAAGGGGACAGACGGGGGAGGCAATGGGAATAGCAGTGGCAAGCTGACTATGACTAGTCCAACTCCACCGAGTAGACCAACAGCCCGGACCTTCAATATAACGGTCCAAGATGCAGTGACATCAGGAGACGTAGTCTCAGGTATCATTCCGATCAATAATATTAATGCATATGTGTTGTTTGATTCGGGTGCGACTTGTTCTTTTGTATCATGTGAATTTGCTCAACGTTTAAGCTTACCTCTAGAGAAACTAGAGTCTCCCTTGAACATAGAAGTTGCGAATAAGGAAGTAATCCCTGTTGAACATGTTCATAGGAATTATTGCGTTGAAATTAGAGGGAGTAAGTTATCGGTAGATTTAATTCCGATCAGACTGGGAGAATTCGACGTAGTACTGGGAATGAATTAGTTGTTTAACCACGGGGCAGTAATCGATTGCCAGAAGAAAAGTGTAAACCTTCGGACTTCGAAGCAGTCTAAGGTAGTGTTCTACGGTAGTAAATCTCCTAGACGTTCGAGTTTGCTATCGACGATGCAAGCCAGGAAGCTGTTAAGAAAAGGGTGTGTAGGTTATCTGTGCCATATTGTTGATACCCAACGAGAGGGAGCCGAAATGGGGCAGATACCTATCGTGAATGAATTCGCTGACGTATTTCCAGATGAATTGCCAGGACTTCCACCAGATAGGGAGATCGAATTCGTGATAGACGTAGTGCCTGGAACGGCACCCGTTTCAAGGGCACCATATAGAATGGCGCCAGTGGAGATGAAGGAGTTAATGGTTCAACTGCAAGAATTGTTAGATAAAAAGTATATCCAATCGAGTTTGTCTCCATGGGGAGCGCCAGTGTTATTCGTGAAGAAGAAGGATGGATCGCTGAGACTTTGTATCGACTATCGGGAGTTGAACAAAGTAACGATCAAGAATAAGTATCCGTTGCCCAGGATCAACGATTTGTTTGATCAGTTAAAGGGGGCAAAATACTTTTCTAAAATAGATCTGAGGACGGAATATCACCAGTTGAAGGTGAGGGGAGAGGACGTACCTAAGACAGCGTTCAGGACTCGTTACGGCCATTATAAGTTTTTAGTAATGTCATTTGGGTTGACGAATGCGCCAGCTGCATTTATGGATTTAATGAATAGAGTGTTCAAGCAGCATTTGGAAAAATTTGTAGTTGTGTTCATAGATGATATTCTAGTCTACTCAATGACACAGGAAGATCATGTTAAACACCTAAGAATAGTGATGGAAACCTTGAGGAGGGAGAAGTTGTATGTGAAATTCTCGAAATGCGAATTTTGGCTAGAGAGAGTCCACTTTTTGGGACACGTGATTGACAAAGATGGTATATCCGTAGACCCAGCGAAGGTGGAGGCGGTTATTAATTGGGAACAGCCGAAGACGCCAACAGAAGTGCGTAGTTTCTTAGGGTTAGCGGGCTACTATCGAAGATTTATTCAGGATTTTTCAAAGATAGCAACCCCATTAACCCAATTGACGAGGAAGGCGGTAAAGTATGTTTGGATGGAGAAGTGCGAGGAGAGCTTCCGAGAGCTCAAGAAAAGGTTGAGTGAGGCGCCAGTATTATCCCTACCGGATGATACAGGTGGTTTTGTAGTTTATAGTGACGCGTCACACAAGGGACTTGGATGCGTGTTTATGCAGCACGGTAAAGTCATTGCGTATGCGTCACGATAATTGAAAGATTATGAGAGGGGATACCCTACTCATGATCTCGAATTGGCAGCAGTTGTGTTTGCCTTGAAGATTTGGAGGCATTACTTATACGGCGAGAAATGTGAGATATACACGGACCACAAAAGTCTAAAGTATATTTTCACACAGAAAGAGTTGAATATGAGGCAGAGGAGGTGGTTAGAATTGATCAAAGATTATGATTGTGAGATTCTATATCACCCAGGAAAGGCGAATGTAGTGGCCGACGCCTTAAGTAGGAAGGGTCGGGGGAAGTTGTCAATGTTAACGGCTCAAGATGAGTTAATATCAGAGATGGCTAAACTGGAGATAGAAGTGAGGTTCCCGACAGAATCGGGAGAGAAGTTGTTCACAATAGAGACTCGTCCAATCTTATTAGACCGAGTAAAAGAAGCACAACTTGGCGATGAGGAGTGCGAGGGAATAAGGCAGAGAATTTCCCAAGGAGAGGAAATTAAGTATAAACTCGATAATGATGGAGTGATGAGATTTGAAAGAAGAATTTGGGTACCGCCAGTACCCGAGTTACGAGAAGAGATTTTGCAAGAGGCCCATAGTTCGAGGTACTCGATCCATCCGGGAAGTACAAAAATGTATCAAGACCTCAGACTACATTTTTGGTGACCGAACATGAAGAGAGAAGTCGCAGAGTGCGTTAGTAGGTGCTTGACTTGTCAGAGAGTCAAGGCCGAGCATCAGAGACCAAGAGGGTTGCTTTAACCCTTAGAGATTCCAGAGTGGAAGTGGGAGCATATCAGGATGGATTTTGTGGTAGGACTCCCAACAACGCAGAAGGGATACGACGCTATATGGGTCATACTGGATCCTTTAACGAAATCGGCGCATTTCTTGCCGATCAGAATTAGGTTCAAATTAGACCAACTAGCTAAACTCTATGTGAAGGAAATTGTTTCTAGACATGGAGTACCAATTTCGATTGTGTCGGATCGGGATCCACGTTTCACGTCGAATTTTTGGAAGAGTCTGCAAGAGCAATTGGGAACACAGCTGAGGTTGAGCACGGCGTATCATCCTCAAACAGATGGGCAAAGCGAGCGAACGATACAAACTTTAGAAGATATGTTACGGGCATGTGTGATGGACTTTAAAGGGAATTGGGACGACCACCTACCTTTAGTTGAGTTCGCCTATAATAATAGTTATCATGCTAGCATAGGCATGCCGCCTTACGAAGCGTTATACGGAAGGAAATGCAGAACGACATTGTGCTGGGATGAGGTAGGGGAACGCAAATTGTTGGGACCGAAATTGGTACAGCAAACTGCAGAGATCGTCAAGGTAATAAGAGCGAGACTAGCCGCGGCCCAAGACAGGCAAAAGAAGTATGCAGACAAGCTTCGCCAGAAGAGAGACTTCGACGTTGGTAGCTATGTATTTTTGAAGGTGTCTCCCTGGAAGGGGAAGATACGATTCGGGAAGAAAGGGAAGTTGAGTCCAAGGTTTATAGGACCGTTTGAAGTATTGAGGAGGGTAGGAGAAGTGGCTTATGAGGTAGCCTTACCCCCTGAGTTAGAACATATCCATAACGTGTTTCACGTGTCGGTACTACGACCCTATAAGCAAGACTATAAGCATGTGATAGAGTATGAACCTATTCAGGTTGAGAAAGACTTAACATATGAAGAAATTCCTATTCAGATAATTGATAGGAAAGAGCAAGTCTTACGAAGTAAGACCATATATTCTGTGAAGGTAGTATGGAGGAACCACAATGCCGAAGAAGCGACGTGGGAACTCGAAGATAAGATGAAGAAGAATTATCCCCATCTTTTTGTTTAACCTTATATCGTAATTCTGGGGACAGAATTCTTATAAGGGGGGAGGATGTAACGATCGCGGATCGTGGGTAGCTTTGTAACACGAGCCTATGAATTTTATTGAATAAATTGAACTTTTATTAATATTATTTCGTGTTATGTGTGTGAATATTTTATTACTACATATGATGTGTATGTGATAATTTTTGATTGATATTATTTTTATTGGTATTGATTAAATCATTAGAGAAATAGGGCTAAAGCGCTATTTACGCCAAGACGCCTTTTTCGATTTTATGACTTTTCATAATTTCGCCAAAGCGTTAGTGAGAGGGGTTAATAATCCAAGTATGGGATTTTATTTTATCCCAATTGATTATTTATTAGAAGCCCAATTGGTATTAAATTAAAAGTCCAAGAGTGGCCCAAGTTGGAGCCCAAGACACATGGGTCAAGTCCATGACCCAAACCCATAACCCATAAGGGGAAATGGGTTATGTAATCAGCTGATCATTTGAAGGAGAAGAGTATGGGAGAAGGAGTGAAGAAGAGAGGAGAAGAGAAGGAAGAACGTGGAGCTTTTGGGGAGAAGCAACGTTGCATTTGGTAGAGGAAGAACAACTCAGGAGAAGGGAGGGGGAGAGCCCAATGGCTGACCAAACCTTGGAGGAGCCGAAGCTCTCCTACCCGAGCATTGGGAGCTGCCATGTCTGGCATGCTCAGCCCTCAACCCATCCATGAAGCTCTGATCACTTCTTCTATATATACTCTCCTATTGCTTAGCCCCCATTCCTTTCACTTGTTGCTTAGTAAGATAGCTGAAAATTGAGAGAGTGTAGGAATTGAGTGTGTACGGGTGAATTGAGGAAGAAGAAGGAGTGTGGTAGCAGCTGTTATTTGATTCATTAACAACTTAGAACAAGCTCCAAGAGGTATGCAATATAGAGCTTAGCTCATTTCCACATTATTTCCAAGTTCTTAGTTTTGTGTTGGTTGCTTTGTTGAAGTTATGTGACTGATCTTGCTAATTAGTTCATGAACATGTATGGATGTTAATTAGCTCTATTAAAACCTTGTTAATGGTATGTGAAAGTGGAACAATGAATGAAAATCGAACCTATGCATAAGGAATCAATAAATGGACTGAAATGGACATTAGTGGACTGTTATTCATGTTTTGTTAATAATGAAGTTGTAATCATCTTGGTTTGGCTATGTGCATTGGTTGTGTATTGTTGGTATATGCCAAGAAGGTATGAGTAATGATTTCAATGGGAAATCTGGACTAGAGTATAATGAAACTCTACTCCAATGTGAGTTTTCAACTCATGCCCACCAACTATTTGGGTTAATGTCCAAGAGAATGATTTCTCTAAGGAACATGAGAATTAGAGATGATTAATTGATTAAATGATGTTATGATGCATAGCTCAGTTGTAAAAGCATGTTTTAAGTCATATAGACATGTTGTATAATGGCTAAAAAGCAAAGGGGACGAATCCAAAATTGTTGGTTTTGGTTCTGCAGTAGCAGAACCTGAAAGCTCCTGGATGTAGAGGGGCGCAGCTGCGCCACTCCCCAGTATAAGACCTGCGCAGCTGCGCTGGTCTGCAGAGCTGAAGGTCCCTGGATGCAGAGTAGCGCAGCTGCGCCACTCCCAAGTACAAGACCTGCGCAGCTGCGCCGGTCTGCAGAACTGCATTGCTTTGCTGCTTTGTGTGGTTGATGCGATGCATGTTTACATAGACCCAACATGTTATAAATACCCCAAGGCATATGTATGATATGTAGTGCAATAGTTGAATGACCCCAAGCATGAAATGACTAAGTCACGTGAGATTTGCTTAAATGAAATGAATAACATAGTTGTATTTTTCGTTTGGCTTTCAAGGGGCGCTGCCCCATACTCCCCCACTAGCTCACCGGCGAGCTGGGCAGCCGCTCGCTCACCGGGGAGCGAGACCCCCGTTTGGGTAGTCGTAGTGACAATCAATGTTCGTAATGATTATAATGCGTTGAGTAATGTAAGTCAATGTTTGGTGTTTATTGTGAGACTAATTGGTATGTGAATATGTGTCTAAATGCGTAGGACATATTTGAAGGACGATTAACGTCAAGTAGTAGCAAGCACTAAAGGCAAGTTTCCTAAACCCTTATCTAACCTTTGTGTTGGGCAAGTTCTCTAGCTTCATTCATTTTCTGTATTGAATGCAAGTTTCGTATCTTATACAAGAGACGTATATGGTGCAAGTTTATTTGATTCATTTGATTATATTCTCTTGACTCTCATGCGATGTTTGAAGTTTCGATTTATGCAATACATATATGGTTGTGTGAATTCCTTACTTATGTAAATTTTTCAGTATTTGCACAAGTATTCGAGCTATGTTATGACATAAATTGTCGAAGCTTTCAAGTTCACATATATATGAACTGTTATAGAGAACGTCGACGCCATTTGTTTCGGCTAGACAGATATTGAAATATTTTATTGATTTGATAATAAATCCTTGAAATGTTATTGATGATTAAGTAGAGCTATCCAACCGAATTGCTTTGGTTAGGATTCCGAGACATGAATGAGATGAATAACCCTAATATTAGGGGCAGTTTTTAGTCAGTTATTCTGACAAGGCTTCGAGCGCCTAAACAAACGCATATAGTCGTTTCCAGCTAGAGTGTTGATCAACATAGAGTACAATAGGCTGATCACCTAGAAGTACTCGTAAGTAAGACGGTTTGCAGTTATAATGTTTGTACCTTTTCAAGAAAGCAAAAGAAAGTTCAAGGTCTTATGACCACTAAATGTCGTTTCGAAAATATATTTTTAAAACGAAAACAAAATATTATTCTTGTTTATTCAGAATATTTCACAACTATTGTTCAGTTGTCGAAGAGAAATGATATGATTGATGATATTGTTGTTATTCAACTGTTATACTTGTTGGGCAATTGAATGCTCATTCTTGCTTTATATTAAACATTGCAGCTAAGTCCGAGCGGGTCGAAGGTTCCGGTAAGGACAAGGGAAAGGGCAAGATGAACGTCTAGATGGCGTCATAGTTTATTTGTATTAGTAATGTTGTAATACTAAGACTTATTATGTATTTGGAATGATGTTATGGTAATAGAACCTGGGATTGAGAGTAAGATGTGTTGTAATAATATAGTAATTACATTCATGTCTATTATGTTGTATGGAATGGGATGTACCGTGTAGCACCGGATTCGGGTTTGAGGTACCCGGATTTGGGGGCATCACATCGCTCATGTTGCCACTGCTGATCAGCTTGTCGATGCACTCACCAAGCCTCTCTCTCACCAACGATTATCTCTTCTTCGGCCCAAGATTGGTATCTCCAATGGGAGCACCATCTCGCGGGGGCGAGCCACAGCTATGCCATCCTAGCCATCAAAACAAGCTGAACAAGTCCATCCATATCCGTTGGACAACAGCTAGCTATACCAGCTAGCTATGCTTAATTCACGGAATTATTTTCTGCAACTATCTATAGTTAGGATATACTCTGTTTTTATTCTAATTGATCTCTTTTGATTCTAATTGATCTTGTAAATGCTGTATACCTGTATATATGCATCACAAAGAATAATGAAAAGTATATTCTTTATTCAAAACAATATTTATACAGCACACAATCAAGAAACACAAGCTGTGAAAGGAACAACCTTTGTGCACAAGCCTCAGCAACAATTCGATCAAGGCCAGTCTGATGCAATACCTCTAGTGTACAGCCCGGCCCATCTCATAAGGACATGGCAGCATGGAAATAAATTACACGTGTGTGTAACTAGTTGTTAGACAGTTAGCTGTCTGTTGTCAGTTGTAACTAGAGTTAGTAAGGTAACTGGGGTCCAGCTAACCTTAGTTAGATTACAAGTTATGCAATCTAGTGTTTGTATAAATAGATGAACCAGTTGTCATATTCATTGAATGAGCTAATACAGATTACATTTCTTTTACAGCTTCTACAATTCTCACTTCTTCATTTCCTTCAGTTTACAAAATAACACTACTGTATATATATTATGCAAGCATGCAGATGTAATATTATTTTCATGAACAACAATAATATAATTCATTCTCAGTTTTAATAAGATGATACTGTAGACTCGAGGCACATGCTACTCAAGAATCTTGAATCATGTTATGGTTTTCTTAGGAATTATTTACCCGACCTCACTTGCATTAGTGCCAAGTAAAATTTTAAAAAAAAAATTATGTCCATTCTGAATTTATATATGTCTTAATTAATTTTAAAAAATTAATAATAATCTTATTTTTTTTAAAAAGAGGGTGTATAATTTTTTGCATTCATATACTATGAGAGGATTTTGCTTTGTTCATTTGGACAGTATAAGAGGATATAATTACAACTTTAATTATAGGCTGTCTGGTGTGAGTATGTATAGATTTAAAAAGTAGGACTGAAAATCATTATCGGTATGTGGATGAAATAATACTTTTTTTTTGAATTAACAAAAGAAAATTTTATTAAAATCTGAAAGAGTATAAAATGTGACGAATTCAAAAGATTTGAAAAGGTCACGCGCGAGTATTACATTACGTAAGGAAAACCAAACATAACCATTGAATCATGGCACTACAAACAATCTTCATTGAGCACCGACTTTTGTCATCTTAAAAATTCATAACCGGGCCCGGCAACCTTGAATTGGCACTGGTATTTAAAGCATGTCAATTCCCTTTTCTTTTTATTATCTCAACGAAGTAAACAAATCAAATAAATGTCAATTCCTATCTCACTAAGATGCCAAAGACAATATTGAAGTATTTCAGTAAAATTAACCATACAAATGAAGGAAGGGTCAGTTGTTGCACCCTTGTAGTACGACTAAGAGACAAGAAGTTTTATTATATATATATATATATATATATGGCCGACCAAGATCTGAACTTATGTTTAGCTTCAAATCCACATATACGTATGGGTATGTACGGTTATATATATGCATATCTATATCTATATACACGTATATATGGGAATAATTTGTCTATATATACATATATATGTGTGTGTGTGAGGGTTGACATGCGAAAAATGGCACTTATCTGAGTAATTTATCAGTCTATATCATTTATTACATTATGAACTATATTAGAAATATTATGAGTAATTAGACAAGTTAGGCTAATTAAACTTCTTCTCATAGGGAATTTTAATGATAACCGAAAAATTATATCACATTTGTTTTCTGGTAAAATTTTAATATTAAGTCATTTATGTGTGTGTCTCTACACACACACACATATATATCTAAAGGCTGTAAATTATTAAAATTTATGAAACTATTACATTCAATTTGAATATGAAGAATTAAGAAATGTGAAGTCTCAAGATAATCGATATATATCCATATGGCAATATTTACCTAGTCACATACTCTTCAGCACGAGTAGGCATAATCCATGCGTGTGTCAACCACAAGAGACCATGCCCAAATCTTCATATATTTAACAAATCTTCATATATTTACTTGTACGTACTCAAAAACATTTTGGGACGTACCCCTGCTGCACATTATGAATAAGTAAATATATTTGCTACAACAAAGTCCATACCCATTATCCTAATTCCTATATTAAATTAGAGCAAAAATATATATGGAGTCAGCTAACATTTAATTAGCTGCAACATGATGCAATCTATCACGCGTTGGCCAAATAAAAGCGTATTGAGCCTAGAAATTTCGTCTTTTTTGAGAAATTGTTTGTGACTTTGCAAGACCAAGCTCTCTAGCTAGTAGCCATAAACAAACTTGCGCTTTCAGAAATGGAGTTGGATCTGGAGAGAGGGGATCATGAAGTGAGAGGGCAGAACTACAGAGCTGTTCCTCCGAGAATTTCTGACCATGATGATAGGTACTATATTGGACTAATTAATAAATTCACATGTCCTTAAATTTTTATTTACCCTTTTCTACTTTCATCTCCCTCGGAAAATTCTATTTTCATTTCTCTCAAAAAGTTTCTTGATTTACTTAGGCCTAGTGTACATGTAATTTCTGCATACAAATGATGAGTTAAAGATTTCTTCATACGTGGATGCTAAATTCAATCCAATTAATAACTGTATATTTCATCATAGATATCAAAAAAAAAATAATAATTATAGGCTATTCACATCTTCATTTGATCATTGTTCAAGGGTGCAAGGAGTACGACTGTCCCCCGCCTTTTTTGCCGGGTACTTCTCCTTCAATGCCCTTCTGCTCGGCCTCATCCAACTAAAATATCAGCATAGAAAGGATTCGCCATTTGAAACTCACCCTTTCAGTATGGTGAATTCTTTGGGCGCATTAATAATATACGGCTCAACTGTACTGCTGCACATGATATTCCAAACTCAGCACAAGTGTTACTCCCGAATTTGGAACCATATCATTCTTTTCTCGGGAATTTTCTCTCCTGTCTCACTTGCATCTGTATTTTTACCAGTTTGGCTCAGTTTGATCATGTTAGTAATGTTGTCTGCTTTTTTCGCAGCAATATTAACACATGACATATTCCTCCTTATATACCAGTCTATTTACGAGCGGATTGTGATGGCATCATTCCAAGTAATGTTATGACCTCATCTTATGAGGTTAATGATGATCATCAGACGCAGGCATTTGATGAAAAGATCAATAATGTAATAAACTGATAATTCATATGGAATTCAAATTTATGTAGATATATGTACATACGTACATGCATGGTATCAGAATAATTATTAATTAATTTTGCGTTGAATGCTTCAACAAATTTGATATATCTTACTTTTCCCTTCCCCTTCCTTTCCAAAAATGTAAGAACTACTCCACTAAAAAAAGAAACTTACTTTTGGTTGACTTTTTAACTGTGAATATTAAGATTGCATAATACACACGTAGATATATATATATAAAAAAATTTTAATAGTGACTAAAAGTTATATTGAAAAAGCTACCTTTACTTGTGCCTATTTTACCCGCCCAAAAAATTGTTTCTCATTTAGAAATTTTGAATAGGATACAAATGATAGGTCACAAGTATATATATTTGCATAATGAGAAAAATATGTTTACTCTTATTTGAATAGAATACACACATACATAATTGTTTTCATTGATTATAAATACTATTATTTATATTGAAAGAGTTATGTTTATTTGAATACAACTATCGTTGTAAGATAACATTAATTTAATTACTTTATGGAGGAAAATGTTCTTATTCCTTGAAATTGTAGGGGCAAAATTTAGAATTAGCTAAGGTAATTGATAGTGCCAGAATAATATTTTTGTCGTGCCAGAGCAAATATTCAATTAGCGACATTTTTATATTTACTTTAAACAACATTTTGAACTTTCAATAACACTTATTGATTGAACAACATAATTATTGCTCTGAAATTATAAATACTTTAATGAAGTAAGAATAATTTTTGTCAACATAACTTGATGTTTGTAGCTATCTTGCGCAATAACTTTTGTAGAGATTGTTAGCATGATATACATTGTTGGGCCCTCCATCTAACAGCTTAAGCTTTTAGATAAGTTGACTACTTAACATGGTATCAGAGCTCTGAGCGTACATATACATTGTTGGGTCCTCCATCTAACAACTTAAACTTTTAGATAAGTTGGCTACTTAACATGGTATCAGAACTCTAAGAATGCATATACATTGTTGGACCCTCCATCTAACAGCTTAAGCTTTTAGATGAGTTGGTTACTTAACAAAAATTAACTTTTCTCATTTATACGAATAATTAAGAATGCTAACTTGGTTGAACTTCATATCCCTAAAAAAACTATTCATATGATGCATGCTATCTTCAATTCCTCACTTTTTTTCTTCTGGGAAAAGCTCCCTCTTTGTTACCTTCCTTGCGTGAGTGTTGAATGTCACAAGAAGGAGCTAATGGAGAAGCAAATAAATTAGTGAACCAAAAATATAATACACAATTTAAATCACCAAAAAACATGTAGCAAAATATGCAGTAGAACCCTTGAATGTGAAGAAATAGTGGTAGCACCCAGTACGATATTTTCTTTTTCCTTTTTTTCTACTAGAAATATTGTAGGAATCAACATAAAAATTGATATAATTACAGCAATTAGTTCTCTCTCTCTCTATATATATATATATATAGGCACACACATAAATTTGAAAGTGAACTTTTACCAGGAACCGGCTAAATGACCATTTAGAGGACTGTGATTTGCTTAGTGTTGGGCTCCATCAAGATTTATACTTTGCATTTCAGTCCGTTGGAAGAACTTATTATCTTCATCAAGTATGAGAGTTTTCCTGTTCTTCTTGGGAACTGATGGAATCATGGACGAATGTATCTTAGACTTGGGGATGCAGATGAATAAATAAAAGTCAACTATATTTTAAATAATATAGACACCCACCAAGAGCCAACTACCACTGTGATATAATATAAATAAATTAGTCAAACGACTCCTGGATCACAATTGGGCCTAAAGAATTATGTTAACTGTAAATTATATTTTTGCTCCATAATTATCCTTATAAATAATAATTTCTTAATTAGTTTAGAGTCATCAAACGTGATTCTCTCAATTACACCTTTCACCCATTTATATTTAACGACACAAATAGTTTTACTCGCAAATAATTGTTGCTGGTGATGTTGATAAAAATAAAATTTATGTCATTAAATATATATTAAGAGAAATTGAACGCAAATATAATGGAGAGGATCTTAATCTAGTAATAATAGTATGATAACAAAAATATAATCTCAAACTTGAAAACATATCGTGTCTAATATATATATATATATATATATATATATATTTGTATGGAAGAAAAATAATAGCAAATGGGATTTTTATTTTTATTTTTTAAACAAAGGGAGTATTATATAGGAGACCAAGTCATCAACCTAACGTGCCTAAGATATTGTAGGCAACAGTTAGAAGGGTCTTTCGCGGCTTTTCTTGAAGTGGGTTGATGTAACCCAAGTATTTCATAGAATAATGTTAGAATTCTAAAATTTTTGATAAAAAAGTGTTTTAAAAAGATGTGTCATGATCATTATATTGATTGAATAGATCTCATATGATTGGTTATAATATAAAGTATCATTATAAACTCAACGTCATATCATTTGAGACCAAAAGTTTGAGACCCCTAACATTATCCTTTTCGATATTAACAAGGTTTATGTGATACCCCAAACCCGCTATAAGTCCGAAGTGTTGCATGCCGCAAGCCCACAAGGCAACTAAAACTCAAAAGCACAGCTCGAAACAAATCCGTTTTGATTAGAATGTTATGCATTATTTTAAAATTCAAATCAAGTATTTATTATTGAAATAAAATTTTGATTTATAAAATAAGATTATATGATTTTGAACTGTGAAAAAAGTATAGTTTCGAATATCGATAGAATTGTGAAACCTTTTTAAAATCCTCAATCCGACTATACATATAATTTGTTAGTGTTTACGCATAGTTCCAGAACTAGTATAGATACCCTACTAAGGCGTACACATTTTAGATGTCCTTCGTAAAGTGTGCACTTTATAAATACCTTAATAGGGGACATGATCATTGACATTATCGAACTTTTACGCCGTGTTACATAGATGTTGTAACTTTAATTGACAGTACTATGGGTTAAAAATTGTAATAATGTAATGCATCTATTGAAATCATTTTTAAATATTAATTTGTTTGTTAATATTTGTTTTAGTTTTGAAAGCATATACTGTTGACATTGATTGAAACAAGCCATCCTTTTGATAGAAAAAATATTTTTCTTTTTATTTTTTGCAAATTGTTACTTGATCTTATTAGATAAAAAGGATTGTTACTTGTTGGGGCTTCATTGCTCAAATCTTACAATTTTACAAGTTATCTTGTTTTGAGAGTTGGGACTCTATGGGTCAAGTCAAGGTTAAACATGAGATGATTAATTTAAGTTTCAGTATAGTATTGTAGTCTGAATATGGTTTCATTTGATAAAAAATTTATTAAGGTTTTTGGATAGTTTCATTATTTATTGGGTTTCGTAATTGTTTCGAGCTGCACTTTAGCGTTTTAGTCGACTTACGGGCTTTTGTGTTTGCGACATATAACATTTCGGGCATGTAGCGAATTCGGGATGTTACGGTTTGTATATAAATATTATATCTTAGTGTTGCAACTAGTGTCATATTAACAGTGTTGGTATATAAATATTGTATCCTAGTGTACTTGCGAACTAGTGCCATATTATCAGGGTTGGTATATAAATAGAGTAAATCTATACAGACATCCTATTTACATCCTCCTTGCCGAAACGCAAGTCATTCCGTCGTTTTGTAATTTTTTTGTGAATTATTTGTCCCTTTCTCCTACAAACCCTGTCTTCTCTTTCTCTCTCATCTCTGTTTCAAATTATTCTTCCTTTCATTCATTTTCTCTGCTTTCTTTTTCTCTGCTTTAACATCTGAAGAAGTACAACAATTCTTTGTACCTTTTTTCACTATTAGGATCTATTTTTTCCGATACCTTGAGAGCTCCTTTCTAGTTTAAAGTCAGATTTTGGTTTCCTTTTTCGCCTCTGTTGGAAATCATCTACAGGTTTATCTCTCACCCTATTTTGCTCCATCAATAATATTCAACTTGTATGTCTAATTAATCTATATTTTTTTAGAAAACATTAATTTTTTAGTGATATCGCTAAGGTCTGTTTTGAGGCATGAAATTAGGGAAACCCTTTTCTTCTTTTTTGTCTATTTTGTCCAGTCGGTGTTTGATATGGTACACTATTTCTCTAAAAATTTGTATATGACTCGCAAATTATTAACTTTTGTGTTGGGATTTAAATGTTTAATAGTTTGGCCCTTTTATTTACTTTTGAAATTCAAGTAACTGATTATTTGTTGAATTGGGAATTTTCAGAAAGAGTTGATAAAATATGAGTTCTGTTTATTTGATAGATTATGTGCACTATTTTGGGTATGTGTCACCTTTTGACAAAAAAAATGTTGTGGTACTTTTATTCAAACTTGAGATGTATGTGCTCTTTTTTCTTCCAAATGATGATAGTAATGAACTTTGTCAGGGAATAATTTGGAATATTCATATTGTAGCGTGCTAGTTCAACCAACGGAATCGGAAATAGATATTAGCTCTACAAATATGGATATTTACGTAGATGATTCGTCTAACAACAAAAGAGATGATGAAGTAGAAGAGAATGGAAAACAGAATAATCAAATAGTGGAAGAGCCCAAATTACATATGGTGTTTGACAATGTTGATGAGGTTTATGGATATTATAGAAAATATGGTGCGCAACAAGGATTTGGAGTGACTAAAAAAAGTACTAAAAAATTAGACGGAGTGGTTAAATATTTCAGAGTTGTATGTCACAAATATGGAGAGCCAACGAAGAACTCAAAGATTACTCTAAAACTGCATCCGGTTATTAAAGGACGGTATAAGGCTAAGATTTGTGCTAAGTTATTGAATGATGGAAAATGGGGTATAACCACTTTGGAGCTTGCACATAATCATGGTTTAAGTCTAAGTAAGTCTCGCTTTCACCGGTGTAATCGACATGTAACCCCTTATATAAAGAGGAGACTTGAGCTAATCAATGATGTTGGGATACCAATGAATAAAAGTTATAATTCACTTAGAATTGAGTATGGAGAAAATGGAATGCCTTGTTTAAAGGACTGTGAAAATTATATGGGAAAATTAAAAAACTAAGGCTCGCTGAAGGTGATGCTAGTGCACTTCAAAATTATTTTGCTAAAGTTCAAGCAGTGGATTCTAACTTTTTCTATGTGATAGACTCAGATGAGGAAAATCGGATCAAAAATTTATTTTGGACGGATTCGAGGTCTAGAGTTGCATATGAGGAGTTTGGTGATGTCATCACATTTGACACCACCTATTTGACTAATAAATATGATATGTCATTTGCTCCTTTTGTTGGAGTTAATCACCATGGACAATCTATACTACTTGGTTGTGGTTTGATATCGAATGAAGATACTAACACTTTTATTTGGTTGTTTGATGTGTGGCTTTTTTCCATGTCTAGAAAAGCTCCACATGCCATTATCACCGATCAAGACAAAGCGATGAAAAATGTGGTTGAGATAGTTTTTCCTAGTGCTCGCAACCGATGGTGTTTGTGGCATATAATGAAGAAGGTTCCTGAAAAATTAAAAGGGTTTGAGCATTATGAATCAATTAAATTTATGTTACATAACGTTATTTATGATTCTTTAAGTATAGATGATTTTGAATGTGAATGGAAGGCAATGATAGAAAATTATGATCTTGAGAACAATGAGTGGTTGGAAGGATTGTATAATGAAAGACATTAATAGGTTCCTTGTTTTGTCAAAGATTATTTTTGGGCGAGAATGTCTATGACACAAAGAAGTGAAAACATGAATGCTTTTTTTGATGGATTTGTCAATGCAAAAACATCATTGAAAGAATTTGTGGACCAATATGATATGCGTTAAGGAGTAAAGTGGAAAAACAAATATCAGTGGACTCTCATTCGTTGACTTCACATGTACCTTGTGTTACACACCATGCCATCGAAAAACAATTCCAAGAGGTTTATACTAATTCTAAGTTTATGGAGTTTTAAACAGAAGTGGCGGATGGAGGAATGTATTACGATTCAAGGTTTATCAAATCTCATGATAAAATATTACATTATGAAGTGAAACAACTTTGTTACTTTGGTGAAAAAAAAGATCGCCCAAAAATTGTGGGCTTCAAAGTTTGCTTCATTGAAGGGGAAGATGTATTTGAATTTGATGTGAAGTGTAACTGTAAATTATTCGAATTTCAAGGAATTTTATGTAAGCATATAGTTAAGGTACTTCATTTTGAAAGGTTTATATTTACGGTTCCAATGAAATACATTTTGAGGAGGTGGAGAAAGGACATAAAACGACGTCATACTAAAGCTAAAGTCACTTATAATGTTTGGAAAGACACAGAACCGGGACAGAGATATGACAAGGTGTGCAATATTTTATTTGAGGTTGCAGACATTGCATGTGACACTCAAAAAAGATGTGACCAACTTGTAAATCGGCTTCTTGAACTAAAGGTGGAATGGAATACGGAGGATGAAATTTGTGAAAAAAGTCAACCTACTCAAAAGTCAAACAGGAGTGGATCTGAAAATGACAGCCTAAATGAAAGCCAGAAATTACTTTCACCCAAAAAGAACCGATGCCAAGGGCGTCCTCCTAATAACAGGAAAGTAGGTAAGGTGGAACAAGTTTCAAAGAAATTCAAACAGAAGGGACCAAAAAAAGGTAGAAATAAGTTTGAATCAAGAAACACAAGAATATGAATAAGGTATGATTTTACTTTTTTATTATATATATATATATATATACAATCTGTATATTATAACTTTTTTGTGATTAATATTGTCTTATAAAATGATAAATTATACTTCTTTTATTTCAAGCCTTTAACCTTGATACGACTATTAATCAGCCACCTATTTTTCCTGAGACACAAGAGAGTCATCATGAAAATATTAACTTGAATGTGAGTAATGATTCTTTTTTCTTCATATTCTTATGGTTATTATTTTAACTTTATTGGTGAGCATTTTTCATATGTATGAACTCACTTGACATCGATGATTCTTCTTGTAACTTGTAGGAATCCATATGGGGAGATGACCTTCAGAATCTTGGCGCGGTATGAAATTTTGGGTCTATAGGTGAAGGCACTTCCAATGTTAGCTAAAGTCATCACTCTATTGGGATGAAGTCATTACTCTTGGTGCGGTGTAGAGATTTGTCATTGTAGACTGAATTTGTGTATTGAGATGAATATGGTATAATTTCTGTATTGGGATGAATACAATATTATAGATGCATTTTGTATTGGCCTAAACAGCTAAAATTTATGGATGTATTCTAATTTTGATCATATGTTTTCATCTTTAATAATTTCTCCTAGTAGGCACTAAACATTTGCCAAACAAACACAATATATGTCTGGTTAAGAGAAGCTATTAGAACAAACTAAAGTAATGAACACAATAATTGGATTTCATTTCATAAACACAATAATCAAGATCTACATGTTTACAAGGGGCATACCCCAGGTAACTAAAAAAATGATGATACAATAACTTAATAGCTCAAACAACTACACCGTGTGACACACTGTCAGGTGTAAGCCCCCTGCTGCCAAAGTGTACCATGACTGTTGAATAGTCATTTTGGGTTGATATGTTTGAAAAATAAGTTGTATGCCCTTTATCTGTTGTTGGTGCTCTATGCTTCAAAAATTCTAAGATCTCTTCATATTCTACTTCTTCTCCTTGTTATGAGAGTCGCCAGTAAAGATCCCCCTGAATCTTATGTGTTATAACAGGAATAATTAGAGTTACTAAAACAAGAACAATTAACATCTTATATGCTATTAATCCATTAAAAGTTCATCTAGCAAACACCATAAATATAAATTGAAATTGAAATTCATTTTGACTGGAATAATGTGACACTAAAATGAATAGAACCACAAAACTGGAAATAAAGTCATTACCAAGTAATAGAGCTGCAAGGAGGACCAAGATTCAATTCAACAATATCAGTCATTACCAAGTAATTTTATTGTCTTTCATCTCTCTAGTTCTTTCAAAGCTTAACTGAATTCAACATAAACTTAACAATATCAGAGGACCAAGATTCAATTCAACAATCAACCCCAACCATTACTAAAACAAAGCAATGTAGTAGATGTCATCCAAATTTAAATAATCAATTTGAAATTCATCAAATGCCTCGTAAATTACAAGAAAATCCATTTTAATTCCATTCAACAATCCAAATACGCCCAAATAAAATCAAAATTGAACATGAATTAGTAATATGTTGAAGTTGAAACAATAAGAATTAAAATGCGTATGATTTGACACGTGCAAAAACACACACATATTTAGGCAGAGATGAATTAAGGATTCCATAATAAACAAACAAAATCTTAAGGAAATATGTTATATATATATATTTATATTCTTTTTCCATATATGTATATGAATAATACGTATAAACACAGAGATAGCAAAAAATCCAATAAAGAAGTTAAAAATTCTGGAATGAGGTAAGAGAAAGTGAGTACCAAAAATTTTAGAAATTTTTGTCGTCAATTTTGAGCTGCAAATGGAACGAATGGCGCATAAAAGAAACCCTAGATTTATGAACATTCAATTTGGTGCATCGGGAAAGAGAGAGGGAATCAGTGAACAAGGATATCTCAATGGCTTCGTCTTTTGAGAAGAAAGGTACAAAGAATTGTTGTACAGGGAAAAGGAATGAGAGGAAGAATAATTTGAAACAGAGATGAGAGAGAAAGAGAAGTCAGGGCTTGTAGGAGAAAGGGACAAATAATTCACAAAAAAAAATACAAAACGACAGGATGTCTTGCATTTCCGCAAGGAAGATGTAAATAGGATGTCTGTATAGATTTACTCATATAAATATCGTAACCTAGTGTTGCAAACTAGTGCCATAATTTATATTTGAGGGGTTTAAGGTCTCTTGATTTTACAAACAATAGTAGTTTATAGTATTCCATACAAAAATTTTGGTCACTGTCAGGATATTTGATAGTTGACCTAGTTCGCACGCATATAAATGATAAAATGATCCCTTGTAAGGAAAAATAATAATATTCTTCATCGTAGAGTATTAATTGTAGAAAAACGCTCAAAAAGAAAATGTTAAAAAAAAACTATTTTGGACAATTATATATATAATAAGACAAAATCGTAGTTCAATTCTACTTTTTAGAAATAGTCGTTCAACCTTATTTTTTAGGAATGATCCTCCAAAATTTAACAATAAATCCTAACTATAAATAAAAAACTAATACTATGTGTATAAATTGTACACAAAAAATTATGCACAAATAGTATGACTCATGTATTGTTTACTAATGAAAATGTGTAAAATATCTAATCATATGTCTCACTTCTTATTTTCTCTCCTTTTTTATATTGTTTATGCACAGTTTTTGTGTATAGTTTGTATTCTTAGCATTACTCTAAATAAAATTATATTTAATCTTAACAAAAAATTCTATTTCACCAAAAGATTAAAAATTGAATAAAAAATATAAATCAATATTAAAGAAGGCCACCGATCAGAATTGAAATCGATTTTCAACAAGTTTTTTGGACTAATTTGTTATATTTCAAGACAACTTGTATTAATTAATGTTCTAAAATGATATTTGTAGTATCATTATTGTGTTTTGCAAGTCTAGTTGTCACGAGTAAAGACTTCGTCTTTCAATAGAATAATGTTGTCCGTTTTATATACTAACAATACGCGCAAGTGTACATGGTCAATCAAGTAATATATAAGTAAATACGAGAGTCAAACCCACAGAGACCAATTACTAACAATTACTCTAAATTACCAAATTTTTACCAAGTTCAATCTAATTAAACAGTCACCTCAATTGATTTGTGAAATTTTGTTTGATTAAAAATAAAAACTAATTAAATTAACTAACAATTATTGATCACCAGATGATTAAGACATAGGAATACAATGTCCTCAATTGCTTTACAATAATCGCCTTATCTTATTCTCACTTAATTAATTCCATGAGTTGCCAACTAGGATTACCTATCAATTTATTAACATCTTTCAATGATTAATAAAAAGACCTATTTCAGTTATTTTGCTATTTTCATGCAAGACACTTAAAATAGATTCACTAAGCACAAACTCCTAACAAAGTCACACATGACATTTATGTTATCCTTAACAAGAATCAACAAATTTATGCGTTATTATATTCAGATCTAATCTAAGATTTTCTCTTTCAATTCATCAAAGATATCGGATTAATTGTCGGCCAAACAATTATTTAATTAAGCACAAAATATAATAATCAACTCAATAAGATCAATAAGTGAGAATAAAGATAATTAAGTTACTGCTTTGTAAAAGGTTCCATTGTATTCCTAATTAGAAAATTAGTTCATCCTCATGATAGAAACACAAAGATTAAAATTAAATAACATCTCAAGTACAAATAATGAAATTAAGAGAAGAAGAAAACTCTGTCGAGGAACTCCAATCTATGTAGCTTCAATCTCAGTCTTGTCATACTCTCCAATGAAATCTCCAAGTTACAATAGAAGTGGCCCTCAATGAATTGCCGTCAAAAGTCCCAAAAGTCTCTCAAATCCAAGTTATAATCAATGTATTTATAGTTCTTATAGAAACTCTAACTAATTAGTCATCCCAAAATCCTATTACATATCAACTTTCTCCAAAAATAGTCAAAGTCAGCACCCAATACACGCGTATGGAGCACCCCGCGCCGCTTTTGTACTAGGAATGGCGCGCCCCGCGCCAGACCATCAAAAACTGCTCTTCCAGCGCGCCCTGCGTCGATTCCTTTACAATCCTGGCGCGCCCGGCGCTACACAATTTTCTGCTGCGACGTCCTTTGGTAAAACTACCATAACGTTTGATCCAAGAAGAGTTACGGGACATGCCACCTATCAAGATGAAGCTCTCGACGAGATCTACAACTTTCATTCTTTGAGAAATGAGATATTCTAACTGGATCAAGGTTGAAATTGTGCTTCAAATGACTGCTATGAAAATTCAGACATGAAAACTCCAAATTTTGATCTTTTTTCGATTCCAATTGTCCATTTTTACCCCACTTGACCTTTCTAACAAAATAAACATAAACATATCAAACATAACATGAAATTACTCAAGAATAAGCAATACTTCAAGATAAAGAATATCATATTCGTATGTATTAAACCCACTCATCAATAAGCATTATCGAGTGCAGTCCAACCAAAATGCAAAACATATCAGAGATGTTTACTTCTAACAAATAAGGAGGGAAGAGGAAATGAACGCAGATTAAAAAGGGAGTTGTCAAAGAGACGGTTCCAAACCTTGTGTTATGTCTGCTCTCTTGACCCCTTCTCTTGCGTTCTTGAGTTAGTTTTTTGTCTCGTAGATACTACTGATATGTTATGCAAGTGGTAGAAGTGATGCTATTAATTCAGTGCTAAGCGACTGAAGCTGTTCTAACTGTCGTATATTTTTTGAAACTAAATACATTCCTCTGTCATCTCTGGTCTGTTTGGTCAGAATGGGATCGAGTGTTTTCACGTCTCACCGTAGTGCCCGATTTGTCTTGATTTTCGATTGATGAACAAGAAGGAAAATGGAACTATTGGATTTTGTTCGGGCAATTAAGAAGTACACCGGTGTGCTTTAGGAAACAAAATAATCTCAATTTGACGACAAATTCGGTCTGATGGCTGTTCTCCACTAACTACAAAATGGGAAATCGTCAAGGATGACTTCTTTATTGGCAAAAAAAAGGCTAAATAGCGCCAGTGATTCTCTGAATCGGTCTGAATTTCCAACGCCTCAAAAAACTGGTCGAGCTAGATTACAGCACCCTTTCTCCTCTTCCTTAATCTTCTCTTATAGCCCTCACCTCTCGTCCGGCCCGAAAATCGGTTGATCCCTCATGTGGGAGTTCAGTCGCGTGGTGATCCAATCCCATATTCTGGAAAGGGAAAAGCGGTTCTTTCTATTCTCGCTACCGGTAGAGATACCCATAGTTGTTTATCCTCGACTTCTTTATAAAATTTCTTTTGGTGTAACATTCAAAAAGTATAAAATTATGAAAATATAAAACTAACAGTGTAATTTTGAGACAGATTAGAGACTGTTATGGGTCATTTCAAAAATATTTTTTTAATGCCAAAAATAGCCTTCAAAATTTAGAGATGGATTATATCCGTTTCAAACAAGTAATTATGATCTATAGAATTAGAGACGGATTTGAGACAGAAGAATCGATCTCTAAATCTTAGAGATGGATAATAAATCGGTCTCTTTTTAGAGACGGGTTTTGATGATACGGTCAAAATCTGTCTCAACTCTAATTTTAAACCAATTTTTGATATTTTGAGATGAAATTTTCCGTCTCAGATGCCCGATTTTCTGGTAGTGAGATCTTTGTGTGCAAGTTTAACTCACATAATTTTTCTATATGGCTGCTGCATTTAAGATCATGTGTGGACTTATTTCCTTTACTTTCCCTCACGTTTTAGCCCCAGATACTTCCTTTACTTTGCATCACTTGTATCATCAATCACTCATCCAACACATACTTCTTCTACTCCTTTAAGAAGAGGAAAGTTGAGGGTTTAGTTTGATTTCTGCAGACTCAGACATATATAGATTTTGCATTAATATTCTTGTATTGGTTGTTTAAATCCCTCCTACAAAAAACATATTTAATTTGTCAGGGGCGATGGAGGTTGTCAGGTCTCGTATTGGATAGAGAGAGCGACTAATATACATAAATGGATTTAAACCTAATAACTTAAATGTTTAGGTCAAATTCAAATATATGTATATATTAGGGTCATGTTGTTGGTTTCCAGTGGTGGGTCCTCACCCATTATTGAGGAGACAAACAAAGTTAGTAAGAAATATGGGAGAAGAAAGGCTAGAATTCGGAGGTTTGGGCAACTAATGTTGTCGTGTGGGGACCATAAGGAAGTTGATGGCCTTAAGCCCTCATATTTTCTTGCAGGCTTCTTAGGAATTAATGAGCATGTACTATACATATATATATATATATATATATATAGTAATCAAGAGGAAGAAAAAAGGGGTGGGCAGTCAACAAAAGTCTTTGGACTTTTGTTATAAAAGGACACACCCATACGAAGCAAATAAAGCGAGAAAGAGAAATTACATCCGAAAGCAAGAGAGAAAAGCTTCTGTTGAAGCTCAAAAAAATAGAGAAAAAGAAAGATCAAAACAAATAAGGTTTGGGTTCCATCATATAGTTATTGTGGTGAATTAATTTGAGTTTGTACTCAAATTAAGATATCTTTGTCGTATTCTCTCAGATTATTATAGTGAATTTTTCGGAGATCGTCTCGTGGTTTTTACCTCTTAGTATTAGAGGGTTTTTCACGTAAAATCTTGGTGTCTTGTTCTTAGTTATTTTTCATCTCATTATTTTCTGCAGTGGTTATTATTTTGGTGACACTGCAAATTTAATCTGTTTTGCATGTACTAATATTTTTGTCATTTAGTTTATCAAATACAACAAATGTGGGAAGGTGATTTTTACCAACAAGTGGTATCAGAGCTAAGGTTATTTAGCTCAGTTGTTTTTGATAAATTTTATGGAAGAATCAGTGGGAACCATGATTAAATTGACCTCTTCAAATTTTTCGATCTGGAAGCTAGCTCAGAATGGAGGATATCTTTTATTGCAAGGATTTGTATGATCCGTTGGAGCTCAAGGGAAAGATGCTCGCGGATAAATCTTAGGCTAATTGGAATAAGATGAATAGGAAGAATATTGGTAACATCCGGTAGTAGATTGATATATCAACGTGTGTTCCACCATGTTTCACAGGAGACGGATGCTCATACTCTGAGGACAACACTAAAGTCTATGTACGAGAAGAAGAATGCACAAAATAAAATTTTTGTGATTCGAAAAATCGTGAACCTAAAGTATAAAGACGGGAGCAGTGTGTCGGAGCATACAAGTGAGTTCCAAGATTTGGTGAACCAGTTGTCCACCATGAAGTTGAATCTTGATGATGAGATCCAAGCTATTTTTCTTCTCAGTTCATTGCCAAACAGTTGGGAGACTTTAGTGGTATCTTTAAGCAATTCAGCTCCAGAAGGGAAAATGACCTGGTCAAGGACAGTCTTCATAATGAGGAGACTAGGCGAAAGGAGCAAGGCTTTTGAGACACGTGCTCTTATTGCAGAGAACAGGGGTAGAAGTAATTTCAGGGGATCTCACAAAGGAGATAAAAGTCGCAGCAAAAGTAAAAATCACAAAAGCAAGTCAAAGATCAGATAAGGCGAAACGTATAGATGTTTCCATTGTAATAAGGAAGGTCATTACAAAAGAAATTGCAGAATCTGGTTAGACAAGCAGAAAAATGGTGAGCATGGAAAGGTTGAGGAGAAGAACAACGCAGTCACAGTCACCGAAGATGTTGTGATTATTTCATTTGGGGAAGAAAAATGTTTGCATGTTGATGATTAAAAAGTTGATTGGGTGGTTGATATTGGTGTCTCGTATCATGTTACACCCAAGAAAGAATTCTTCACAACTTACAAAGCTGGAGACTTTGGGTATGTGAGAATGAGAAATACTGATCAATCCAAGATTACCGGAATTGGTGATCAATGTTTGCATTTAGACAAGTGTTGGTTGTACTATTACCTTGAGGGATGTTACACACGTTCCTGATTTGCGTCTCAACTTGATTTCTGGAATGGCCTTGGATAGAGAAGGCTATAAGAATCACTTCGGCAGTGAAAAATGGAAGTTTACTAAGGGCTCTATGGTGATTGCAAGAGGTGTTGCTTGTTGCTCACTGTACAAGACTCATGTGCATGTGTGTTCCAGTGAGTTGAATGCAGCTTAGGATAATTTTTCGCCAAACTTATGGCATAAGAGGCTCTACCACATGAGTGAGAAAGGATTGCAGTTATTAGCAAAAAGGTCACTCATTCCTTTTGCTAAAGGTATCGTGTTAAGCCCTTGTGATTATTGTTTGTTTGGGAAACAACATAGGGTTTCTTTTAGTAGTTCTTAAAAGAAAATCAGAGTTACTAGAGAGGGTAAATTCTGATGTATAGGGTCCCATTGAGGTTGAGTCTTTAGGTGAAAATAGGTATTTTGTTACTTGTATTGATGATGCTTCACGGAATGTGTGGGTATTTTTGTTGAGAACAAAAGACTAGGTATTTCAGTGTTTTCAGAGTTTTCATGCTATGGCTGAAAGAGAAACTGGAATTGAAGTGTCTTCGCAGCGACAACGAGGGGGAATACATTTCAAAGGAGTTTGTTGATTATTGTAGTAAACATGGCATTAAGCATGAGCAGACTGTTCTTGGTACCCCCACAACATAATGGTGTGGCAGAGAGAATGAAACTCACTATTATTGAGAGAGTGCAATGCATGTTAAGAACGACTAAACTACCTAAGTCATTCTGGAGTGAAGCTATTCGTATTGCCTACTATCTGATTAATAAATCTTCATCAGCGCTTTTGGATTTCTTGATTCTAGAGGAAATTTGGAGTGATAAGGATGTGTCATATTCTTACTTGAGGGTATTTGGGTGCAAAACTTTTGCACATATCCCCAAGGAACAAAGGTCAAAGCTTGATGAAAAATCTATATGTTTTTGTTGGCTATGGAGATGCAGAATTTGGATACCGGATATAGGATCCAGTGCAGAAGAAATTATTCAAGAGCAGAGATGTGGTGATGAACATCAAAATTATCAGGATTTTGATAATAATACACAACCCAAAAATTATAGAGTTCCAACCCTTAGTGTGGACCCTTCTCTACTAAAGAATGCCACGGTTGGAGAAGGAGATCAGATGGAAGAAGTGACTGAGACAGAATTGCATGATGATGGATCGGATGCAGAGAGTGTTGATCAGGAGGAGCAACCTGATATTGAAGAACCTCAATTGAGGAGATCCACTAGAGAGCAATGAGACTGTTCAAGAAGTTAAGACGCATAAGGAGAAAAGTAATTGGCTGAGAGCAATGCGGGATGAGATGGATTCTTTATAGAAAAATCACACTTATGAGTTGACTACACTTCCTAAAGGCAGGAAAGCATTAAAGAATAAATGGGTGTTCAAGCTTAAGAAGGATAGTGAAAAACTAGTAAAGTACAAGGCCCGACTGGTTGTCAAGGGTTTTGCTCAAAAGCAAGGCATTGATTTTGATGAGATTTTTTTGCCGGTTGTGAAGATGACTTCTATTCGAGTAGTGCTGGGATTAGTAGCTAGTATGGATCTTGAGCTTGAGCAGTTGGATGTGAAGACTGCTTTTCTTCATAGTGATTTGAAGGAAGAAATCTACAAGGAGCAGCCAGAGGGATTTGAAGTTAAAAGGAAAGAGCACTTGGTTTGCAGATTGAAGAAAAGTTTGTACGGCCTGAAACAAGCCCCAAGGCAATGGTACATCAAATTTGATTCATTTATGGTGGATTAAGGTTATAGTAGAACAGTTACATATCACTATGTGTATGTGAAAAAGTTCCCAGATGGTAACTTCATTATTCTGTTGCTATATGTAGATGATATGTTGATAGTTGGGCAAGATGCTAACATGATTCACAGACTCAAGGGTGAGTTGTTCAAGTCTTTTGATATGAAGGACTTAAGCCCGGCTAAGCAGATTTTGGGCATGAAGATTGTTCGTGATAGGGAAGCCAAGATGTTGTGGTTGTCACAAGAGAAGTATGTTGAACGGGTGCTTGCAAGATTTAACATGGCAGGTTCTGAAGAGAAGAGGGAGTTGTATCATGGCAGTCCAAGTTGCAGAAGTGTGTTGCTTTGTCTACAACTGAGTGAGAATACATTGCTGCTACGGAAGCGGGCAAGGAGATGTTATGGTTAAAATGGTTTCTCTAAGAGCTGAGTTTGACACGGGATAAATACGTGGTTTATTGTAATAGTCAAAGTGCAATTGACTTAACCAAGAACGCCACGTATCATAATTGTACCAAGCATATTGATGTTCGTTATCACCGGTTTCAAGAAGTGATGGAAAATAAATTGATGAAAGTGAAGAAAGTTCATACCGATGAGAATCCCTCAGACATGTTGACAAAAGTTGTTGCTCGTGATAAGCTGGAATTTTACAAGGAGTTGGTCGGGATGAACTCCAAGTGACAAGGTCATAGAAAATACTCTCTTATGGGTTCGGAGAGGGAGATTGTTAGTTTCTGGTGGTGGGTCCTCACCCATTATTAAGGAGACAAAGTTAGTAAGAAACATGAGAGAAGAAAGACTAGAATTCGGAGGCTTAGGTAACCAAAGTTGCCGTATGAAAACCATAAGGAAGTTGATGGCCTTAAGCCCTCATTTTTTCTTGCAGGCTTCTTAGGAATTAATAAGCATGTACTATATATATATATAGTAATCAGGAGGATGAAAAAAGGGGTGGGCAGTCAACAAAAGTCTTTGGACTTTTGTTATAAAAGGACACACCCATCCGAAGCAAATAAAGCGAGAAAGAGAAATTACATCCGAGAACAAGAGAGAAAAGCTTCTGCTGAAGCTCAGAAAAATAGAAAAAAAGAAAGATCAAAACAAATAGGGTTTGGGTTCCATCATATAGTTATTGTGGTGAAGTAATTTGAGTTTGTACTCGAATTAAAATATCTTTGTATTCTCTCATATTATTATAGTGAATTTTTCGGAGATCGTCCCATGGTTTTTACCTTTTAGTTTTAAAGAGTTTTTCACGTAAAATCTTGGTGTCTTGTTCTTAGTTATTTTTCATTTATTATTTTCTACAGTGGTTATTATTTTGGTGGAACTGCAAATTTAATTTGTTTTGCATGTACTGATATTTTTGCCATTTAATTTATCAAAGACAACAACTATGGGATGGTGATTTTTGCCAACACTTGTATGGCCGCATGTGAGGCGTAAGCTCCCCAAGTCTCCTGGATTCACTTCACTCAGTCACCACTTTTACAACCACCTTCGTCAATGGCGATTCCTTTCACCTTTCTAATTTTTGCGATGGTTACATTAGCTATGAGTGTTGGGGTTATTAGCTATCGAAGGATGTATCGTTGTTTGGTAGAGCTAATTGAGATTATATGAATATATATATATATATATATATATATATAGATGTGTGCGCGCGTTAACGATACCAATTCTACTTCTATGTACTTTTTTGCAATTGAGTTTATACATTAGTCAAAATCTTCTCTCAAGTTATAATTATTAGCGTAAAACTGTATCTTTTGTCTTAAGTTTGCACTACTACTTATGTCTTAAAAGCCTAAAAGGTGCAATTTTACGCTAATAATTGCATTTTGATTGAAGAATTTACTAATTAGTCAAACTCAAAACTTAAACATCACATAGGCACAAACACAGGGGACAAAATCTCACATGCGATTGACCATACTTCTATTATATGGTCAAAATAATTGTATGAAACTTTGCATTATTTATCAATTTCATTCTAATACAACAAATTCTCTTTACCCTATTAACATTTTCATCTAATACTTTATCATTCTTCCAGGTTTTTACAAGGGTTAAAGTTGTTCATTGCAATCTGCTTGTCATACTCAGCCTTCGTTCGAGTACTTTTGGGATCTTCATACAAATTAAATATAACGGCCATGATAATTCTCCATTTAAATCTAGGCCTTCAATCATGAATATTTCCATGATATCGTATGTCATTTTTGTCTTGATAGTACTGCTGAAGGTGATGGTGCAAACGAAGCACAAATGCTACTTATCAGGAATCCTTTGTCCGTTCGGACTCGGTTTGATCGGGCTCGCCATATTAGCTTTAGTCGCAGCAATTGTACTGGCACACCACTTTTAGCAGCTCAAATCTAAGTTGTCTTTTCTGAGGATTATGGTAAAATTATTTAATTAATCGTATATGGGGTTTGTTGATACAATTCAAATCAGTTGATTTTCTCCTAAATTACCTACATGGTATATTACTATTACATGGTGTGAAAAAAATACTGCTCCTATGAGTGGTGAATTTGTGAACTGAGGTATAGGAGCCGATGCTTAGTGCAATATCTATAATATACTCTCCATGAGGGATGCGGTTAGGGTGAAGTTGGCACTAACTTTTGTTGGGTATGACATGATTCCTTATTGGATTTGGATTTAGGTATTATCTAGTTCCTTATTGGATTTGAATTTAGGTATTACCTAGAATCCGTTTTGGTTTAAGGAAAGTTATCCTTCCTAATTATACTCAATTTAGTATTTCCTATCCTATTTGGTTATGGAATTTCCTATGGCCTATAAATATAGGTGCTAGGATTTTGGGGAAGAGACATTCAGAGACATTCAGATTCATTTAGAAGTATTCTAATAATTATCTCTCTCTCTTGTATTCTTCAAATATTTATTTAGTGGATTTTTTCTGTCTTCTCCGTGGTTTTTCCCGATTTGGGTTTCCACGTAAAGCCTTTATTGTCTTTATCTTTCTGCGTTGATTTATTGTGTTTGTCATAGTTTGTCATAACAAACTGGTATCAAGAGCTTCGTTATTATCGATCCATACTATGGCATTGAGTTCGACTTCATCAACGAAATTTGATATTGACAAATTCGATGGGAATATTAGTTTCAGTCTTTGGCAGGGTCGGATGAAGGCTGTTCTTACTCAGCAAGGCTTGAAGAAAGCCATTGTAGGGAAGCCAGTGAAGCCTGTAGATATGTCTGATACGGATTGGGAGACGAAGAAAGTTAGCGAGATGTCTGAGTCAGAATGGGAAACTATGAATGATAAAGCACTTTCGACAATTCAGTTGTGTTTTTTGAATGATGTGTTGCGAGGCTTGTTTGGAGAGATCAACATGGATCATGGAGTTACTGTTGTCCATTGTGATAGTCAAAGTGCTATACACTTGACTAAGGATCAGATGTATCATGAGAGGACGAAGCATATTGATGTCAGGTATCATTTTGTTCGAGACATTGTTGAAGATGACGACATTAAGGTCTTGAAGATTGGTACTGCAGACAATCCAGCTGGCATGTTAACAAAGTCGTTACCACATACCAAGTTCAAACATTGTTTGGACCTGGTTAGTGTTCGATGCACTTGAGTTGTGCATTTTTTGAGAAGACGAGAAAGTTTACTATTTGTGCTATATTTGGAGGATTCAAGTCAAGGTGGAGATTTATTGGGTATGACATGATTCCTTATTGGATTTGGATTTAGGTATTATCTAGTTCCTTATTAGATTTGAATTTAGGTATTACCTAGAATCCGTTTTGGTTTAAGGAAAGTTATCTTTCCTAATTATACTCAATTTAGTATTTTCTATCCTATTTGGTTATGAAATTTCCTATGGCCTATAAATATAGGTGCTAGGATTTTGGGGAAGAGACATTCAGATTCATTCAGAAACATTCTAAGAATTCTCATAGTTATCTCTTTATCTTGTATTCTTCAAATATTTATTTAGTGGATTTCTTCTGTCTTCTCCGTGGTTTTTTCCGATTTGAGTTTGCACGTAAAACCTTGTGTTATTGTCTTTATCTTTTTGCGTTGATTTATTGTGTTTGTCATAGTTTGTCATAACAACTTTACCGTAATAAGTTCATATAGCTTTTCATTGTTTGGGTTATAAAAAATATTACATTAACTAATGTAATATATAAAACTTATCAATACAACATTTTCTATAACTTATACAATAAAAAATTATAGAACTTACTACAGCGAAATTGGTACTAATTTCACCCTAACTACATCCTTCCATGAGAATGGTCAATCAGCATTAACCTCCATTTAGTTTGGGTTAGATCACCGTTCTCTGGGACTTTTGTACCAGCACAAGTAGTAAACAAGTCGGTGACCTAATGGTGGTTTCTGTTTGGGAGAAACCTCCTGTGTCTGAATAATTAGTAAGTTTGCATAGGTTAGTGTTTGTTACCATGCCAATGGAGGGATTATAGAGGTTAGGGAGAGAGAGAGTGAAGATCCTTTTACATGTGCAAGTCCCTTATTTATAGAAATGTGTCACGTGCTTTCGTCACGTGACCTAACACAATGTGGTTGGAAACGTTTGGTCTTACCTGCCTTTGACATTAAAAGTCATGCACGTATCAGGTGTAACTCATTTAAAGTTATGTCAGGGATTGTTGGTTGACGTGAAGTTGGTCGATTAGAGTGTAGTTGATACTAACTTTACTCTAATAAGTTTTATAATTTATTATTACATTCGGTATAAAAAAATTACATTGATAAATTCTATAATTTTTTATTGTAATAATTAATGCAACATTTTCAATATCCAATGTCAACTTCACTTGAGATCCAAGCCAATCTTATAATCTGAAGTAGCAACATTAACTATGATCAACAGCAATTGTTCTCTCATGTCCAACAAAAAAACAAACAAACAAACAAAAAAAAATAAACTAGCAACAACTCTCAAACAAAAAAAGTCCATTTAATTATTGATAGCGTGTAATAATTTAATCAATATATATCGATCCTAAGATTTTCGTATCTAACAAAAACCTCATCACTAATTACCTCATCATTAATCAAGTTTAACATTATCCCCTAAACATGGAGTGATTAACCAACATCAAGTGTAAATTAAACACAATATATATAGTATCATAATCTATCTTATATATCTAAGTAATGGGTATGGATGAATTGAGTTGAAAGGATTGAATAAGATCAGAATCCGGCAAATTGAGAGGAGGCAAGGAAAAATGACTATAAGTAGAGCTGCCCCTTCTTATCTCTTGCATTGTTTGAAGAGCTGCAATTGTATTTCTAAATATTCCTTCTCCTCCAGCTACTGTTATTGATTTTCTCTCTCCTAATTGGTTCCTCTTTTCTTCAGCGGCAGGGAACATTGTGTCTATGGTACTTTCAACTTCTTTGATGAGCTTGGAAATGGGGTCGGTTATAAAGAAAGGTTGCTCTACTATCATTTGAATGAATGGCAAGCGTAGTAACCCTCCAGTTCTCTTGTCATACTTCTTCAGTATCTTAGCCAAACCTGTAAAAAAAAGGAAAAAAAAAAACATTTAATATTTTTCATGCATAAAATTGGGTGGATTTTTTTTCCTATAATCATTACTCTCTCTGTTCCATAAAATGAATCTCATTTACGATTTTTTTTCGTTTTACACAAGATTCCATTTCTTATAAAATGAGTCTCATTTACGATTTTTTTCGGTTGACATAAGAGTCCATTTTTTATTGATAGTTGTGTAAAATAACATAAGAGTTAAATGCACTTTACATTCTCCAAGTTTATCCAATTTTACATATTGCATCTTATAGTTCAAAACGTGGCATTTTACATCTCGCACTTTTAGTGAACCCGTACATAACACCTCCGGGCCAAAATCTATCGCTAAAAGTGACGGCGTTAGTATTTAAAAGTGACAAATTTTGTACTTTTAGTGACGAATTTTGAGTCAGAGGATGTTATGTGTCGATTTACTAAAAGTACAAGATGCAAAATATAACGTTTTGAAATATAAGATGCAATGTGTAAAATATGATAAACTTGTAGATCTAAAGTGCATTTAACTCATAACATAATATCCTCAAATTCGTCATCATAATTTTAATGCCACACAATTTACTAAATTAAAAACATTATTTGGGATAAATATGACAAAAAAATTCTTAATACTTGCATAGTTTGTATATAGTACCTACACTTTTTAAGGAGTACTATGTATTTACCAAATGTAAATAGTGATTGTCAAGTCATCGAATCAAGAAATTGCTTTTCCTTGAAAAAAAAATGTGTTCATCGAATCAATCCCATCAAGAAGTTCCCTAATCATACTACACCCGATTTAATGCAGTTTTCTCCTATGACAAAAGTCGAGTAGAGAAAAATAGTAATGATCCATCATCAAGTTTTATCGACTCTATATATTACCAAAAAAAAAAATGTTTTTATTGACTCCAGAAATTGTTTTCCATTGTCCAAAAAAAAAATCTTTATCAAGATTCCGTTTAAATATGTGCTCGACCAAAGATTTCTTTAGTTGGTATTTGAATTTCAGACAATTACAAATGGACAATTTATTTTAGCAAAAATAAGTTATATTTTATATAGAGAGTTGGAATTCAAACAACTTTTGTTATATAAATATTTGAAAAGGGGATATACCTAGAGTATATCTAACTAGTATACTTCATATAATTAATACTTTCATTTTTAGGGTTTTTTAGAGAAATCCAACTGCACGGATGTAAAGAATATATAAAAATATTTGAACATATGAATTTTTATATGATTTCGTGATGTCTATTATCGACTTTATGATAATAAAAATTCAATTAATCTTAGTCATCAAAAAATAAACTTAGTTTATAATATTATAATAATGGTGCTACACAACTTCAAATTAAATAAAAATTTACGTTTACTTATATATTTGCATGATCTTTCCATCCATAAGATTAAATTTAATTTAAAAACTTGAGATAAACTCATTTAATAAAACTAAGGTATATATAACTTATATACTCCAGAGGGTATCCACCACAAGCCCTATAAATATTATATGAATTTAACTTTCTACTATATAAAATGCAACTTGTTTCGTATATAGACTGTCTAAATGGATTGTACGCATCTCAACTGTCCGTAATCAGAATCTCCCTATTTGTTTGCGACCACAGCTATCAAACCAAAGTGACAAGCATTTAATAGAGAAGAGATCTAACTGAGAAGTTTCACTGTTAAAAACTTTTAGGAATGCAAGAAAATTCAATTAAAGTACAACGTAAAAACCAAATAAACGGAGCTTATATATTTTTGTAGCTAGATATTGCACATGATATTAATGTATTAAGAGTTTGAGACTGGATCTGTACCTGTGTAATTAACATTACTATAATTCATTAAAAGTACCATTTCACCATGAAAGTCGACTATGTCTTTTCTGATCTTTGCCATTTCATCTTTATAATCTCTCTCTGATTCTTCATTTCCCAATTTATCAGTCACCCTGCGGATTCTCTGTTGCAATTCCTACACCAAATTTACAAAGTTAGACTATGTGTATATATATATATATAAATATTGTGTGCTTATGATTATTAATTAACTCTCCCAAAAAACAATATATAACAACCTAACTACAAATTTGCAACCAGACAAAAATAAACTTGAAATTTAATTGCACTTTGAATTATTTTCCCCGAAATCTCCATGTTGGAAGGACCAAGATTCTCATAATATATATTTGAGATACAAATATTATATTCAACGACAAAATAAAATTTATCGCAGATAATTAATGTTCGTCATAAATAATTTAGTAATCAATACTTATCACTTGATAAAATATTTGTACAGCTAAATGTATATTGAGAAAAAAAATTAGATTACGTGAAATGGATGGGATCTTAAGCAAATGACCTTATTTTATTTTAAAATGGACCCATATGACTTTGACAAGAACTACAAATCATCCTACTGACTTGGTAATTAATTCCATTGTTTTGAGTCAACTTTTTGATGACTCAGATCAAAATTTTCTTCTCTTTAATTTAACCGACCGAGTTCCAAATGAAAAAAACAGTAATTAATGTGCCAAACAAATTACAGTTCTAAATCATCCAACTGACTTGGTAATTAATTCCATTGTTTTGAGTCAACTTTTTGATGACTCGGATCAAAATTTTCTTCTCTTTAATTTAACCGACCGAGTTCCAAATGAAAAAAAAAACAGTAATTCATGTGCCAAACAAATTACAGTTCTAAATCTCCGTAACCCTTTATCTAAATTTTATTCATATACTAATTAATTAACTACAATTCCCTAGCTCTAAGAACATATATAATTAGATCTTACCTTATGCCAGATAATGAAATCCTCTTCTTGTTCCATGAAGAAAGCATTAAACTTGTCGATCTCATTATTCAACAAGTACACAAACTCCTCCTCAGACCTTCCATAATCTTGCGGAGCCGAAGAAATTAACCGAACGAGTTTCTTTAAATCCTTGTAAGATAAAAATTTGTCGCGCCAACCCGGAAATGTCTCTTGAATTTGCTGCTTCAATCTCTTCCCAAACTTCATTATCCCAAATTAAAAGTCTACAATCAAGATTTTAATTATGTGAAGAATGGAATAGAAAAATGGGGGACTTTATTGGCAGAAAAAATAGAATATTTAGACGGCATATGCTTGGCGTGATGAAGTGGCGATTAGAAAAGGTAATGAAAGTAAGAAAATTCGGGGCATATTCGGTTACTATTTGGCATGCTTTCTGACCAACGACTACTAGTAAGTGTACCTTTTAGTGTTAATTAATGTGGAGGTTGGTAGTAGTAATTGGCTGTGTTGACATGTTGGTGAGATTAGGAGAGGTAACTAAATGGATGTGGGTTATTACACGTGGCATGAAGGCATAGGTGTTTGAATGATGTGTGCATGTCAAGTTAGAATTACACATGTGAAGGGGATGAGGCTTTGGAATCTTCTATAGAATCTAGCTCCCATGGGAATGGAAATACTTAAAAAAAATGGAAGAATTTTTGGTAGAAACCAAACATGGGAATATCTTATTTTTGAACTTCTAGGACATGTTCTTTTTTCTTTGCTAGTGGGCCGGGGCAGTGGCGGAACCAGAACGTTTTTAGAGGGGGGTCAAAATACATCAATAAAAAAAATTATTTATTGACGCTTGGAGTGCTTCTTTCGGTTGTACGACTGAGATGAGGTAATTGTATCCTATGAGTCTGCATAGTTTGAAAACGTCTCAAAATTTGTTCGTTTTCAATTGTTGAAAAAATATCCTTTTCATTATAAACTATCAGACTGTCATTCATCCACTCATCTCCCATTTTATTACGCAAATCAGTCTTGACAATTTTGATCGCAGAGAATACTCTTTCAACAATAGTAGTCGCAAGTGATAAAACCATTCATAATATATATCATTTTTTTTATTTAATGTCTTTTTGGTATAGAGATAAAATATTTTTAAATTTAGAATTTTTAATAAAAAAAAAACTTTCATAAAAATGTTAAAATAGAAAAAAAAATTAACGTATATTATTAGTGACTAGTGTGTTTTAAAGATATTTACCTAGTAATATAGAGATGATATTATTAGTGACTATTGGAGTATTTAATTTAGAAATTATTCATAATCCATCTCACCGAAATATCAATTTGGAAAGGATTCTCTTGTGAACTGCCAAAATATCTCACAAATTAAATCTAGTCTCCTTTAGATATTTTCACCCTATAAGTATTCGCTTGTGTAGATAAAAGTCTACTACTCCCTCTTCTCACAAGGTGACTGCCAGGGTACCAGGGGCATATGCCCCCCCTGGCCCCCCCTTGGTTCCGCCAGTGGGCCGGGGTTGATTTGAAGATCAACAATGTGATCCATGTACGTGGACCGTCTGATTGACAAATAAATCCATGATAAAGATGAGTTGTGTTATTTGGGATAGTTATGGAAGCCGCGCGTAGGCTTGATTTTTGCTACTAGGAAATTCACAGTTGTACTATATTTTGTATAATTTATTATTGCACATGCTTAAGTGTATTTTGTCAATATTAAAATTAGTTACATACTTTTTATGTTTCAAAATTGGTTGAATTACACATTTATTATTCTAAATTATCATCGAGTTTTAAAGTTATCACCGAATCTTCAAGTCGCCCTTTATTTGGCAAAAATAATACTTTCGTCTTTCAAGTTGGAATTTTAGTTCATTTTTGGTTCTGTGATTGATTTTTCAAGAATTTGAATCATGTGTGATGCACATACTTTTTAATGAGGTTAATTAATTCGAGTCATTTATATTTTCAACTTTAACTGGTTTGCAAAATAATTAATTAAAGTCTCTAACATATAGGTCTTTCTAAAAATAAAGATAAGACTTATTTTAAAATATATTTGTCTGCACCTGAATCCTATAATTCAGGTTAAGTGGTGTTCAGTTAAGTTCTTGTATCAGTTAACTAGACGGGATTAGAGAACTAGGGTTATATAACTGACGGACACTCAACTAGGTCGAAAATTAAAGAAACAGATAGAGACGATGTTGACCAAGTCAGCTACACGTGGGCAAGCTGGTAAACGAACACGTCCTTTATAATAACGAGTAGACAGACCCACATTCATGGAACTCAGACGCTAACAAAAAAGTGGGTTAGTGGTCTTATTTTAAAGAAGAATGTGACTAGTGGTCAGCCAAATCAGTGAGATGAGCTTCAAAACAGCTCTATTTATAGCAAATGATACAGGAGGATTTAAGGTCAATGATGTTGAGTGGTCGGATAGTACATTGATAGCACTAAAAGACCATGAGTTAATGGATCAACGCAATGGTGTCAGATGACTTCGGGATTAGAAGTTCGGCTTCGGGTTCGGTTTCGGATTCCTTCGAGTCGACGCTCTGGATCGGGGAGCAGGTTCCTTCGGGTCGGTGTTCAAGAGTTCAGGATCCAAGTTCGAGATCGGATTAGTTGTTGTTGTTGTTGTTGTTGTTATTATTATTAGTATTTATTAGTATTTAGTTCTTTTATGATTGTAGTGTTTTATTATGAAGTAAATATTTTATATTATTACGTAATAGGAAGTTGTTATCTAGTAGAAGTTTATTTCCATAATTATAGGAATTCTGTTACAATTGATAAGGAAATCTTTTAGCTATAAAACTCGGCTTGTGGGTTGAATTATAAGGAGCTTTTGTTTTGATTTTGAGCATTAGAGAAGTTTCTCTGTGTTTAGGGTAATTCTTTTGCTTTTGTTTCCTGTGAATTTATTTGTTTACCTAGCCCGCAGAATAATCGTTATCCCACCCGGCGTCAACAAGGCAGTCATTTTGTGCAAAAAGACACATTTTTTGAGTCCAAAACTCTAATTTTTTTCAGTAGCTTTTAGCTTAGTTTTACAACAATTTTCTTGCTTACACCAACACTTGACTTAGTTAACTGTTGTACCAGGTAGTTTTATTGGATTTGTAACTTATATATTACGTCAACTTGAACTTAGTTGTACGTTCAATTCCAATTGTTTGCTTACATCTAGACCTTCATACGGTATTGTTGATTTATTCTATACTTTGTCAAGGGTATATTTGATCCAAGTTATAAAATTTACAACATATCCAACAGTTATATTCAGTTTTTTACTTAACTATATGGCATTAATGATTATATTTTGCATGTTATGTTTATGTTAATTGTGATGTGCTAATCAACAGATAGACTAGTTTAACTTTGTTAATATTTATAATAATTGGTATATAATCAACGATATGACATACCTTAGTTATCTCACTTGATTTGCATGCTCGATTGAACATAATCATTTAATCAACAGATTAGTATTATTGCTGATTAATTAGACTATACAGCATTAGTGGTTGTAGTGCATGCAAACTTAACCATAATCATTAAAACAACGTATAGGTCGGCGAGCGCATGCGTCGCTTCTAGCCCGGATTCTGATTTAAAGGCGTTCAGTCATAATCCAGCGCACGGTAGCTTCGCGCCTTTCTAAAACACAAACGACTCTCGGCAACGAATATCTCGGCTCTCGCATCGATGAAGAACGTAGCGAAATGCTATACTTGGTGTGAAATGCGATATTTATATTTTAGTTTAATTTTGACTATAAATCAACAAGTAGGTCACTTAGAATCAATTAACTTTTAAACCAATTGTCTACCATTAAAGTCCTTAGTTAAAGGGAAAAGGATTTATTAGAAAAGCAATTCCTTTTTGACTGACCAATTTCGGATAACAATATCATGGATATCCTATTTAGTTTTCAAGAAACTTCAATTTGGAATTCACTTTTAATTGGTATAAATGACAATTCAACTTTTCTGCATTTGATGGTTACAAAAGAAAAGATGGTTCATTAACCTAGAGTAGGTAAAGGTGCTTTTGCGTTTGCTTATAAGTAATTTTTGAAAATAAATAAATAAATAAATAGTTTGTTTTTGATAATAAGAACACTTAAAACTAGTAAAAAAATGTTAGATATTAAAAAAAATTATCACTTATTTCAATCACTTATTTCAAGTGTAAATTACTAAAAAAAATGAAAGTTTTGAGAATTAAATAGGAATAATGAGTGGACTTAACAAAATAAACAAAGATAAATTAGTAATAAATTTGGTCAAACTTAATTATTGGATTTTGACAGATAATCAGAAGATTTGGAATTTCTAATCATTTTCATAAAAGTAATTAAAAGTAATTTTGAAAATCAACTTATCTAACACTTTATGCTTTTTAAAACTGATTAAAACTAAATTTATTCTCTTATAACCCACCTCAAACACTCTAAGACTCCATATTGAAATTATGATGGATGTTTGCCTTTTGTTTTTTTATAATTTAAAATTTATGGTTTTGAGACTATGATGGGGAGGTCACGTTTTTCCCCCTAAATAAAAAAAAGGACTTACAGTTGCATTTCGAAATATATTTCAAAAACCTTTTTAGGGAGCTTCCATGGCATGGCATGGCTAGAAGCACACCGAGCTATTACTTAAGCACGTCATCTAAACAAATGACAAGGCTACATTTACACATAATTTTTGTAAAGTACTCCATTCGTCCCAAATTAATTGCTTTTCTAGGACTTTTTTAAGTTAAATTGACTATTTTTAAAATTAATAATTAAGCATATATAAATATATTTTTAAAATTATAAAAATTGAAATTAGTAATAAATTGTATATACTTTCTTTTGGTTATAATATCTTCACATATATGTTAGCAAAAATAGTAAAAAGATTAGTTTTAAAAATAGTCAATTTGACTTTAAAAAGTCCTAGAAATGCAATTAATTTGGGACGGAGGGAATAGTATTTCAGTCAAAAGATGTGAAAAATGACATCATTCACAAGTTGTTTTGGGAGATTATCAATACTTTAAAATAAATTCGTCTAAAGTACTAAAAAACAAATATCTCTAACCAATCCTGTCATAATCAGATTATGAAAATCTTTAATAATTAATGCGATCTTATCTACTAGGAACTATGACGAAAAAGGACAAATATTTTCTTTTCTTTTCTTTTCTTTTCTTTTCTTTTGAAAAAAAAAACAGCTATAAAAGCTCAAAATTGCATGTTTACATGCATTCATATATATAGCTACTCTAAACTTTGATAAAGATTAGGTAAAAGAGGTGAAAATGTGGCCAAAATACCCACCATGTTTTAGCTTATGCTCTGAGATGAAGGGTAAGTAAGTAAGTGCTTCACACTTGTTATTACATTACACAATATATATTTATTTTCAAATTTTTACAAAAAAAAAAATAAATTTATTTTGATGAAATATGTATGTTTTTATTTATTAATAGGAGTAAAAAAAGAATGGCCAGAGTTGGTTGGGGTTGCTCAGGCTGTAGCCAAGGCCCAAATTGAGAAGGAAAATCAATTTGTGACTGCCGTTCCAATCCCAAAAGATTTGTAACTCTTGATTGGTGTTGCAACCGAGTTTGGCTTGGCGTTGATGATGATGGTGTTGTGGTTGATGTTCCAAAGGTTGGATGAAAAGGATAAAGACCGATACTAAAAATAAATAAATAAATAAGATGTCTTTTAACTAATTAATCGGTATTAAATCCTCCATTACATGACAGTAATGAGGATTTAGAACCCTAGAAAAGGCATTATTATTATTATTATTATTATTATTATTAAAACTATGTTTCGTGGTATTGTGTTTGCATTCAACGATGAATTATTAGTATAAAAACAATTCAATACAACTCAAAAATTGCTCGTTTGTCAGTATTTTGATGATTAAATTGACCAAAATACTATCTGGGGTCCATCGTGTTAATTTAACCTTATTTTGGAGTGAACCGAGAAAAGTAAAATAGGGTCAAATATGTTACTCCCCCGTCCCAAATTAATTGCTCAATTTTGATTTTTTAAAGTCAAATTAACCATTTTTAAAACTAATTTTTTTATTATTTTTGCTAAAATATAGGTGAAGAGATTACAACCAAAAGAAAGTATATACAATTTAGTACTAACCCCAATTTTTATAATTTTAGAAATATATTTATATATGCTTAATTATTAATTATAAAAATAGTCAATTTGACTTTAAAAAATTAAAACTGAATAATTAATTTGGGACGGAGGAAGTATTAACCCGTATACAAAACCATACACATTGGTGGTAGCATTTTTTTTAAAGGTACAACTAACAGCATTTGCATGGAACAATGGAAAATACTGAATTTGGATTCCATTCATTTAGGCCTAAAAATGAGTCCAGATAGCTACTTGGATTCGACTCAAATTCCTTAAAACAAACAGCCTAAGGTAGTAAATTTTAAATATTAGTCTCATTTGTTCTACTTAAGTATCACAAACTTTTTGGACTACATATAAAACAAACAATTGACAATCTGTAACGTCCATGGACAAATAAATATCCATTATTCTCCAAACAAATCTAAAAATATGTTAGCCCCAACCAGGCAATGTTTCTTCAACTTTCTGCAACAAATTTTGACCAAATTTCTCTATCTGCAACATTGTTTACAGCTCTCCTCCACAAGTGATGTAAAATTACAAGAAATCCACAATTGATGTAGCCCATCTGTTTCATCTTTTTCAACTTCAATCTGTTTTGAAATTTGATAGAAAAATGAGTATGTAAATAAGACGACACAAAGTAAGAAAGAAAACATTCATTAGTAACATAGCTATTTATGAATATTAAAATCAAAACCTTCATTTTCAGCTAGTTTCTTTTCGCCATCTTCTGTTGTTTCTTTGACCACCTTCAGTACAGATATTTCTCGCCTGCGTTTCTCAAGTTGTTCCTCTTAACGCATCTAGTCTAGCATAAATATCTGCATTTGCATCCTTTGCCATTAACATCTCGCCAAAATCTGCTGGAGTAATCATGATGTCCTCCAATAACTGCTGAATCCTAAGGAAGGAATCATGTGAATCAACTCCCAAGTAATTCTTTGCCAGCGTTTTGAATGCTTCGAACCCACAATAGGGACATCTCAATATGCTTATCCATCCTACCATCCTACCAGTCCTAATAAGTGTGGGATCAACTGTATCCTTTCTCCTTCATTAGCCGAAAACAGCCCGTCTATTCTATTCAACAAGCCTCAGAGAGTGACCTTTCGCTTTTGTTCCTTCTCTCTAAACTAAACGTTTACGGGTGATTTTTGTCATGCAATCTATGTCCTCTATTACTATAGAGTTTGGGGGTGTACTAATCAACAATCTTGTTAAATCAGCATTGTCAGTTACCGCAGTTAACTCAAGATTGAACAAATTACTTACCGATCCTCCTATAAACTATCCTTAGCCTTGTTGAATGTCAATAAGTCCTCAACTATCTCTTCCTTTCTACCCTGTTCCATTGCAAGAGTGGCGAAAGTCACAGGATGGTCGAAATTCATGCTGGTCCAATAGGATGCTTGTTCAAATCTTGCATCGGAGTAGAGCCTAATTTGCTGGTTTCTTGATTCCATTGCCTTTCTCTTTCATAACATGCTTCAAGTATGATTTGGTGACGATATCACGGAATTGGCCCAGAGAATGTGAGCTTGCATGCTGCATTTCTCACTTAAATGCTCCATCAGCAGAGACATCATAGAATTTGATTTGAAGAAATGAGTTGAATGAGCTAATCCAATGGTGCATAAATCGGTCAAAGTAGTCGTTGAAATACAACAAGTACTTCCAGATCATAGGGAAAGCCACCATGACACCTGCTGCAAGCAGAGTCCTATTTTTTGATAGCTACCGGAATAGATTCAACAGGTTCTTTTTCTTCAGTTTGATTTGCTTCACCATTACTCTTGTGAGAAAGTTATGAACTTTAACTTGTGTTGGTCTTCTAAAGAGGACAAACAAGTTTTTCCCCAGCAGTGTAGGCAGGATTTGTCTTGCAGTAGGGGAATGAAAAAACAATTCCAATGAATAAAGATGAGTAAAATTAAAATGTAATATATTAATATTAACAATTTTCTTGCCCCCCAAAAAAAATATGTATTCTAGTAAAACTCAAGTCTCAAAAGAAATTAACAAAACTTTTACTTAAAATCCATAGCGCTTTCTCGACAATTAACTAATTACAGAGATAGAGGAAGCATCCATAATTTATTTCATAATTACTTATATTATTATTACTAAGAACAATAAAACTTTAACAATCTCCATAAACACGTCAAAATTTGAAACTCCACAAATTTAACAATATCATCAAAATTATAAATAATGACAGGAATCTTAACACTTATCACAATGATAATCGTCAATAATGACATAACCTCAATATTCTAAACTTAATAATTTTATGGTAGGCAAAACATAATGTTAGTGTCTTTTCTGACAAATCATGATGGGCAAAGTTATACAAATTTGTAGTTTTGTTCTATTTTTGTAAAAGTCAATAATACTAATCCAAATTTTTTCCTCCTAAAATCAAAGTGGGCAATTACCCATTTACCTACCTTGCTGATTCATCCCTGCTTTTTTTACAAGTTTGTTAGGGCGCCAGTATTTTTATATCTGATATTTGTAGAGATTGAAGAACTATCCTTTTTAGACTATCTTTCCTTTGTAGTTTTGTTCTATTTTTGTAAAAGTTAATAATACTAATCCAAATTTTTTCCTCCTAAAATCAAAGTGGGCAATTACCCATTTACCTACCTTGCTGATTCATCCCTGCTTTTTTTACAAGTTTGTTAGGGCGCCAGTATTTTTATATCTGATATTTGAAGAGATTGAAGAACTATCCTTTTTAGACTATCTTTCCTTCTTCACTTCTTATAGGGTGTGTGGATTCCTTGTTCCCCTATTACTTGTATTCTAAAAAAAATATGGGAAACATGATTTTGAAAGCCCTTAAAAGAAAGTAAGACTATGGTATTGTGGCTGCTTTGATGTGCTTTGGGGCATTTGGATAGAGAGGTATGCTTTTATTTATTGTGATCATTCTTTCGTGTTTACTTTGTTTTGGGATGGGATCACTTTTCTTGCATTTTGTTGGACTTCAGACCTGGATGCATTTACACTTTTACAGAGATGTATATCTCCAAGTATCCATATAATTTGGTAGTATTTGTAGGCTGTTCTATTTAGTGATTTTGTATATTTCTTTTGTTGAGATGTTATGTCCCGGAGGATTCAACATCCTCCTAATTTTCTGTACTTCTTTTACTTTCTAATATGAAATTCTTTTTTATCTAAAAAGTTTCAAAAGATCAGGTTATCACAGTGTACAACGAATCATACTGGGTCCAACAAGAATCATTAGTGTTGAATCATCTTAAGCTACATTTGTTTGCAAAAGTGATGCATAGTATAGGACTACTTTTACTAATTTAATGTCTTTAAGGACTATTTTATCCCATGATTAGCATTTTTTATTTAATCCTGGACTATTTCTTATCATTTTTAAGGTCATTTAATAACTCAAAATGGGGATTATATAATACCACATCTGCACTTGGGATTATAATCCATCATCAAATAGCCTTAGAAATGACAAAATAGAGTTCATGTGATTAAATAAAGTACTAATCATGGAATAAAATAGTCCGTAATAATATTAAATTAGTACAAATGGTAATATTGCATCCATCATTTTTGCAAACAAACAAACTTGGAGTAAAACAGTTTAATCCAATCACCAGTCAAATACCATAAAGGAATGAAAAGGAAAAAGAAATTGCACAAGTATAATGCAGCAATGATAAACATAATGAGAACCTAGAAGGTACCTTGAGCACGTATAGAAATTTGTCAGATATTCAGAATCCCTATAAAAGGCCAATGCTTGGAATAATTTTTGGGAGTAGATTACATGCAGAGTGGATGCTTGAGTCGCCATCATTGGGAAAGGAAATCAGCTCATTCTCCAGAACCGAATAGGCATCTGCAAACGCCTGCATCAAATTACACTTGAGACAAGTTCGTCGAGCCTACAAATAGCTATTACTCACTAGCAAAAAGTGAAAGACAGTGTGTACCAGACTACCGATTAACCAATTGATGATGTATGCGAAGTATTGCAGAACTATCTATTTGAGTTTACTACTGGATCAAGAAAGAGAAAGATACAAGTACAATCCCATTCAGCAAAATTATAGAGGAATAAACTTTTACTACTGGATCAAGAAAGAGAAATATACAAGTACAATCCCATTCAGTAAAATTATAGAGGAATAAACTTGCATTGAAAAGTTCCGTTACAAAATGATTGATTTATTTAAGTACTAAAGTGCAGCCTACATTCAGATTAACTGAAAACACGGAAGCCTTTACCAAAAAATCGATAAAGCAGCTTCTATTGACGTTCCTCTTACTAAAGGCAATAAACTTGGAGTTTGCAGAGGAATCAAACAAAATCACCTCATGATCAAACAGCAACCTAAGTCAATTTTTCCCACAGACACTAATTTGAGAGGCAAGAGCTAAGAAAAAAGTGTTCCTTTTCGTCTTTCTTATTGGGAAAAGATTCGGATGGTGACAAATTATAAGGATAACAAAATAGATACAGAAATGTTTATACGACAAAGAATATCCACGCTATAACACCATATGTAGAAATGGTGAAAAAAACTTTTCCTAAAAGTATTTACTAGAAGGATTTTTTTTATTAAATTAAAAATAATTAATTAATTAATTTAAAAAATTATACTACAAAAAATCATTAAAAAAAACTGTTTTTCCAAGCAAAGGAGACTGTAAGTTTCTTCTTGGTTTCCAGATGATCCTAGTTAAGCTATTGGCTATAAGGAAACACCGAAGTTGTAAATAACTAACATAAATACATTAGTCCTCACAAGCTCAAAGTTACAATTTCTACAAATGAGTGTTAAGCAAACTCCTCCAGTAAGCTTATTCCTGCTGCCAATTCATGAAAATGGATAATTGGTGAAGAAAATTTCCTGGGCACCTCAAGCTTCACGTGAACAAAACTAGAAAAGGCTACAAGTGATAGACATATTACACTTGAATTAGCAGTATCCTCCAAAAAGATCCTAGCATAAAAACTTTTTTTATAAGTATAAAAAATGAAAAAGAACTTGACATCCTATTACAGGAAAACTGAATTTAGTTTTTTATGGTGGAAGGATAGAAAATGGGGGAGGAAACTACCAGAATACAATATATTAAGTATTGAATTTACTTATTGTCCAATGCACAAATGCAATATCAGCACTGTTAAGTAACGTAAATAAAATATTTTTCTAAAATGTAAATCAACAATTGAGAATAAACCTAACTATGTACCTCAATATATCAAGTTTTAATTCTCTCCCTCACCTACGATCCCATTTGCACGTGGAGATGAACAGGTGCATCACAAGGCACCAACTAAACAAAGTATAACTAACAACATACAAGCACAGTATTCAAATCCATGATCTTGCTAAACCATAGAACTAGTTACATGCCAAGTCACCAATTGCATTAAAATTTAAGCTACTACAGAAAAGGTCAAACAACATATTAAAAAGTATCTTTTAAATAGGAGCCACCATCAAGGTAACCTTTTTGTCCAAATATGTATGTTTGTGTGCGCGCGTGTATGTATTAACCCCGCAGACTGCACTATATACAAAGATTAATGTTTAAAGATGTTTCATAGTTCTTTGATAAGCATATAAAAGATGCAACTCAAGTTTTGTGAATATAAAACTTGAAAATTTAGCTGCCAACGAAACTCAAACCTCATTGAATTTTATTTTTTTAGATAGAAAACACACATTAAGTAATCGCATAGTTCAAATCAGATTCTCAACTTTATTTAAAATAAAAAAAAATGAAAAAAAAAGAGACTATATGAGATGACAATACTCCAACAAATATTATTTGCTGACCTTGACACATTGATGTATCCGAAAGCAATTCCTCCCCACGTTATTTGCCGGGAAAAGAGGATCATCAATATATATTGGATCAATGCTACAAGATAAGTAATAGATCATCATGAATTCAGAATTCATTTTCAAGAAATCCACTAAAATACACAGTATTCAATAAAGAAAACAATAAATTTCATTCCCACCTATATCCTCTTTCCCTATTTATGTACACCCCACTTCCCTGTACTGAAATACGCATTTGGCGTGGATCAAAGACATTCCTGCATCAAGGGGGTATTTTTGATTAACAAAATGATTAACTTGGATTTGTTTGTGAATGAGGTTTCTATAACCAAAATGAGGAAACAAAGGAAAATGAATAAACAATCTGGTAGAAAGCTTTTGACTTACCCAAAAAAATAAAGAAAATCCATTAGAAGGCTTCCATAATTCTTCAAGAGAAAAAGATGAAAATGTTAATATACAAATTTAGTAATATTTAGGAAAGAGGATCGTCTTGCTAGAAGATGAGACATGTGCTGTGAGGAAGAAACTGTGGACCATTTGCTTCTCCATTACGAGGCAGCAAGGAGCTTGTGTACAGTTATGTTTTCTTTGTTTGGTATTAGCCTGCCAAGATCGGTTAGGGAGACGGTGCAGACTTGGAGTGGGGTGAAGGTTGGGAAGGAACGCCTCAGTGTTTGGTGGACAATTTGGAAAGGGAGGAATAGTCAGGTTTTCAAAGGCAGAGGGAGACCTCTTGTTTAGATTCAATTTTTTTCTTAGCCTTCTTTTCTTTTGGCTGCATGTGGTGTTTCTGGGATCTATTGTTTTTGCATTTTTCTGGAAGCATTTGTGATAGGAGCCTAATTTAGTAATCTTTTTGGGAGGCTCCGTGTATAGGGTGAGACTTTGGTTTTCTAGGGGACTGTACCTCTTATTTTCCCTATACTTTTGTACATTACGCGTGTAATTTGGTTCCCCCCCCCCCTTCTTTTTGTTGATGCTTTTTTGAAACATCACTTGATTGTATGAGATGGGTGAATAGCCTTGTCATGCATAACAAGGATTGGTATTTCTATAAAAAAAAATTATAAATGTAAGAGCTGCAAAAAATCTGGGGAAGAAAAGGCATAACTGTACTGCCAAGCTTATAAGTCTTACTTGGTTAATAGGCCGCCCATGATGATGCTCATGCTGAAGAAATCGTGTGATCATTAATATCTGTAAAAGGTGACAAAGTATAAACTCAAGCACACAAAGGGCAGAAGGGACAAAATGGCCAGTGAAGAGAAAACAAAGATGAAAACCTGAAAAAAGTAAAAGCAAAAGCCTCCAATAAAGAGCTATATTTTATACTTTCATTTGTCACTTCCAAGTAAACAAGCCACTAATGGTAGCTACACATTCATTCATTAATTAATTTGAAATACTTGTTTGGTCGCCACGTTTCCAAAGAATTGAAGCGTAATAAAAACTGCTGCCATACCAAGACAGAAGTTGTATCAACCTTGACAATTCCCTTAATAGAATAGATAAAGAGATGAGCCAGTCACGGTCTTACTAGTGCTGGCTAACATTATAACTATCATACTAGATTCTAGCTTGTTAAAATTCTGGAACTTTCCCTTAAGCAATAAATCATGTTAAATGTTACTTTGAAAAGTCACCTTGGTCGTCCTAATCAATTTAACAAAACAAAAAGTTTCTCCCTACTGAATATGAAAGCTGAACATGGATTGGGACTTGTTTATGAAAAATGAGGGGAACAAATATCAATTAGAATCAGAAAAAAATAATAAAATAATAAAATTTAAAAAATGAAAAGAAAAAAAAAAGGCCTCATTACAAACTTATATCCTACAATAGATAAGAGAATAAGAGATAATAAGGTAATAAGGTAGTTGCACCTCCAAATATTACATGTATACATATATAGGGAATTGATCCATAGCCAAAGTTGGATATGAAACATTAGTCTTACAACCCATCTATAGGCGTTCAAGTATAAATCGTGTGGCCTTAATTTTACCCCATCCACCATGGTTCAAAGTCGCATTACCAGCATATGTTTCGGAAGGTTCTTTTTGACTCCGTATAGCTTTCAGGCGATACGCACCATTACACTAGTACACAACACTGTCCAAATGATAAAACAGACATCTCGCAGATGTGTCTAATCCTACATTGCATAAAAATTTAAAAGTAAATTTTTAAGATATTTTCAAGTTATATAAGATGGGTACAATTTTTTTTAATTAATTGATGTATAAAATATATATTTTTTATTTCCAAGTAAAATGGCTACAATTTTTTTAAAGCTCTAGTTAGGTACTATATAATATGTATAATTGTTTTTTTGCTAAGTAGTTAAGCATAATTTATACGTTATAAAGTTGATACTAGTTACAACTTTTTTTGCGTGTTTGTAGCATTTCTCCCCGTTATGCCGAAATTTCTATGCTATTTGATCCGAAATCATTCCACTACGCTGCTAAGCCAAAACTTTGAACCATACGTCCGCATTATTGTTAGGAGGATGATGCAAACAACAGTAACAGTTCGCACAATTTTTTGGCCTAAATGCAATTTGGGTGGGATGTTAATCCCACTTCATTGTTTACCAATGCTTCTTCCTGCATATTCATCTCTTACAGATAACCTTTTCTAATCCCTTGCAAGTTACAGATTTGAACATGGTGAGCATATTCAATTCTGGCAGGTTTCCATGGGACCTGCTCTGTCTTTCTGGGCTTCACGATGCACCTATCTCTAATTTCCTTTTTACGGATGAAAGTTGTCTCTTGAAATTTTCATTTCTGCAATCTGAATAAGGAGGCCTAACTTCATTCGCAGCTGCATCTTAGTGCACGCCATTTTACTCTCTCTGACATAATGGAACTTTAACTCTTGGATACTTCTGATTTATTTACTTGTAAGTCATTTATTTTTTATTTGGGTTTGTTTCTAAACTATCATTCCACTCCCTCTTTGTCTCCTATAATTGAAAGACCAAGGCTCTAAATTGTAGGTTTTTTTATGGGTGGTAGTTTCAAACAGACTCAACATTAACAGTTTGGTATTAATCCGCAGACTGTATGGAACCTTGTCTTCCGCCATCTTTGTTTATATGCAAGCGGGAAAGTGAACCGACTCCAATACGTTTCTTCATTGCTCAATAGCTTGGAGTATGAGTTTTTCTCGTTTACAAGGCTTCAGAATACCCGGCTTCAGTTGAAGGTATTGTTTCTAAATTGCATTAAATTGTAGGCTTTTTGTGGTGGAAAGTATGCCAAGATTCTTTTAAAGTTGTACCTTCTTTCCCTTTTCGTACTTTTGCAGCATTTGGTACAAAAAAAAGATCTCAGCAGTTTTAGTGATCAGTACCTTTCTTTTCTTTCTTTTTTTTTTCTTTATAAGTAGTGACCAGTACCTTTCATTTTTTACCTTTGAGAGACGATGATTTTCCCAACAGAAGCTTTTAACGAGCTTGGATTTGAGATTTTAGACGGGACTTGTTGGCTGTTTTACATTGATTTTATTATTCTGTCAGTCTTTTCCACTTTGGAGAGCATTGATTTTATTATTCTTTCAGTCTTTTCCACTTTGGAGAGATAAAAAGAGGATAACATGACATGAACCCTCGAACTGGTGTACACCGACAACGAGGGTAACCACTGAGGCACTCAAAGTCTTGTTCCTTTCCTTCTTGTTCTCCTATAATGTACTTTTCCTCATTCAGAATAAACTGTTCAGTTATCTTAAAAAGTATGGTCAAAGGAAAAACAGACTATAACTCACCAGACAATATGAACTCAGGCCACCAGAATAGGACTGGTCAAGACTACGATCTGACAAAAACTGCTTAAGTACCATTGCAAGAGGCGTCGCAGCAGGAAATTGCTCAGTCAGCTCTTTCACCTGCATAAAGAATTTGCATAGAGAGAGGGAATTAAACACACAAAAACCTCAAATATTATATACATAAACTCTTTATCAACTTGTCGCCCCAACTCTTGAGATACCTTTCACTTCATAGAGTAGAAATTAAAAATTAAAAGACAAGATAGAAGAAAAACAAATACACAAGCTAACTAATTTCGGGCTAAGCCTCTATAAGCTGTCAAAAGAGAAAGTTCCCAGATAGAATATATTCTGGGGGGGATAAAAACTAGAATTTCTTCACAAATATTTCTCTCTCTGCTTCCAATTTTTCAAATATTCTTTCATTTATCATAATTTTTACAAACTGTATTAGAGAAAAAAACATCTTTGTATGTGCCCAAACTAATAAAACATGAATCGAATATCTACTAACAAAATCTTAAAATTGTTTACGTTACACTTCACAAAATAGGAAGTGCAAGAAACCCTCACTAAATTACCAGTTCAGTAGTTTGGAGTCCTGTGTGTGATGGCGACTTGAAACTAATATCAATACGAACTGATTGCGCCTCCTGACCTTTATCATTATTCAAGTTAGAACGCTCTGGCAGAACAGAGCTTTCCATACCATCCTTATCTGTTAGAGAAATTTTGTCTTCTTCATTAAACACTAGAGTTGGTTCTTTCGGTACTGGTAGATGGGAAGCAGTAGTTGGAACGAGATCACGAGGAACTTCCGCCACAAGCATGATTATAGGTATCTAAAGGTAATAAAAACAGAAAGATGAGATTGATGCATCTAATTTGGATACAGAAAACAAAGAGTATTTAAGAGAGATTCATTACAGCAGTATTCTCCACAATCTTGAGAGAATCACTTTTAACCCACTCCTGATTAGCAAGATACCTAGCCGCATGCTGCAAGCCAAACCTGGATAGTATCAATCGCAATAATGGAAAAGACTACAGCGATAACAATTGACATTTTCAGTGCTCAAATGAAGGATAAAGGGAAGATCCAACGCCTAATCCACACAGAAAAACAAAGAAAAAGGAATTCAGCATAACAACAATCTAACGCAATAAAGCATCCTATATCAGACTCAACAGATCTCCCCCTGCCTCCCCTCCCACACCCCCCAAAAAAAAATATTAATAATCAATTAATCATAATAGTAACAATAATATAAAAAATTAAGACACGCACTTCCCCACTCATTCGCTGAGCACAAAACTACCTCACTGTTGGTCTAAGAAACAGGCATCAATCTGAACCCATTTGTGGGATGAAAATTTCCCTCATACACTGCCAAAAATTACAAAATGCGTTGTTTTTCTTTGATAGGTCCAAAATTACAAACTAAATTAGGGGTAATCACGGAACACTCTACTTGAACCAAAAAAATCACAAAGGCCTCAAACTAAGCATCAAAACATTTGCTGCTTGTAGCATATATCAAATGTACATTGTATTTCCGTTGCAAAAGTAGTTCAAAATCCACTTACTGCCAGAATTATCAAGAAGAAAATTAATCATAATAGTAACAATAATATAAAAAATTAAGACACTCATTCGCTGAGCACAAAACTACCTCCCTGTTGGTCTAAGAAACAGGCATCAAACTGAGCCGATTTGTGGGGTGAAAATTTATCTCTCAGGCACTGTCAAAAATTACAAAATGCGTTGTTTTTCTTTGACACGTCCAAAATTACAAACTAAATAAGGGGTAACCATGGAACACTCTACTTGAACCAAAAAATAACAAAAGCCTCAAACTAAGCATCAAAACATATGCTGGTTGTAGCATATATCAAATGTACATTGTATTTCCGTAGGAAAAGTAGTTCAAAATTTACTTAGTGCAAGAATTATCAAGGAGAAACAAGAAAGCAATAAATCTAAACCTAATTCAAAGCAATAAATCTAAACCTAATTCAACCAACAGTTGGTAATTCTTTCAGTTCTTCAAAAGCGTACCACTCTCACACAGGTGTTATAGAGAATAAACAACTCAAATAATCATTAGTGAACCACAACAAGTGGTGCAAGCCGCTCTAGGAACGAACCGTAAACCCGGACGACTCAGGATCGACTCTCACTAGCAACATTTGGAGGGGCACTAATAATGCTCCGCTGTGGCCACGGAACCCCCTTAAGCGCAAGCTGGGAATCAGACCGCCTGGGCTCGGGCTCGGGAGATTAGTCGGGTTGCGACCCGGAAACTCCACATTATCAAAAAAATAAAAATAAAAATAAAAAATAAAAATAATCATTAGTGGCCAAAAACCAAATAAAAGTCCTCTAGAATGGAGTGCCACCACATTTCCATAGTACATCAATGCATCATACAATCGTAGAAGTAGAAAATTCTCACAAATACGTGCATCAACACCCAGCTCCATATTTAGAAATATGAGCACAATATTAGAAGATTGTAAAAGGGGAAACGAAAAGGTGTAAAACATGCTATGTAAATCATATTACAGAAAAATTTAAAATAAAATAAAGTTCCAAGTGGCAAACCCAAAAAGGAATAATAGATGACCAAGAGTCTCACTAATTACTTCCCATGTTTAGAAAAAATTCATTGTACACTCTGTGCCCTTTTGCACATATTGCATCTCTCCTGTACATAGTTCATTACCTGATTCCTTTCTTTATTTATTTTTTTCGTTCTGGGGGGAGGGGGAGGAGGGGTAGGCTGAGGAGGCAGGGTCATTCTAAGTTGATAGATCAATAAACCAAAAAAAAAAAAAAAACAGATCCCAACCTTCCACTTCGGATCTCATACCAGCACTTGACCACTGCTATAAGCCTATAACTGCTTCCAGTTGCCAGGAACTTAACTTTTTGCCTTTTTAATCATTTGACTTAAAATGCAGATTAGCGCACCATTTTGGCATCTTTTGATTGCATTTCCGGAAGTTTGGTCTATTAAAAACAAATAAAAGAAACTGTACCGATCTACTTATTACAGCAAGACCCTTCAAATATCTGATTTATTTAATACGCTTATTAAATAAAGAATAATTTCCTTAAGTTTATAAACATAACTTGACCTTCTGGAAACAGGAGGGAAAAGAAAAAGGCAAACAATAAGAGAATCACAATTAATAATCAAGTCAACGGGAAAAAAAAAACTATCCATCTGTCACAACTGTCTCACCAGCACAATGGTAACTACTAAACTGCCTGCATACCTGGAGACAAGTTTCTTTGATGCCATTGCGTCCCTCTAAGATTCCAGCTTCTTTTATAGGTTCCTATAAAAAAAAATTGCACATCAGGGTGCTTTTCGTTTTACTTTTTTGCATGTCTTCTTCCAAAATAACAAGCAAAAAGATAGAAATTAAACCAAACTAGTTCATATATGATGTTCTCACCAAGTTCCTCACTGGAGGAAGACAAACTACAAGGTCCACATCACTTGTTGGAAGGGACAAGCCAGTTGCATTTGAACCAAAGATGTTTGTCCTAGACCGCGGCCATAAGACTTGGAGAGACCTTGTAACACGTTTGACAGCCCAACTAATGTAAGGCTTCTTAATCAAATTCTCTGCAGTAACCTTGAATATCATAGTATGATATGAACCATCAATGATCTTGTATAATCCATGGATTATATATTATAAGTTCAAAGCCATGAAATTATTCTAGCTTTTATACCTGCTTGTAGAAGGACTCGATTTCGTCATGGAGGAGACTGTGCATCAAGGAAAGAGATGGTTTCCGCGAAGAACAGTTCAGTAACTCAGGTGGTTGCAGAGGAATCGTTACATCTGGCTGTTTGTAGAGAAATTTAATTTAAATTAAATTAAATAATAATCAATTCACTTGGACAGATATTTTTTTCATTAGTAGCTTTCCCTTAGTTCCAAAATTAGAGATACATTTCTAAAACGACGACTTTTAAGGAATGTTTTATTTTTCCAAACTTATCCTAACATTTGCGAGAAATGTAGTACCGGTGGCATGATAGTACTCTAAATAATGGCATGTTAGGCACTTCATATCATTTTATAGACTAAAAACAAAAATGTATCTCTAATTTTGGAACAAACTAAAAAGGAAAATGTATCTTTAATCAGTGTAATGAAATACTTACATGTTCCTGATCTCGAGCTAACTGGGAGATTGCAATCAGGCGATCCTGTAGCAAGGCTCCCGGTAGAGGTTGAGTCAATTGACGTGAAGAAAGACTTTTATTTCTCCAAGAAGGCCAAACTACTTCACTACCATCCATGCGCATACAAGATTCCTCGAAGTTAATTCCATCATGGAACCAACCTCGCACACCCCAGTGCCTTGGGCTGGAGCTACCGGACCGCACAGTTGGAAAACCTCTGTGTTTTCTAGACTCACCTACAGGAGAAGGTGGAGGTAGACAAGGAGCATGGGGAACACAGAGTACCACAGGTGAAGGCGGCCTCTTGATCCGAGGTTGCTCCCTTCTGTTAGGAACACATGGGCTTTTATGATCGTGACTTCGTTTAAACTCAGATCTCGATCTTTCTCGTGAGATACTTGGGATAATAATTGGTCGCAGAATTGGGTAAGGAAGTGAATCCCCCGTCTTTGCTTCACTGTCACTAGGTAAATTGGACAAGGAAGCAGAGGCATTCTCCTCTGCTGCTACATCAGACATTGTTGATGAGGAGTGCAACACCTTGCCAGTTACCTCACTTCCAGGTATCACATAACCAAGAGCCTGGTGTGCTGACCCCATAGGATCAAAAGGAGAGCAAAAGGAAGCAGCAGATGGTGAAGTCAAACCATTTGTACTATAAGATGATGAGAAGGCAACCATATCATCAACTGTTGTGTTTATGTCAGCTTCCCGCCAAGCCCAAGAACTATCATCTGAGCTAAGAGAAGGAGGACGCGAGAAACTGGTCCCAGTACGATCAGAAGGATTCCAATACATCACACCACCTCCAAAGTATTGACTATAATCCATCCCAGAAACTGCATGTACCTCAATATCTTCTTCAGATATCCAGTGATTGTCATGCTCATCTGCTAGTTCTTGTGAATTTGTTGGATCAGAAAAGTCCATGATATCTCCAGAATAAATTTTCTCATCATCGATGTTGGTTGCACCGCGCTGCAAGCTTTGAGCAGTAAAACCTTGTTGAAATGAAGGCTGACGCCTTGGTATAAACCCAGAATCATAACTATATGTCATTGAAGGAACCAATCCGCTAAAACTACGTACCATTGGGGGCCAATCTAAACTCATCGACATTGGGCGAGAGAGAATCCCACTGCACCCATTTTCAATTGGTGGATTTCTCACCTGATGCACCGTTTGCACCAGGGGTTGGTGGAAATGATTTTTCCAGTTGTGACCAACGTCCAGATGCAATCTATCTGTGGCAGCTGGGAGGTGTGTATTAACAGATGGAAAATGAAAAGGAGCTACACTAGGCCACTCATACGGAGGGCAGCCCGCAGAAACTATGGTTCCAGTACTGTACATGCTAACACTATCTTGCTCCTGAATCTGGGTGATCTCTCCTGCGTCAGCACTTCTTAATCCTTCTCCAGGAAAAACTGATTTTGTGTCTGGTTCAGTTATATGTCCACCATCTCTAGAGTTGTCATCTTCACTTCTGAGAACGACATCACATTCAACTACTGGCATCACAGGAGGGGTAATAGAATCAACAGTATAATTAACAGTTTCTAACCTTGTAAAGAGATTTTTGCTCACTTCATCCAAAGGTTGGTAGTACTCCATACCAGTTTGACAACCGGCTTCGCTAGAACAAGCAACATTTTTCTCTTGCATGTTTTGCGCCAGATTGTCCTTTCCAGTGGGGTCACATTTACAGACACTTGGATTTGGTACTCTTTTGTCCTCACCAACTAAAGCGCCATTAGGCATGTCTTTCGAAATAATAGAGAGCGGAGAAACTTTCTTGGTTTTTCTTTGAGAAATTTTGACTTCAACATCACTATTTAAGCAAGAGTTCTTAAGTTTATTGCTCCTTTTCTTATTCTTCAGGGCAGAGCTTTGGACATTTCCATTAACAAATCCTTCATGTTCCTGATCATAGTCAATCAGTTAGAAACCATTCATATCACGACAAAGACATGTGATCCATATCAAGAAAAACACAACCATGTCAAGTGCTGACAAAGAAGTCTCTCTATCAAGATCCTTTTCTTGAATTGTACTAGCCAACCTGTTGAACTGAAATGTGTCTACATTCTCACTATAGTTCAATTCATATCCATCAACCTGGAATATCCTTTAAAATATTAGGAATAAATGTTTGTCTACACAGAAATAACTTCTAAAAAGAGTCTGTGAAGACGGAATGGTACCTTAGAAGGGTTATCCAGTTTGGGATCATCACATGCAGATTCTGGAGCAGCAATCACCCTTTTTGTGTTTCGGGTTTTTCCTTTCTTCCTACGGCTACCAGCACCAGGTTTCTCTTTGGACTTCTTTGTGGGACACTTCCAGTTTACCTCTTCAAGTAGTTCAAGTTTTGTACAATCAAGTGAAACGACCATGAGCAAACCTCGCAATTTTCGTAATATCCAATCAGAAATGGCATTGACAGAACCTAATGAGCTAAAAAACAGCCTCTCTTTAGCGTGTTCACTATAATGATCGCACGCTAATAACATAGTAGAAATATCTTGAAGAACAAACAAGCAATTGCATATATATTCAAATGACGAGGCCTTTCCAGAAACTGATGCAGAAGTCAGAGACAACCCGAATTCTGCATCTGATCCTCTGAGTGCCGTAATGGTCCTTCGATGAGATATTGTACGCTTATATCTCGAGGGAATTTCAGCCCCTGCCGTAAACGGCCGAATGTCATCTTCCAAGGCATTGTTTGTATCCTTCAGTACTTCCGTAGTCTGAAACTCATAATGATCAAAGATCAGAAAATACTTCTATCATGAAAAAGAAGGGGAGGAAAGGTTTCAAACACTTTCCTCTATCAGTGAATATCATCAAATGATAAGGATTTCACAAAATTATACGTAAAAATATAAATGCCAACTACAAGAGGGGATGAGCAACCCTTCAAAAGCTAAGCATGCCATTAATATATGAAACTTTCATCAGTAGAGGATTTAGACAACTCACACTTGCTGAAAATGATAAGGATTTCACAAAATTATACGTAAAAACATAAATGCCAATTACAAGAGGGGATGAGCAACCATTTAAAAGCTAAGCATGCCATTCATATAAGAAACTTTCATCACTAGAGGATTTAGACAACTCACACTTACTGATTAGTACAAAGGAAAGCATATATAGGTAATTTTAGTAAACAATTTGTCAGTAACTGATAATATACACTAGAACATAAATCTGCAGTATACTCTTAAGCTAAGCACGGACACTCTCCGGTGGGCCACCAATCCATGTTAGACACGTGTTGGACACGGATACACCCGGACACGTCATGGTCATGCACCCAACACGCACCATGGACTCCTCTTTTTTTTTTTTTTAATGCTCGGGACATGTCTGGACACGCCAAGGGACATGACGTGACACGGCAGGGTCGAAATTTTATAATAAAAAAAAAGTGTACTACTTAAATTGTAATAGACAAGTTAAATGAGGGTACCCATACGCAATTCCCCCTTTTAAACCCAAAAAATACTAAGTAAATTAATTTTGTTCCAAATCAACTACCCATATTTGAACATATTTATTGTAGAAATACATTTATACTATTATATATATATATATAATAAATTTGACTGTATCCCCCAACATATTGTATCATGTTTTTTTGGAAAAGTTGTGCCTCGTGTAGCGACATGTGTCGCATCCGTGTCCCGAGTCCGTGCTTCATAGCTCTTAAGAGAAGTAGACACCCCAACAAAAGTTTAAAAAGAGGCGTAATAGATTGAAATGCTAGAAGGACAAACCTATATCAAAGTGATTCCCCATAAAGAAAAGAACACGCCATTCCACCCATCTATTTCTTAGCCACCCTCTTCACAACTGGATCCCAAAAGGATTTAGAAGAAAGATTACCACCTAATGAAACACAAAGGTCAGTCAATGGCAATTCCTGAATAGCACAACCAACCAAAGAGATGTAGGCACAAAGAAACTGGGTGTCTAAATTAATGCCCATAAAAATACACTTAAGAGTCTTAGATGTATTAACTTAATCCGAGAAATCCACTCAAAAATCTGTAAAGCGATCAAAAAATTTTAAACCCTGAATCCTCAAAAAGGAAGAAAATAGTATCGTTTGCAATCCGAAGGTGGAAACTCTAATATTCTCTTACCCTCACTCCTCAGCACAAGCAGCCATCAACCCAACCTTCTGACTACTCGATAACATCAAGGTTCTAAAAGGCGTTAGGCGGGAGGCGGGCGGCCGGAGGGGGCCTGGCGGGATTTTTATTTTAAGTCAATTTTAATATTTTATCTTACATTTATCCAAACAAAATAATAATATAAAGCAAAACAATCTATAATAAAGATAATAAATGCCTTTGCTTAAAGTTCAAACACATATCCATATTGTCAATGTCAAAGTTCAAATACAAACATGCAATTGTTCAAAGTTTAAACACAAACAAATAATCAAAAGTACAAACTAATAGTCCTCATCTCCATATCCCTCTATATCTCTAACTCTTCTTCTCCATATCCCTCCAAGATAATGTCCCCATCAGACTCACACTCATACTCCTTCAAGATAATGACTCACGACGTTATTTTGTAGCTTAGTTATTAAAATAAAAATAAAGAAACAATTACAGCTCTAATTTCTCCGCCTAGGCCACGCTTAGGGGCTTAATTTCTCTACCTTGCCCGCCTAGGCCCCGCCTAGGCCCCGCCTAGTCCCACTTAATCTCCTAGAGGGATTTATTTGCCGCTTTGGGCCTAGGCGAGGCGCCAGGAGGGGCCTAGCACCTAGACGTGGCGCTAGGGGGGGCCTAGCGCCTAGGCGGGGATTTTTAGAACACCGGATAACATCCTGCTAAGAGAACATCCATACCTAGAGTAAATGGAAAAGGAGACACAGAGTCACCCTATCTTAAACCCTTAAATACCTTAAATAAGATATAGGTTCCTCACTCACTATAACTGAAAAACAAGTATACTGAACTAAAGACAGCCACAAATTCACCTCCTCCATCTGACCCCACAGCTTTTCCTCTCCATCTCCAATTCTAAGACCAAATCACCCTATCATAGGCCTTCCCAAAGTCAAGCTTAAGGACCAACCTTCTGTTACCTCCTAACATCATACACAATCTCATTGGCAACCGGCATGGCGGCACAACATCGAAAAGATGTCTTCCCTTAAAATTAAAGCACTCTTGGAATCTGAAATAGTATCACTCAACACAAACCCCAACCTCTTATAGAAAGAACTTTATTCAGAGTCTCGTAAAAACTAGTAGTCAAACTAATGGGTTTAAACTCCTTACCTCTAGTAGACCTATCTTTCATAGAAACTAAGGTGATTAAAGTGGAGTTGATCCTCTTTCACAGCACATCATTGTCATAAAACTAGAGAAAAAGAAAAAAAACAGACTAATAGATTTTATTTTTAAAAAATAGTCGCAAACTGCATTTTACAACAACTCCCACCAACTTGTTGAAATGATATACCTAATAAAAGAAATTCTTTTGCAGCATAAGCAAATTACTAAAGACAAAATCTCATTTGATACATTGTAGCAATAAGAGCACATAACAGTCTCCAAATTATAGTTGAGTACAATAATTCCAAATTTTACACAATTCTGCTGAGAAAGTGTTGATTGTTCCTGAAACCAACTTAGCACTTTTTCCGTCACCATATTAACTGGTCACTGGAATTAGTTTATACTTGACGCCAGGATTGCTGATTGTATCAAACTACCAGCTTAAAGAAAACACACAGAATTTAAATAATTCTTTAAGATAAATTTATATTACATCCTTGACTGAAGCAAATTATCTTTTTATTCCTTTTCCTTTTGTCTGAGGAAGATAGTGCATTTAAATGAAAACATCTACCAAATCAAAGAACAACATCCACAACTCATAGAAAGAAATATCTAATAGCCTGCACGATGCTTGAATAATATTTGGTTGTTGAATCCTCCTTCAAATAACTCCCGCACTCAACCCCTGTCAGGGCTTGTGGGTGCAGGGAGGGGCACCACACAAACAGTCTTTTACAAGCACATCAAAGAGATATTTGTATTGCAATAAGCAAGTCAACACATAGAAGAGCTACATGCCCAAGCAGTGACCTTTTTGGGTGTACTTCACGTGGGTGGTGTACGTACAAGGCTGTCAAAAAGTAATTTGTAACAACTAAAACTGGAGTTTTTCTTTCAATAACACAAGGCATTATTTTTATACATGCTAGAGAAGACGATTTTCATTATGAAGTAAAGAAAGAGATGAATCAAGCTTTATGTTTGTGATGCACGGTGAAAAAATTGGGGCTAGAGATGTCACCACCCCACCTCATCTCCAAATTTCCCACTTCATCTATCATTCAGCAAACTGAGCCAAATAAATGAGCAGTGTTAGAAAATCAGTTGTGTAATACCTAAGCCAAATAAATGAGAAGCATTTCCCACTTCATCTATCATCATGACAACATTAGAGCAGGCATTAGTTGCCATCATGACCTGATGCACTTCATAAGTTCTGACCATATACCACAGTACTTTGGTTGCTGCATTGATTATATTTGAAATTTTCAACAGATCAGTCCTAGGTTCTTTCTTAATGCTTCACTCCAATTATGTATATAAAAGTGAGAAGTTATATATGAATGGTTTTAATTTGAACACATTACAATGCATGTTGCTGCTCCAGTGTCCAGTACTGCTAAAATCTAAAAACTACCAAATTTATATGTTTTATTTTTTATGCAAGTCTGTATAAGGAATCTGATACATCTTTTACATCTAATATATGTTTTCTTTCATCATTATAAGCAATTTGTAAAAAAACAAAATTACAGCAGGATGTAATTTTAGCATAAAGGATATAGAATTTATTCATTTGTACTCCTCTCCGAAAATGAGTCTCTTTTGACCTTTTTTTTAAAACGTGTTAAGGTTAACTTACCACACAATCATGCGTAATTCTTCTTTAATGATCATTTTTCAATATTGACTGAAATTTGTTATTGGGAAAAAGTAATTGAAAAACAAAATATGTTCAGGACCTTCAGGCGTCAGGTGTGTCCTAATAAAAGCTAAATGGTGTTAAAGTTAAACAGTGAAAAAAGGAGGGAGTATATTTTAATGATTCGGATGGATTGGAGAAATGGAATGGAGGAAGGAATGAAATCAAAAATAGTGTATTTGGTAATCATTTTAGATGATAATTCATTCCATTCCCAAGATTTTCATTCCATGTGAGAGATTGTAGAATGGATGTATGTCGCAATCTTGTCATCCTATCACACCACCCACCACCATCAATAATCTAACATACACTTGAGATGGTTAAAAATCATTTCATCCCTTCCTCTATTCCATTCCTACCACCCACCGCCATCAACAACTTAACATACACTTTAGATGGCTAAAAATCATTCCTTCCTTCCTCTATTCCATTCCTTCAATCCAAACGTAACATAATTGATGAAATAATATTAAGATACTTTATTTCTTTGGACCTCTGGCATCCTGCAAGAAGCTGCTTACACAGCAGCAGACCTGACTTTTTAGTTGAAGGTGCCTGGACTGCCAGGCATCTTTGGGCAACCAAACCCTTCAGAACAGTTAGTAATTTTGCAGGGTTTCAAGAAGCAGATGAAGATGTAGAGAACCATAAATACTTTCAACAGGCTCACAATTAAGGTGAACATTGTTGGTATAACCCAACGGTGGTTAACAATGAGGTGGGAGAGTGGTCAGTTTTTCTTTTAAGTAAATAAATCCACTTTTTGGTGAACCCAAGAACACACACAGTGTATAAAGCATTGAGAAAATAAAAGCCAAAGCTATGCCTCAAGAAAACCGAAGCCTCACCCTATACAAATGAACCTCCAGTAAAGGAATACCTACACTAGGCCCGTAAAACAAACTCTCTCAAAAGACTATAAAATGCACAATAGAACCTGGAAAAGCATCATTAAGCCAGCAGAAGAGAAGTCCAAGAAAATATAGGGTTCGAAGTCTTTGTGTGGTGCAAAAGAAGGAAGCTGCAGGCAAGTATCCACAGGTACAGAGGGTTTACTGGTTTGAAGGAGCACAATATTCAAGCATACAAGGTAAAGTAGTCTTGAGAGAGGCCAGATTGGTTCTGGACAAGCAAGAAGTGGCTATAGACAGACCAAATTTGATGGTCGAGTTTCAAACTTCAACTGGGGCCATCTTCCCAGGAGAATCTTTCCTCGATATGCTTTTGGCTATAAACTTCCTTGTCTATTTTTCTTTTCTGCGAGTACAATGGGGGAATAATTCTTGATCCCATCAAGAGGGAAAAAATAGTAAAAGCAAGACATTCCAATTACTTTTTTGTTTATATTGTTATATTCCAAACCATCTGCTTTCAGTTTACTCCTATGGTATTCATCCTGCAGCTCCCACAAATGGGGTTGAGTTTCTTTCTGTAAGGAAATTCTGCATAATACAAAACCAGTGAACACTAGCCGCTTCATAATCAGTTGACAAGGATTTCTGATTCACACAAAAATAAAAGCCCTTAACATTTTTCCCCATGGCAACTTGCAAGTTCCTATGTTAGATATTTGTTAGTCATCAAGTGATATTTTATCCATTTAGCAACTCAATTCACAAAACACAACTTATTCTGGCATTTCAACCAATGAAAAATTTTCATGTATAGAGCAACTATTTACAAAAAGCTTGAACATTCATTTCACCAAAACAAAATTCCATAATTCTTTTCACCAAGTTGTTCGAATGTATTTTCAAATATGTTACTTAAACAACATAAAAAACCAAACTTCCCATAAAAAAATACAAGTTCAAGTACCAGTGATTTTGCAGCTTTTCCCAACACCGTCTGAAAAACCTTCCGCTTCGTCGTAGCATCCAACATTCCCCACCAATCCAAGCAACCCTTCTTCCTCCAATAAACATTGGCTGCCACACCCGCCATGCTCACCTTCTCTTTCAATTTTACCCCTCTTTTCTTCCCATTATTACAATTCAACCATGACAACCTCAAAGCTACCTCCAACCTATTCGCCACAAATGCTTCGATTCCATAAAAACCTTTAGCCTTCAACCACTCCAATTCCACCCATTTTTCACCTAACTTATTTTCCTCTCCCCTCAAAAACCCCCCATTTGAAACTCCATCCATTGCATTCACAAATTTATCCACACTCTCAACAAAACTCTCACTCACAGTAACCGAATCCAAGCAATTCACTGAACATTCCTCAATACCCTCTCCTTCTTTCGAACTAAACATCTTAACAGACTCATATATCAATCGCTCCGACTCGTTTGATTCGCTAACTCTAGCTAAAAGCCCATGCGACCTCCGGTAACAGAGGCTAGGAAGGGACGGCCGGTCACGGGAAGGTATATCGGGCAGCATTATGAAGGATCCGTGACCGTTGGATCGAATTTTGGAATTCATTTCGAGTAGAATCTGAACGAAATTCGAATCGACGATTGTGAGATGGGATTGGCGTTGATGCACGGTGAGTGATGAAAACCATTTCAGAATTGAAGACCTAGGGTTAGGGTTTGAGGAAGATGAAGATGGAGGAGAAGATGAATGGTAGAGAGAGATGTGTGAGGTGAGTGAATCCATGAGTTGTTGCTTTGATTCCATCATTGAGCTTGTTAAAGCTGGGATCTTTTGTGATTTTGGGGGGAAATTAGGGTTTGATTTGTGCATTTTGTTGATTTTTTTGGGTTTTTTCAGGTAGTTGCAGAGAGGAGCGTGGCAGACAAGAGGAGAGAGAAAATGGAGAATGTAGCGAATTAGCAGGGAAGGTGTAATAAGTTGTTAAATACACTTCCATTCCTCGAAGTATAACTCAATTAACACAACCGACCCTCAGTTATCAAAACTAATAATAATAACCTCCAAGTACATTTAAATAAACCATACTAACCCTTATCAAGTTTTCGATTAGTTTTTTGACCTAAAATCTGGCATGTGTTGGCCAAGAGATTTTTTTTATACACTTGACTATATTTAAGGTTATTTGACTATATTTTTTTATATTAAATAAAATAAATACATTTAAATACGTTTCTCTTCAAAAAATTAAATAAAAATTGAAATTAAAAAGACAATTTGATAAAATAAAAATTAAAAGGAAATTAGAAACATAAGTTAGGGCCTGTTCGGCACCTACTTATAAGTAGTTTAGGCAAAAAAAGTGTTCGGGAACAACTTTTTTTTTACTTATAAGTCGAAATGACAAAAATGCCCTCTTTTATTTTTAATGTTCTTCTTATTGAAGGACATTTTAGTAATCTTCTTATTTTATTTTAACTTATAAGTCATTATTAGCCGAACACATCCACAATTATTACTTATAATTCCTGACTTATAAGTAAAAATAATGCCGAACACTATTACTTATAAATCTACTAAAATTTTAACTTATAAATCTACTCAAATTTTAACTTTAAGTCAAAAAAAATAAGTCATTCCCGAACAGGCCGTTAGAGATATAGTAGAAATTAAGTTGAATATAGGTTTTATTTGTATTTTTTGATGGAATCTATCGCCATAATCTCCTAGAGGATAAGAATATGGTGGAAGACGACTATTCGTCGACCACGATTCTGGTGCCAAACATCGACCGCAAAACCATGACGAAGGTGATCGAATACTGTAATAAGCACACCAAAGTATATAATAAAAAAGTTCTCGAGGAATTCGATAAGGAGTTCGTGAATGTGGATAAAGATAATATTTATCATATGTTAATGGTAGCCAATTTTCTGCATATTAAGGGTTTATTGGACAGAGCGTGCTAACAAGTTGTCAATATGATCAAAGATAAGACTCCAAAACAGATCCGTTAAACTTTTCATATTAAGAATGATTTTAGCCCGGAGAAAGATGAGGAAATTCGTAAGGAGAATGCTTACAAAACTATTATTAGTTTTGATAAATGAGGGTCGCTTGTGATAATTAGGTTATACTTTGAAGAATAAAAATGTATTTAATCCTTGTTTACATTAAAATAGGTAGGTTTGACATTTTAAGCGGAACTAGTTGACTATAAATCACTTATTAATTTCTTAAATTTAAAGAAAAAAGATTACGTTTTAAATAGATTTTTCTTTAATTTTATGTTATTTTCCCTTTTTTCAAAACCAACATTATGTTATTTTCCTTTAATATAATAATAACGAGACTATAGGTCTATTAACGGGATGGGTGAACTCGAAATACGAAGAATGTTGAGTGAAACTATGTCATAAAATATAAAAGGAGAACTAGCAGTAACCCGTGTCTCCGGTACGAAGATTTTTTTGGAATAAGAAGAAAAAGGTAGAAGAAGAAAGTATTGGAGATAGGGTTTGGAGAGGAATAAAAAAGTAGAAGAAGAAGAAGAGAAAATAAAGAAGGGGGAAATAATGAAAGGTTAGATTTATGCCAAACTTTGGATAACCCAGATGATTTATTAGATGAGCGAAAAATTTAAAATTATTTGTATTTTGTTAGATAGATTCTTAGAATTCACATGTCTATCAATAAGTAGTATAAGGCTCGACAACATGTAAAAGGTATTACTTCTTTCGTCACTTAATATAAATCGTTTTAAAAAAGTATTTTTGTTTCTTAATATATGACGTTTGAAAATTTTAAGTAAATATTAATTGTTTAGTTTTCAATATTACTCCAAGTATTAAATATAATTTTGGTTCTTTCATTATTTTTTATCTAATAAATAATATTCTCTTTTTTCAATACAAGGACAATATAAATAATTGATATTATATTTAATGCTATATAATTATTTTCTTAATACTTGTGCACAACTTTAAAACAACTTATATTAAAGGTACGATAGAATATATATATCAATTAAAGGTAAGTCTATGTTTGACAAGTGTTCAACTATTATATTTTAGATGGGCAAATCAAGATAGAACCAAAACGATTTAATTTCTAACTCTGAAATTCTTTCTAGCCAAGTGTTCAACCCTTGCTACTTTACCAAAGTTCAAAATATTCCAAGTTATCAAGCTCAATCCTACTAACTTAAAAGAACAATTGGATCCCCATTGATAGCTGCTTAGATCCATCTTTTATGATGATATTAGCACTAGTGCCAACTCAATCCTTATTCTTCGTATTATAGAAGAACTTAGTATTTTTAGTTTCTAAATGAAACTTTTAATAACTTTACTACTTGATTCTTAGCAAAGAATATCCAAGTGAAAGATCCTTTCACTCATATATGAATAGTGAACTAGAATTTTTAGATGATTTGAACCACTTCAAATAATGAAGTTGTTACATTTTTTGGCAACCATAAAGTTCTATAATTTTTTTATTACATTAATTATAGCAAATGTTATATTTGTGCTGACCCACAAATAGAATGCTAGAGTTAAAATGTAATATTAATTTGGTATAATGAATGAAACAAATAGTTATAAATTTCATAATGGTCAAGTGTATGATAACTTCATAAAATATCAAACAAATTTGTCAACTTGCTATATATATATATATATCCCTAGCTTACTATATTTTCTTATCAAACTCACAAATAAAAGTTAGGATTCTCATCCTTTCCTTACCTAGCTTTTCTTAATTTTGCATGTCATCCTTATCATTCCTTACCTCTAAGCCATGATGTTTGACAAAATATTCGTGATGACGATTTCTTTATATTTTGGAATTATACGGAGAATTACAACATTTTATGTAGTACTATTATTTAGGGTAATCCAAAATAAGCTTATTTATTTTACGTTGGTTTTATATTTTGGAGACTTATTTTAATTTGTTATTTCTTTTACCACAAATATTGAGACTTGTTTAGTATTGAAATAACGAAAATATTTTCTATCTTTTGATTAATTAATTCAAGATTTTATTTTACGTTTGTATTGGTACGTAAACTAGTCAATATTTCTATAACCTACTAGTCTCTACTAGTCAGGGGCGAAGCTAGGTAGAGGGGTGTGAGGTCAATTGACCCTACTGAAAAAAAAATTATTTTATAATGTAAGGTAAATTTAAAAAATGTTAAGTATTATGTATAAATTGACCCCACTAAAAATTTATAAATTTTCTACTATACGGGATTAAATTAAAAATTTATAATTTTGTCAATCAAATTTTAACCACATATGACGCATATCCTCGCAATATATGTATATCTCTCTATAATATTTTAAACTAAATAATAATCTAATTTATATTATTTTTAAAAATAATTAATGAATTAATTACTTATGAACAATTGTGATTAAAAAATCTATTATGAGTCAATATAGTGTATATATATATCATATATTATTACTTATTATATTGTCATTGTAATATAGTTTATATATATATATATATATATATATATGACCCGAAAATATAAAAATATTAAAAAAAAATTAGCTCGGGACGCTGCCTCCGAACTCCTACCAAATTATTTATAACTTAATAACATTTTTGACCCCACTCTCCTCCTTCTCTAACTTCGCCACTAGTTACTTACAAACATATATGGGGCATGAAAAATTACCTTTTGGCATTGTATACCAATTCAACACCTCCTGGCAGTATATACTTTGCACACAAATCGTCATTATATATGTATGTGTTTGAGGCCAGTGGTGCCATTAGCACTGCATGCCTAAAGGAACAAAGAGGAAGACAAGTGTATGAATTAAATTAAGTCCACAGCATCTTTTTATCTCAGTTTTTCTAGCTATATATATATATATACACACACGCGCGCCCAGGATCTGGTCCGGGCCCGGACCTGATCAAAATTCGAACCCCAATTTATTTATTTTTTTTTTTTCAAAACAACTAATAAAAAATATATAGTTATTTTTGATATTGAAAAAATTTGTTAATACACTGTTTTTGGTATGATTTGGATACATATAACAAACAGTGTTGTACCGACTGTATAACATTGTTTGTTATATGTATCCAAATTATACCCAAAACAGTGTATTAACAAATTTTTTCAGTGTCAAAAATAACTATATATTTTTTATTAGTTATTTTGAAAAAAAAACGAAAAAAAATAAATAAAAAAATTTGGGTCCGGATTTTATCAGGTCCGGTCCGGATCCGGCCTATATATATATATGTGGATTGTTTTGATGCGTGACAGGTCTCATGTGAAGCATGCACGATTTGAAAGAAAGCATGGAATCATGGTGTTTTTAGCGTGAACCAAAGGTAGTAATGTCGAGCTATATATAGCTAATTCATGAAAATAATACTACCAATATCAATAAAATACAATTCCTATGGAGCTCAAAACAAGCAAAAATGGGAACATTTGTGTGGAAGAACGCACCCCATGGAGATAAAGTCAATGTATAACTATTATAATATATATATATATATATATATATAAATTTATTTTAAAATTGGATATATATATTTAATTTTAAACTAATAAATGACATGCAATTTCTAAGCTGTCGTTACTTATATTTTAAGTAAATTGAGTTCTATCATGCCATACTATTATTATATTTTATTTTTTAAAACTTGTCATTTTAAAAATTATATATTTAATTTTAGAACAGAGAAAATATAAAATGATTGATAAACATTATTATGCAAAAAAGAAAAAAGGTCATAATATCAAGCGGCACTCTCATTTTGGGACTGGGGAAAGAGTTAGAAAACATTTTCTGATTAAATGGTTCAAAAATAAAGAAAATAACTAGATTGAATTTTGGGTTGCTAAGCTACCCTAGTAGTTTACCTGTTTGTTTTTTTGTTAAATGGTACTGAATTTACAAAGATTAGGTATAATGAATTAATCTGGTTAAATAGCAAATCAGAATTTTTTGGCCGTGGTTAATTAGGTTATAATTCAACGCTTGTATTATGGTTCTAGGTATATACTATATACTATATAGGCTTTGGCACGGTTGATCTTATTTTGACTATTCACCTCCCTTTGTGGTGGAAATTTTAGCAATAAGGGAGAAAGAAAAGCACATGCAGTGACTGCAGTCGGTTCTTTTTGAGTGCCTTTTGTTTAGTCCATTCACTAAATCTTACAATTAATCCATACTTCTTTTGTTCTAAAATTATATATAAAATTTTTCGTGTGAGATATATTAGATATTCTTTCTGTTCTAAAATTAAAGATACATTTTTCTTTTTAGTTCGTTCCAAAATTAAAAATATTTTTTTATTTTAGGACTATAAAGTGACATCATATTCTTAATTTGTCATTACTTTTTCACTATCATTTTCAATATCACACCACCACAACTAAATTTCTAGTTAATACTAAAGCTATTTTTGAAAACATAACATTATTCTTAAAAGTCGTCGTTTTACAAATGTATCTCTAATTTTAGAATGGAGAGAATATTAAATAAGCCTAAAATATCCTACCCTCCGTATTTCAGATATGACATGAACTGTTCAAATCAATCTGTTTATTTTTTAAAAATACTTATGTTCTCAAGTTTTGAGTTTCAATTTGAAATCAAAAGAAGTATCACCTCAACTCCAGTGTTTTAATAATTAGATTCATTTATTAAGGAAAAATTTTCTCTGTTCTTATTCTAGGACTTTATCAAAAGGGAAAAAAAATATATTAGATATTCCTTATATATTTATTAAGGAAATTTTTTCTCACCATGAGGCTTGACAAAGTCACAGCATTACTCTTAATTAATTAAAAGGTTTTCTTGGTGAATGGTGACTCAATCCTCTTTAGCCTTTTCGAAGTCATAGTTAACAAGGCAACTATCTGCATGTGTGAATAATGTAGGTGCATACCCAAGTAACTGTGTAATAATATAAAAATTATTGTATATTTTTTTTGGTTTTTTAGTAATTAAATTGTATGGAAATTTATGCCCGAAGATTATTTAAATGTTAGTTTTATTTTATTTGGAAAACGAAAAATCGAGTTGGCTCATGAAGATATATAGTACGTATAATAATAAATTTTGTAGTTATTAATTAGTATTTTTAAGATGGTGTACGATTTTTATAATTATACTATCTAAAATTGAATGAATTCAAATTAATATTAATTTTAAAAATATTTCAAATTGAATTAAAAAAAGTCAATTTATTATATATTTTTAAACCGAGGATTAAGTGTTTTTCAGTCTACTATAATAAATTATGATCCATTTAGGTACTATAATTAGATTATTATTAATAATCTATTTATATAATGGGAGAGGAGGCGGTAAACAGTTATTTTGATGAAGCTATGTAACACTTCTATGATAAAAAAAATGAGAAAAAAAGTGGTTAAATTGGGGAGACAATAAACTTCTCTTATTATTGGGAGTTATGTTTAGCACGTCCCTCACGTTACTCACGTTGAGAGTTATCATTTCAACTGTTTCTCTCACACGCAACGCGTATGTCTCCATAAATTAATAATATTAAATGAGTCCGACTTTTTTTATACAAATATAATTATATTTTATAATTCGCATATGCATCTCCATAAAATCACAAGCGCATGCATCCACATACATACTCGAGGAAAAAAAAAACCCCACACAAAAAAAAAATAAAAAAAAATCCCCCGCCAACACTTGGTGTGAGAGAATGCTAAGTGGCACTCAGTCTCACTAAACCCCTTGCCCTTAATCTTTGGATCATGTTATGAATGGAACAAGAACCGACCCACCAACTCAACCCAACCCAACCCAACCATACCATAAAGGCCAGTAAGCCAATTAACCAGCCAACCCCCCTACCCTGACCCACCATCACTATATATACTTACAGTTTGGTAATGTATTAAAGTTCATAGGCATTAAAAGATAGTGAAGAAAAAAAGATAGTGAAGTGAAGAATAATTGTAAGAAGAAGCATGGCATGTTTTAAAACACCCATGAGAAAAGTTTCTCTTGAAGAGGACATTTCCACTTTTCATATAAATGGGCTTATAATAATTATAAGATCATCTTCATCGTTTCTTTTTCTTTTTTTCTTTCTTTTTTTTATAGGAGGAATCGGTTTAATCATACACATATTAAGTTACAATAATAACCAAGTCAACTTAACCATTTTCTTTTAATTTTCTTGAAAAGAGATCAAATTGTATGTCACGTTAAATTTACTTTAATCACAATCATAATGCATTTATAAGTGATACACGAGGATAATTACTTTTAACAAAGAGATAAACTCTCAATCAAGACCTCTTACAATACTTAACGTTTACGGGACTTTTTTTATAAAAAAAAAAAGAAAAAGAAAAAAGAAAAAGACCTATTAGAGCTTTAGGAACTAGCTAGATGTCATTGAACTAACCTCATAAATTATAAAGGAAATTGTTAAATCCACAACACTTTTTGTTATTTCCACAACAAAAGTGTCGCTATAGATGTATAGCGACGGTTTTAACCGTCGCTATACATCTATAGCGACACTTTTGTTGTGGAAATAACATTTTTTGTTGTGGATTTAACAATTTCCATTATAAATTCCCCTCAATGATTAAAAAAATAAAAAAAATACTACATGTGTTAATAATATCATTGAGAGGAATAGGAAAGAAACATTAGAAAAATAACAAAGGCACAAAAGATAAGAAACATGTGGTATATTCTACATTTCTACTACTAGCATAGCACTTTCACTTGGTTGTATTAATTTCTAGCTAATTTGATTTGTGTTTTAACCTTCTCTTTTTCTTTGTTATAATTGATTTTCCTTTGTAAAAGCAAGACAAGGAAGGAATAATATTAGAAAGAGATCAATTATGGCCTCAAGCAAAGCATAGTATCATCTAAAGAAATTCATTTGGTTTTCTTCTTTAATTGGCAAGTGAAAGTTTCCTTATATAGTTCATTTGTCCTAATTAAGAAAAGGACTCCTATTTTCTTATATTCTAATAAAAAGAATAATATTCCATTTTTAGATTTTAATAACAAATAAGTATATACGGTTCTGAGGAGAGGAATGAGTATATAAAGTTGTATCTAATATATTAACTATAACATATAAATGTCCACAAAATTTTCAAGATTTGTGTAAATATTCCTTACAATACTGCTAACATGCTTAGCTATTATGGTATATTATATATATATATATATATATATATATATATATATATATATATATATATATATATCCCATCTGACCATAATTTCTTTCTTATATCACTAAAAAAAAAAAAATACTCTGAAAAATATTCAAAATTAGGCATTCATTTCCTAACAATTGCAGAAATAAAACAAATCAAGCATTACTATATCAACTAGTTTTTCTTAATTTGTTCCCATAAACTAGAATAATTTAAGCATATTTCATGCTATAAAGGCAACATAAATACTTTTACAAAATGCCAAGAAAAAGAAAAGAAGCATATTATGTAATATTAATTACTAGTATAAAAATAGAGATTAATATTTTCACAAATGCTCTTTTGTATGAATAGTCATTAAATGGTCTCATGACTAATGAGGTTGTGAAAATATAAATAATTTTATTTATTTTTGGTGGAAATAACAATGCCTTAAAAAAATATTAATACCAAATAAAGATGGACTTGTGCTATTTATAATGCATTTATTAATTAATGGTAAACATTTTTCCATACAATTTCAGTAGGCCTGTTGAGTCGGAAACTTCGGTCATGCCAAACCAAAAGAAACAATATTCCCTCATTAAAACAAGGGATTTTGCACTTTCTCTCTCATCTTTTCCAGATTTCCCAACTATGGAAAACTAAATAAATAAATAAATAATAAAATAAAAATTCAGGGTAAAATTAAATGCACTATTATGTACTCCATAAATTCCTTATTTCCTTTTTAGTTTGTGTTGGCCTGGAAATTCAGACCTGGAACAGAGATAATATAATCAGAGCAGCAGATCAAGAAAAGAATTAGCTTCTTCTGGTTCAACTTCACCAACTGTACTCTTGACAGGTGGAAGTTTCTTTATGTAATAAAGAGTGCGATATTACCAAAGTTTTTTTTTTTTTAATTTTTTTTTTACGAAATACATCCATACATAAAATTAGACTACCTGTTATAGATCTCTTTAATAAAATTGTCACTAATACTTAATCAGATAAAAATTAATATATAAATTCGTAATATTTATATCCTTTCTTTTGAAATAAAATATTATGGGATTTTCTTGATCAATTTTTTCTAAGATTGCATTTTTTTATGGGAATTAATATTTTCACAAGTGAAATTATTAGTTCCACAAGGTACTCTCTCACATGAGGGTAGTGGACCCTACTTACTATTCATACGGGGAGGAGTTTTTGAAACTATTAAATTTACTTGTGGAAATATCAATTCTTTATTTAATTTTTTTTTTCTTCCCTGTTGAAAAAACAGTTGGACTATGAACATTGGTACCCATTAATCACACAGCGCTGCATTTCTCAACCAAAAACACAACTGATTTGGCAAATTATTCAAGTGGAATAAATTGCTTTGGTTCCTCCATTAAAAGATGTTTCTAAATCAGCTGTTACAACAACAGCATAACATAATTCAGAACAAATCAATTACAGTCAGATTATGAATGAAAAACCCAAAAAAAAAAAAAACATCTTAATAGAACTGTGGATCCATAGACATAACAAAAGGTTATTTTTTTAAAAAAATAAAATAAAAAAAGGAACACAATACTTTACCTCTTTTAAATCAATTTTCTTGAGCTTCATCTCTTCATGGGGTGGACAAATTCAGCATCAGAAACTGTAGAAAGCTCGATATGGCTAAACTCATCATCATCAATTGGAGCAGGAAGATTAAGATCTATCAAACTTGTAGCACCGTGTTTGGTTAATGGTTTAGGCAGATTATTATTATTATTATTATTATTATTATTAGCAATAACATGTGATCTCTTATGTCCACCAAGAGCTTGCCCAGATGAAAAAACTCTGTAACAAACAGGGCACTCATGAATTTTCTCCTCCGCCATTGTTGAACCTCCTGCATTATCCCCTGTTTCCGCCATTAAAATTTCTCGAGTATTCATCGCTTTAATCTTCTTGTGACTTGCCCTGTGACCCCCTAAAGCTTGATAAGATCGAAAAACTTTGTTACAAGTTTCACATCTGTATTTCCCCCTAGCGCGGCTACTCGATTTGTTAACTTTCACAACTTCTTCTTGATCAGATTCATCATCATCATCCTCCTCATCAGAAAACTCCAAATCCATATATTTCTTAGTGGGTCCCTCGTCTTCATCTTCATCTTCATGTTCTTCATTTTTCTCTCTCCTCCACTTGTCCCTTGACAGCATTATCAAACAATAAGCAACATCTTCCTCCGGGGTAGTATCCGAAATCGAACTCACTGGCTCTGTATCCAAACATGAAAAATCAGCACCACCCTTATTGCCAAATTTCTCAATAACCAACTTGGGTTTCTTCAATTCTGCTGATAAGTACCCATAATCATGAACAAATTGGTCCTCCATAATCACCGATTTTCGAATCCTTTTCGACCTTCTTCGAAGAACTGGCTGATTCTTTGACGACTCTGTTTCACTTTCCCTATCCTGATCAAGAACAACAGATGAAGAAGCAGGAGCAGTAGGATTAGCAGCAGAAAAAGAAAATTCAGGATCTACTAATCGAATACTCTTTTTGGGATTCTCTCTTAACCCATAATCAAACAACCCCTTATCTTCTTCTTCTTCCTCCTCATTCTCTCGTTCTTCTTCTGAGGAGGAAGAAGAAGAAGAAGACTGAACTAACTCGGTTTCCTCGCCGAGTAGCTCACTGGGTTGCTCTGTTTTTGGTGGTACATAAAGATTAAGCATATGAGATCTCATATGCCCACCTAAAGCTCTGCCATTAGCAAAACTCCTGTAACAGAGCTTACACTTATGTTTCTCCATTTCCCCAACACTTTCTCTCTCTAGAATTTTCTCTCTCTAAACTGGTTTTGAGAGCTCTAGAGTTCTCTCTGTTTTGGAGAGAGTGGAAACTAAAAAGGAGTAGGTGACAAGCATTGCTCCACCTAGAGATATATACAAATTAAATATTTTGGATTTTATTTTAATGAAAAAGATGCAAGAAAATTAATATTTGGAGTAAATTTTCATTAAAAACGGCAAAAAGCAATTAATTACAAACTTAATTAAAGAGAGTACTAGTATGCATGAAGGTGGATAGAGAGACATGTAACATGCGACCATTGCCCGTTTCTCTATTTATTTCCACTCCTATTTATTACATTTCCTAAATTACCCTTTATTATTACTGTTTTGTTTTAAAAATTTAATAAAAATGAGTCCAATTACATAGGGTGAAATTTTTTTGCCTAATTACAACTGCAAAAGAAATTAATACATGAGACTGAATAAGATTATAAGGACGATCCACGATATTACGATATAGTTTAAAAGAGTTATCATTCATTCATAGTGAAAATGATAGTTTCACAAGTTCTTCTCTCAAAAAAGTGAGATTCAGTTACTGCTCATGTGAGAAGGCATTTGTTAAAATATCAAAAAAAAATTTAAAAAATAAATATTGAGTCTTATGGTATGATCTGATTTTTAGAATTTTATTTCTGAATTTTAATTATTTTCTAAATTAAAGATTACACTTTTTTTTATTTGGAAATAGAGAAGGGTATTTTGGGATTAGGAGATAACTAGAACAAACCTGTGGATTGCATGTACAAGTCAAGGAAACTGCTGGGTTGGTTGTAACGACGAGTGCCCAAAATAGTCTTAACTTAAAGAATGGTAATACTTGGTTAAAACCAACCGGCTGTGACCTAAGGATTCATACAATCAAATAAAAATAAAACTGGTAGCCACAAATGGTACACTTGTCATCACTATAATGCAGTTGCTTGAATTACTCCTTGGTCAACGAAAGAGTACAATTGCTAGAGTAAATGTAATTATCCCTAATTAATTAAAATTAAAATTTAATTAATCAAAAAGTTCGTGATTCTGTTACCTTTTTGCCGGTCTAAGCAGCCGGCTTGGCCAATTACATTTATACCCCTTACGTTAAAATTATTTTTTTTCCTCTAAAAGATGATTTTTTTTTTGTTGATTTTAATTTGGATAAATTAATTAAAAACTCTTCCCATTGATTTTGGATCAAGTGTTGAAATGTCTATTGGGAACGAAGGGTGTGAAATGAGTAGGAAGGAACTAACCTCTTGCCTTTGGGAATGGAGTTTTGTGGGGGGTAGGGGGGGAGTAAATGCCGTTTTGTTAGGGCAATTCAAGACCTAGTCCCATTGTTAATGCTTGGCTATTTGGCCCCAACACGCGTTATTTAGATTAGCTTGTGGAATAAACGCCTCAATAATTATAAATCTTATTATTTTAATGTTGATAAAAAAAAAGATCTCGTATTTTATTTGATATTTCCGCAACAGTCTTTGTGACGCAGATGTGGAGCTCGTTTATTATGAGAACTGATATTTTCACAACAGAAAATAATATTTTCACATGAAAAGTGTCGCTATAGATCCTATAGCGACGGTTTTCCCCGTCGTTATACATCTATAGCGATATTTTTATGTAACAATATCAGTTCTCGTTTATTATTTATGTAAGAAGAATCTTATTAAAATATTATATTTCATATATATAAATAGTTATATGTGAAATTATCAATTTTTTGTATCATTTATCAACGAAAGATAGGCAGATGGATAGAGTAGAAAGTGTAGATATTTCATTTCTTATTTAGTGGTGATAATTCTTGTTCCATTATAATAATCAACAGAAAAATATTAAATCTGAGTTCAGCTATTAAAATTAAGATTCTTGCATAATGTTCCAAATGTAATCCAAACCCATTGATGAAAATATATGGATAATCGTGTTATAATCTCATCACACTTAAGGAGATTACAAATTAATTTCATTTTATTATGTAAAATAAGATTATAAATAATAATTTTTTGTAACAGATTACAGTTTTAATATATTTTAATTTTTTCTTAGATATTTAATTAAATTATGAATGATAAAATTGAATTCTTATCACCAAACAAGAATTAATAATGTTAGATTGCACAATTAAAGTGGAAGAGTCTCAATTCAAGTGCTTGCGTGGAAAAAAAAGGAAAAAAAAAAAACATGGTTGTCGACCAATAATCATTCCCACTTGCCCTTGGACTCCCTGCACCAAAATAGGCCAAGTTAGATTGGGGCTTGGAGGACAATTCACAATATCCTAGTTTTGACTTTTGGCATTTTATGTTAAATATTTCATCCGTTTTAAAATTAGAGATATAATTTAATTTTTGAAGTCAAACGACGACATATTAATTTTTTTTAATTTCGTATGACTTATAAAAGTTTAGAATGAAATAAATTTTGTGATTAATAGTTTTTGTTATATACTATACAATTATAATAATTGTATCAACTAAAACTAAATAAATTTACATCAATTTAAAATTTAATATATCGTCATTTAATTTCAAAAATCAAATTATATCTTTGATTTTAGAACGAAAAGAATATTAGTTTTCGATTCACGAGGAAATTGACCTTAGATGACTACAAGGCTTCCTCACTAAGATCGGTTTTCCCTTTCTCCCCACACCCCCCCTTTTTTTTTGTGTAGTAATACAGTTCTAACATTTATCTATCTATCTATATTATAAAGTAATTATGGGCAATTTGGTGTAATTATATTACAATATTTTTTTCTTCCTCTTATATCCTTAAAATTTTTGTTATATTACTATTTTAATTTAAATTAAATTATTTTTACCTTCACGTAATTTATACACGCAACACGTACGTGCTGACGAGTATAAGTTTCATATAGATAAAATAGAAGGTTACGTAGCGTTTTAATATATTTTTTCTTTTTTTGCTTTCTACCTTTCTAAGAAATCATAGAAACTAAATATATGTAGACAGATTTTATTTCCTTATGCTTTCGAGAAATACTTTTTTGCATACCCCTCATTTCAAAAACATTTTAGATGTATTTTTGTCTATTTCAAAATAGATACTTAAGAAATAAATAATAAATCAAACACCTTAACTTCTAAATTTTTTAAAAACACCAATTTATAAATAAAGATGAAGTTAAAATAACCAAAACAATACAAAAGGACTAAACAACTATTTTGGTCCTTGTACTCTATGGTTGATTTCAGTTTCATCCTTGGACTCTAAAAAAATGACGTGACTTTTCTTTTTTTAAAAAATATGCCAACATTTATTTTTATAATCTAAGTGGACATTAGTAAGGGAGAAATTAATAATTTGACAAATTGTGTAGAATTCTTTTTGGGTACAAATTTATTTGAAAAAAGAAGAAGAAGAAGATTCTGCTCCAAGAATACCAAAGCTTATGACAAGGCAAACTAATAGCGCACATATGATAGTAATTATTGCTGAATCTCAAGCTCTAAGCTTAATAAGTGGTATTTTTTTGGATATTTAGTACTAAGATTTTGAATTTATTTATTGGGATATTTAATGTAATAAATATAAAATTTAGTAGTAATTCTTGCTGAATCAATTTTTATTTTATTTTATAATTTAGACTTAAATTTATATTGCTCTTTCTCGGTGAAATTATGTTTCTTAATTTACTCTAATGCATGTAATCTCATGTTTATTGTTTTACTTTTTGGACATGTATGTTTATTATTTATAATATCACTTTTTTATGGGTGTTCATCGTTTCGTTATTTTGCCTTGTCATTGGGTGTTATGATCATTAAGCCATTAGAAGCAAAATAAATTGAAGTTTTATACTTATTGTTTTGTACAAATATAAATTCTCAATGAATCTAAAATAGTGTGGGAATGTAAAAAATAATTAGCCTCATATGTATATGAGTACATCTTAGGGAGTATGAACATCATATATAAATTTAAACAATGAGGAACAAAGACATACGATTAAGTTGTAGAGGAAAATGAGTATAAATTTATAAATATATTACTTGAAAAAAAAATAAATAGAAGTTTGAAACATCACTTAATAAAAAAAAGTAATGATAAAAAGACTTGTTTATTCTTACTAAAAAAGTTTATCCATACTGACACTTATTTATATTTTTTAAAAAGTCACATTATCATTTTCTTCTAAGAAAAATGACTAAATTATTTTTCTATTTTAGAATACAAGGACTATTATAAATTTTTTTTGTACATAAATGAAATTGAAATTAAATACAGAGCACAAGAACCAAAATAATTGTTTAACTATACAAAAGGCAATACATCTCAAAGTTTAATCTTAATCAAATTAATCAGTTAAATGAAAAAGATAGGACACATTCAATGGTGGATGCACTAATATAGCAGTTGTCAACCTTAATTTAGACATAAAGAGAATATGCATCATAACGGTTAATTAGATATATCAATTTTTCAATAAATAGGACAAATGTATACGTTTGTAGAACTTTATTTAACGGCCTTAGTTTGACTGCAAAAAAAATTAACTAAAATTACATATGGTCACCTTACTTAATAAAATGGGTTAAATAAAAGGTTGACTCACTCAAAATATCATAATTACTATTATAAATAATTTAATTTGTTACATACAAATTATTTATTATTTATTTATATTTTTTGAAATGAAACTGAAGTGTTACAGTTATTTTTTTTATTAAATTATTAACTCGTAAAAAATTAAATTTAGTACACAATATTCTTCGATAACCTTAACAAAAAAATTCTGACTTCTCCAACGGGACACATTGGATGACTTTCCAATACGATAATACTAGATTAGTAGATTTATGACCAACAAATTATGTCTCAATCGATAATACTAGAATGAACAAAAACGTATTGTTTTTAATATTTAACAAGATACACACGTTTTTTTTTAATAATAATGCAAAGTTTAGAAACACAATGATTTAAAAATACGACTAGCAGCCTTTCACTTTTAAGTTCAGCAAAAATAGGAAATAACAATAATAATAATAATAATAATAATAAAAATAATAATAAATTTTTTTGGCTTGAGCTTATGTAATCCTGGTATTGTCTGGATTTGATCATAGCCGTATATTTCCATCACGACCCTTAATTTTAACCTACATAAGAAGATTTGTCCCCACAGCCAGTGGGTCCCACAAAGGGGCCCAGAAATCATTTGTGAAAAACTCACCATTTTGTACTAGTTAGTGACCAGATGATGTCACCAGACCCATCCTTTGGCATGTTGGAATGATGGTCCAACGACTTGGGTTGCTGCAGCTTGGAATTCTATGTGAGGCACCCTACTCTTAGTACGATGGTCCCTCTTATGAGATACATAATTACATATGCATATTGTTAGTGACAACTTGGCGTATGTGTCTCATATTCAACTCGACACCTTTTGTAATATTGAGAGAAATATTTATGTATTCATAAGTCAATTTTGGTGTAAGTTTTGATCTTTTTACTTGTATTATCTTTTTAAGATGGATAAAAGGGGGTTACGATTTGAATTAGTAAGTATTGGAGGCCTAAAGAAACCATATAATTCATGAAAAAGAGAAAAATATACAACCTTGTAATTGAAATGAAAATCTGAATACAAACCATATATATATATATGTTGGAAATTGATATTTCCACACGTGTTTTTGATATTTTCACATATAGTCCTCTTTCAATGAGAAGAAAGTGGATCCCATCTTCATGTGAGAAGAGACCGTGTGAAAATATCAAAAACTCACGTAGAAATAATATTCCTCTATATGTTACTCTATACAAATGTCAATCCCTTATTTTATGTCCTTAGATATTCAAACTATGATTAGTTAATTTCCTTTCTTTGTGCTACTATAGTGATAATAATGAATACTCCCTGCTTATAGAATATGATTAGTTAAATTATAATAACTTGTTCTTTCCCCCCAAAAGGATTTACTTTTAGTTTGGAGGATTCAATCCCACAAGTGGAACGTCCTTTACTTGAATGTTGGACGGACAACTTGAGACTTGAGGACTTGCAGATTTTAGGCGTGTAGTAGGGAGATTCTGTTCCAAGATAAGAAGAGTTGTGAACCTTTGCTTGCCTTTCTTTTGTCCCTAAAACTAGGAGAAACACACAATACCATTGACCTCTCTCCATCTCTCTTCTTGGTCACCACATAACTAATAGGATTTTTATATGGACATTTTATAGAAAATTTTTTGATAATTTCCTCACATGAATTAATATTTTCATCATTATAATAAATTCACATGTTTCCATTCAATTAAAATGGCACATTTGGTCACATTTGCGCATAAAAATACCCTTTAATATGTTTATATTTTGTCACGCCGACTATTTTTCTCCCAATTTAATAAGACAACGTGACAAATTTGAGAAACTTAAAAGGTAAAATATCACGAAGGAACAATTTTACGCTTGTTAATTTGAGCATAGCAAAATATTGAAGTTGAACAGTAGGAGATCCCAATTGTAAGTGGTGGGTAGTTTAGAAAATAATGGAGATTGGTTATCAAGTAATTGAGTTAATTAATTAGTTGGAGGAAACAAACTGGTGCATGGTTAGGTTTTGGATTGGAGCTAGCACGTACTTGCGCGCAAATGGAGCATTATGTTCATCACTTTTCTTGCTATTTAACCAAACATTTTTTAAGGTCAACCTTTGTGTCGGTGATCATCAATATAATATTTGATCATGATCATTTAATTAGGTTAATTAATGAATAATTAATCAACACTAACAAGATAAATAAACAAATCATACTCTTTTTTTTTGGTTAATTATATATCTTTGCTCTGATCAATCCAACTTTAATCCATAGTGATTAACATAACATGTAGGAGATTAGGTAGGGGTTCAGCTGTACATTAAATTTAATTGGCATGCAATTTCTGAAAATATAACTTCTTTTCCCCCTTCCTTTTGTACAAATGTGAACTATAGAAGGTTTGCATTGTTTTTGTTAACAAAATGTTACATTTATAAAATGAGTCCAAGTCCAGTATATAAAGATATCAAGTTCTTTAACTCAAAATTAATTGGTAATAAAAAAAAAGTTAACCCTATTCATTATATATTAGACATATTATTAATTCAAGGTATTTGATACGAGACAATATATATACTCTTAACAATCCAACTATATATTTGAGCTGTTTCATGAATACTGATGAAATGTTTACTTCATTAATTTTCTAAATCACCAATTTTTTTGTCCAAATTTTGCAATGCAACAAATGAATTTTTTTTTCTTGAAGATTAAACTTAAATAATTACGTCCACTATATAAGTTAGGTCAAAGTCTTTTCAATTCTTTCTAGAACGGCTCCCACGGGAAAGAAAACTATATCAATGCTTTGGCATTTATCTTTCTTTTTAACTAGCTCTTGTCACAATAAAAGTATATCATTTCTTAGTCTTATTTCTTGAACATTTCATTTTCTTTTCTTAATTAAGTACAAAGAAAGTATGATGTTTTTTTTTGGACATTTCAATTTGTCACAAAAAATAAGTTACTCCGCAATTTCATTTGTATTCCAATTTTTGATTTAATATATAGTTTTGTTATGTAAACCCCGCTCATTGCATTAGCCTTGGCAGTTGACAGGTTCTATAAAGTGTAGCAAGGGCCTAGGCCTAATTACTGTCTAGGCAGAACTTCTGATACTTCAAATATTGTTATATAACTTTTAACATTTTCGAGGTACGTGCTAACTACTGACTATTACTTCTTTTGTTCTAAAAAATATGACTTAAGATATAATTTCCTTTATTTTTAAAAGAATAACTTAATGTATAAAAAGTAAAGGGGTTAAATATGTTATTTAGTGGAATTCATTAGTATAAAAAAATAAAATGACACAACACTATGTAATCTTGCGGGGTCGCTAAGAATGAATTTTAAATTTTTTTTACTCTCTTTCCACTATCTTATTTTAATTTCTTAATTTGAGTGAAAAATTTACTTAAGTCATATCCTTCTGAGGACGGAGGGAGTACATTTTTATTATGTTTAATTTCTCAAAGAAAATTAAAAATTGAAAGATGATTTATATGTCAACTTATTTTATGTTAAATGTGAACAACGACTAACTAAAATTGTAAGCGACAAAATTAAACAATGATATTTTAATCTCTTCTTTACAGCTCTCTTATCCTATGTATTCACATACATCGCTATTTAGTATATATATGAATTTGTCTATCATATATAACAACAATTCTTAAAATATTAGTAAGTTCGCTTGGATATGAATGAATTAAACGCGTCCTTTTTTTTTATTAGCAAAATGAAAGAACTTTTATTAAAACCCCAAAACCAAAACATACAGAAGATCTGATCCAATCCAAAAGATTTGGATCAATACAATCAGCCATTACATATTTTTCTATCCTCAAAACCAGATAACCATCTTAAATACACACCCAAAGATCTTGCAGCCATATAAGGCTATTTGAGTTTTCTGCACCTACATAGATCAAAACCCATTGGAATAACTTTCTTTTAATCTACTCAACAGCTTCCTTCTAGCAACACTTCTTTTTGAGAATTCTGCAATTTTGCGCCTACCATATAATTCAAAAAATGAAAGCTACGATAATGAGCCACCATTTTTCCAGCTTCCTTGAGCTGGGTAACATATATATTCAGCACCTCGCCAATGGACGGATCGACCAAACACCATTGCTAATCCCCACCAATCAAAGAACATAGCACTACACCCTCCATGTCCATCTACAATGAGTCCAATTCTTTGGAGCACCATCAACAACCCAGCTTACTTTGATCCAATATAATACTTCTCCAAAGAAAGTTTGTGGAAACTCTCTTTACTTCCATCTGCTCATAAACTCTTTTTATAAGAAAAGACCATCTATTACAAAGTTCCACCTGATATTATCTAGGACATTACCCTTTGATTCCACCCCAACCAACAGCTCTCCTCAGTGGCGGAACCAGGACCATTTCGCAGGGGGATCAAAATCGCTCGGTAAAAAAAAATATTGCCCAATTTACTTGAACTACCTTAATACACACACACACACATATATATATATATATATATATATATATATTCTTTCTTAATAATAGCTTTACTCAATTCCATCTTTTTAAACAAAACAGTTCTGAGAGGAATATTGTCGAACACCACACGTCTCAAAATTTGTTCGTTTTCAATTGTTGAAAAAATATATCAGACTGTCATTTATCCACTCGTCTACCATTTTATTGCGCAAGTCAGTCTTAAAAATTTTCAGAATACTCTTTCATTAACAGTCGCAATATTAATATTAATCTCTAATTGATAAATATACAATATTAATTCAAATATTCAATGAAAATAACACATAATCTCTAATTCATGGCATTAACATAACAAACTATAAATCTCTGATTTAATGGCAAAATTAAGCACAAATATAACAATTATATTTGCAATTCGTTTACAGAGTTTTGTTTTAAGCTCATAACTAAAGGTTATGAAATAGAAAGTTGAGAAGGGTCAATTAATTTAGCCATAAACTGAAGCAATCCAAAAATTGTTTCTCTTCATAAGTTTTATCTTGGAGTCTCTTATGGATTTCATAACCAAAATCATGTTCCCAGACCCATCAAAATATTGTCAGATCTATTCTCTAGTATAGACTTATTTCTGATTCGTTCTAACTAACACCCAATTCATCCCTTGAATAAAATTAATCAGAAGATTTCAATAGGTAAGAAAAATAGAAAGAGAAGTTGAGGAATGGAATAAAAGTGCGTACCACTGATGGAGTCCGAGAGAGAAAGGGAGAACCGCCACGGCGCCACTGCCCACCGCCACCATTGAAGCTGCAGCCTTGCAAGTTGCAAAGGCGGGAGCCACGGGACTGCAGAGTGCAGATCGTAGGAAGACTGGAATAGTGGAACCGGAAGGGAAACTGGGAAAGGAATCAAAAGAGAGGCTGGGATTACTGGATTAGAGATGCGGTCGGTGGAAGGATAAGAAAAGAAAAGGTTTTTTTTTAAACCTACATGAAACGACGTCGTTTCATGTAGGTTTAAAAAAAAAACCCTAACAACAGCCTGTTGCAGTGCGAAGTGAAGAAGAAGGCTGAAGACGGCGGGGCGGGGTGGCAGCGGGACTGCGGGAGGGTAGCATCAGCATCAGGCAGGGTATACCTTTGGGCAAGTCGCCGGTACCAGGGTCATGTGCCCCCCCTCGACCCCCCCTAGTTCCGCCTCTGGCTCTCCTAGGTTCTTTAAATCCTCTTTTTCCATTCATATAAATATCTCCCAAGCTATGTGCAGGAAAAAAAACCATATACATTTCTTCCCAACCATTAACCATTCTACATGATCAAACCCCCGCAATGATCTAATTTTTCTAGTTTACACTTCCCTGCTCTTTGCTTATTGTAGATAGACAAAAGCCACATTGTATTTGACACCATTCTTTAATCTTGTTATACTTGTTAATTTCTACTACTAAACCCCCTTGTATTCTTAAAAAAAAAGAAAAAGAACAGCCTGAAAAATTAATTAAATTCAAATGTTTTTTGCAATTTCTGCTGAGCACTCACCTCTTGTTCCTTGCTCCGAAAAAGCCCCAAGTTTTTACAGTCTTCAAGAACTTTCAATACTACATTCCTTCGTTGGAAATCTCCTTCAGACAGTGAGTTGTTTGCAATTTTTGGTTTTCTACCCCTCTATTTGAGCAGTGAACAACTATCTTTTCTCCTTGCTCTTTATCTGGATATTCTCCTTTACCATTTACTTCATTCAGTTTCCCTTTTCATTTGTTCCCCACCTTTATTTTTAAAGCTTTTACTTCACTTTGCTTTAGCACAATTATCACACCAATAGTGTTTAATTTTTTGTTATTCCTAATCTTTGGAGTTCTGCCTGTCATCTTCATGTATTGAGCATTCATTCCCATCATTTGATGTGTCTTCTTCCGAAGCAGATTTTTTTGGGCACTGATGATTAGTTGATTCGACCTCACTAGACTTGCCCACTACTGATTGAAGAGAGTTTGTATTTGCCAGCTAGCTCATTAATCTCTTTTGAATTTGAACTACTGTCATTAATGTCTACCATAGTCGCCTCCGTCCACAATTTAATCGGCACTCCAGAACATTCAATCCATTCAACACTTGGATCCTTATTTCATAGGTGAACTTTTTTACTATTAAGGCGAAAATTTCCAGATGCTCTTACATCCGTTCCGAAAGCTTATCTTTTTCCTGCCTATCACCAAGTTAAATCAGAAAACATTTTTTTCCTTTAGAGCTTACCCTCTTCAAATTTATATTCATTAAGTTTAGAATGGCTTCCATCTCTTCAATTCTTGTTCCCTATTCTTTTTTGAAATAAGCCACACCATCTGCTCTAAATCTTCCCTCATCCGTTCATTCCTTACTCCTTTAATCTCTCGTCTTCTGGGCCCGGCCTCCTACCATGATCTTCCTCCTTCTGCAATGTAAATAATTGCACACAATGAAGTTCTATATTCACTTCTTTGATATCTGACTACAGTACATAATATACACATATATACACTTAGCAGCGCAGTGTAGATAAATACAACTTAAAGTACTGATATCTATCTAATCTATTCATTTGAATATCTTATGGATAACATGATAACAATTATCTTATCCTGCTATTATGCTACGATTGTTGTGGTGGATGTGAGTTCCGAGTGTTGTGGTCTAATACTCCCCCTCAAGCTGATCGTGGTTGGAAGCACTGCCAACTTGCTTCGTAGGTATTCATACTTTGGAGTGTTCAAAGCCTTTGTAAAAATGTCTGCCGCTTGATCATGGGTTGATATGTAGCAAACCACGAGATCCTTGCGAGCCACCTTTTCCTGAACAAAGTGAAAATATATCTCAATATGCTTTGTGCAAGCATGAAATATCGGATTTGACGCCAAATAAGTTGCACCAATATTGTCACACCACAAGACAGGGGGAGCCGTTAAAAAAATTCCTAGCTCAGAGAATAAGGATTGTAACCAAGTTAATTCTGCTGCAGTATCTGCCAAGGATTTGTACTCCGCTTCTGTAGATGAGCGGACAACCGTTCTTTGCTTCCGAGATGCCCAAGAGACCAAGTTATTGCCCATAAAAATAGCATAACCTGCTGTGGATTTTCGATCAATAGAGTTTCCAGCCCAATTGGAGTCACAGAATGTTTGAAGAGAAAATGGATTGGCTGATTTGGAAATTGAAAGTCCATAGTTTATGGTGTGCTGCAAATATCGAATGATCTGTTTTACGGCTACCCAATTTTTCTCAGTGGGGTTATGCATTGATTGACAAACTTTATTAACTGTAAATGATAGGTCTGGCCGAGTAAGTGTTGTGTATTGGAGCGCACCTACAATTTGCCGAAAGAAGGTCGGATTAGAGTACAGAGAGGTACTAGTTAGCATGTGTTTTGGAACAGTCGCCGGCATCTTGACTGGCTTGCAGTCAACCATCTTTTCTCTAGTAATCAGATCCTTGATATATTTTTGTTGAGTTAAAAGAAGTCCATTTGATGTACGGACTGCCTCAATGCCCAGAAAATAATTTAAAGGGCCTAAATCTTTAAGGGCAAATTCCTTTCCCAAAACCTGCATTAAATCACGTATTGCAGCAGTTGAATTTTCAGTGACTATGATATCATCAACATAAACTAATAAAATTAAATGAATTCCATGTTGTGAATATATGAACATAGACGTATCAGATAGGAAAATTTTGAAACCTAGTTGCACCAAAAAGTCTAACAAACGCTGGTACCATGCTCTAGGAGCTTGTTTGAGCCCATAAAGAGATTTTCTAAGATGACACACATGATTCGGATAATTGTTGTCCTCAAAACCAGGTGGCTGGACCATGAAGACCGTTTCGTCTAACCAACCATTTAGGAAGGTGTTATTCACATCCAATTGATGAATATACCATGAAAGAGAAGTAGCCAAGGATAGAACAACGCGTACTGTGGTTGGCCTGACAACCGGACTGAATGTTTCAGCATAATTTACTCCTTCTTCCTGATTAAAACCCTTTGCCACCAACCTTGCTTTATAACGATCAATTATGCCATTTGCTTTTCGTTTAATCCGAAAGACCCATTTGCAACCTACAACATTCATAGAGTCTGATTTTGGTACAAGAACCCATGTACCTTGAGAAATAAGTGCATTGATTTTGGAAACCATGGCATCTCGCCAATGACTGCATCGAACTGCTTGGGAATAACAAGTAGGCTCAACTGATGTATAAACTTTTGCAGTAAGAGCATGAGGCTGAGTTTGGTTAAGGCGACGGACCATCGCACGAGTGAGTATCCCAGATGAAAGCGCAGGTCGAGATACGTCTGTTGGTGAAGGCGAAGTAAGGTCAGGCTATACCACTGTGAGGCCAGGAGAGATAGGAGATAATGGAAGGGCGCAAGGGGTATGGGACTGAGCAGCGGAAGCATTGTAGATGGAGGTAAGCGTACGAACCTTTGGTGGGGGAGACGAATTTGGCATAGCCGTTGGAGAGGAGGATTTGAGAGCAGGTAATGGAGTAGAATATGAAGGGGAAGAATATGTATGGGCAAAAGAAGGAGGATGAGGTGCAACAATATGGGATGGAAGAGGAGGAATATTGGTGGTGAATTGTGGAGGAGAAATTACCGGAAGAATGGCCCATGGTGACTGGTCAGACGGAGTAGGCTTAAGAGGATTAAAAAATGATGAAAATGGAAAACATGTTTCATTAAAATAGACATGTCGGGCAATACATATTTTATTTGTGCGTAAATCTAAGCACCGATATCCCATGTGGTTGGGACAATAACCAAGAAAAACACACTGAGTGGAACGAAAATCAGTCTTGTGAGCATTATATGGACGAAGGAAAGGAAAACACAAACAACCAAAAATACGTAGGAACGAATAATCTGGAGGGTGGTCAAAAATGCATTCATAAGGTGTTTGATTAAGGGAGACTGTGGAAGGCATGCGATTTATTAAATATACTGCTGTGTCAAACGCGAAATTCCAATACTTGAAAGGAGTATAAATTGGCAAGGAGAGTTAGTCCAGTTTCGACAATGTGTCGATTTCGACGTTCTACCATGCCATTTTGTTCATGAGTATGGGGACAGGTGATGCGATGATTTATGCCAATAGAAGTAAAGAATTTATTTAGTGTTCGAAACTCACCACCCCAATCAGTCTGAATAGACTTGATGGGAGTATTGAATTGGCGTTCCACAAGTTTTTGAAATTGAATAAATGTAGAGTAAGCATCAGATTTGTTATACAATGGATAAAACCAGATATATTTTGAAAATGCATTAACAAAAATGATAAAATACTTATGGCCATCATATGAGAGAGTAGGTGACGGTCCCCATACATCACTATAAATTAAATCAAGAACATGAGAAACACGATGATTAGTAACAGGGAGATGAATTTTGGAAGATTTTCCCAATTGACAAGCATTGCAAAAATTAAATTTCGAATCAGAAACAGACAATTTATTATTGAAAATGATTTTATTGAGAATTTTGGAATGAGGATGTCCTAGTCTACTGTGCCAGCAATCAATCGAAGCTTTAGTTGCAACAAAGGCTATTGGAGGTGTAGTTGCAGAAGTGGCACCGGTCAGTGAATATAATCCTTGATTACTCGGTCCTGACAACAGCAGTTTCTTCGACTTGCGATCCTTCACATAGAAACAATTTGGGTGAAACTCAAAAAATACATCATTGTCATGAGTGAATTTATTTACTGAAAGTAAGGATTTGGTAAGAGCAGGAACATGGAGAACATCATTCAAAACAAAAAGAACTATCAACAGAATTTAATTTTGAAGTTCCAGTATGAGATATATGTAAACCTGTACCATTACCAACGCGTAAAGTATCGGACCCATTGTAACGCTGCGAATGATCAATAGATTGCAAATATGGAGTAACATGGTGAGTAGCTCCAGTATCAGGAAACTAGACATCAGTGAAATTATTGTTGTATAACGATGCCATATTTGCAGTTGGCTGATGAGCATGATTGTACCGCTGACGGCAGGTATTGGCGGTGGATTGTACCTATGGCAAATTTGGCATTGTGGAGTGGGCTGAGAGAAAGATCGATTTTTGGAATTGTTGCGACGAGGGTTAGAACCATAATTTTGTCGCTGCTTGTAATTATTGCCTTTATAGTTTGTGTTACGATTGCTTTGTGGAATACCATAGCCAATTCTATTATTTGACTGATTATCATAGCCCGTGTGAGCGAGATTTGCTGTTGGAAAGGAGAGGACAGGTTGTGCATTGCCAACTGGTTGCATTTGTGTTTGGACTGAAGACACGGAAGAGCCTGAAAAGTTTTGGGTTAGCAATTCATGATTCATCAAAGTACTGAGTAAATCAGCAAATGTTGCCGGTTCTGGCCTGTTTGCAAGAGTGGGAATAACATTGTGAAATTCAGGGCGAAGGCCTTTGAAGATGATACAATTGAAATCAGTGAGTGTCATTGGACGACCCGTAGCAGCAAGTTGATCACTAATAAATTTTGACCTGTTCAGAAATTGTGTAACAGAGTCATCATGTTGCTTAATTTCTTGCAAACTTAGAAGCAAATTTAGAACCCTCGTAGTCGACGGGGACACATATGCTTTTTCCAGCATGACCCAAATTTCACGAGATGACTGTGCGTCAATGATGAGAGGCACAATATCCTCACGTAAGGAGGAAATAAATAAACTTAATAAGTTTTGATCTTGTTGATACCAGATTTGATACTTTGGATTATCAATAAGTTGTCCTCCGGTAACAGTTGCCGGTAATTTTTCAGGTTTACCATCAATGAACCTCAATAGATTATTTCCACGAAGAAGAGGCAGCAATTGCGCCTTCCAAGACAGGTAATTTTCAGGGTGTAGTTTCACAGCAATGATTTGGGTAGAAAATGCAATGTTACTATCAGACTCAACTTTGTAAATCGTGCTATCTTCATCTTCAATTTGTTCCCTTTGTAATATGCACCATTCAATCTTAGATCTGTCCCTCTTTTCCTTGGATTGTATGGATTTCCTCAGATGAGAATATTTCTCTCTCCAACTCATATATACCGTGTGATATATCCGTCTGGATGTACATGCAATTTTTGTTATTTCACCTTTTGCTAAATTAATGCACAACCCAAACATCACAACAACTAGAACTCAAATTTAATAATATTCACAAGCTAGTTTTTCCAAAATTTGAGTGCAATCTATAGGATTCTACTTAAAAAAGAAGAATGTACGTGAGATTGACTGCAATCCTTTCCTAGCTCGTGTGTGTGTGTGTGTGTATATATATATATATATATATATATATATATATATATATATATATATATCACTAGCTCCTTTTCTTTTGTGAAAATATTACTACTTCAGTTTGTTTGTTTAATATATATATATATATATATATATATATAATTTCCTTCTTAATTAATTAAGAATCCATATCAAAATAATACTTCCTCCGTCATGATCAAAAGCGTCTCACTTGTAATTTTTTTTAATAAAAATAATCTTATTTTATTTTGGTGCGAGTATAAAAGGACACATACTTAAATTGACTATCACAATTGGTTTCCATTCACTATTACATCATGCACTCGATAAATTAAGAGTAAATATGAAATAAAAATATACAAAATTTTGTAATAATACAAATGAAACTCTTTTTAAGAAACAACATAAATATTAAGACGTGTTTTTTTATTCAAAGCATTTGCCTTGAATAGGATTAGATGTCACATTACATATGGCCGGAGACCCACAAAAATTTACAGCAAAAAGGTTACAATACTTTACACATGATTAATGAATATATATTATGTGTGTGTTGAATGTTTAATTACAGTTTTTTACATGCAAATATATACTCGTGTAAATTCTATGCATATGTATAAAAGGAAAAAAAGAAAAAAGAAAAAAAAGAGAGTGTAGATTAGGTGTTAATTAATTAGCACCCCCATCAGTTGTTGAACCAATGCCAACCTGCAACCATGGAGAAGAACTCCCATTGATGTTCATGTCCTTTAGCTCACTTAGCTTTGCTAACTTCACCTTACTGTCAGCTTCATCATCCACATTTTGCATAGAAACTATATTACTCTTTTTGGTGTTATTATTCTTATCATCCTCATCATGATGATGCTGATTGTGGTGGTGGAGGTGATATTTATCTTCCCCATCTACATCTACCCAAGATTGTAAATTTATTTCTGTGGACACTTCAAAGCATAGCGGGTTCCACGGGTCCCGCCGGATTCCGGCTATGTCGTCTGTTGGTGCCGGAAGGTTGAGATCAAGTGGGTCGGTTTTGTTATAGTGAGGGGGAGGTCTTTGATAAGTATTGTGATCATGAAATGGATGATGGTACTTAACAAGTGAAGATGTGTCCGTGGAATTTGAAGTGAGCCAATGACACCTTTTGTGCCCTCCTAGGGCTTGACCTGATGAAAAAACCCGGTGACAAATGGAGCACTCATGGACTTTTGATTTCCTCCTTGACGCTCCAACTAATGGAGCACTCGGGCCATGATTATATTGGAATGAAGGGTTTGCTTTAGGAGGGAAGAATTCTTCGTGTGTGATGACATCATCGTCGGCTAGACTATCCTCGAATTGATTGCCTCGGGCTGCAAAACATCCCTTAACTTTCTTGTGACTAGCTCTATGTCCTCCCAATGCTTGGTGGGAGTTGAATACCTTTTTGCATGCTTTACATTCAAACATACCTTTTGCGACCCCTTTGGCCTTGTCTAATGACAAAGGCCTTGCCAGAGGAGCGATGAATGCTGTGATAGGATTCCTTCGCTCCTCGTCTTTACTTGCAGAAGCACATGATTCTTCTGGCTCCATGTCAGAGGGATAAACTTTGGCATTTGATAATGCCATGAGACATTTAGCGAGGGCGAGGTCCTCGTCCTCCGATGGATAAAGTGAACTAAAGCTTCCAACTTTAGCCCTAAATGATCTCTTCCTTTTAGACCATCCACACCCTCTTCGTCCGCCATCGTCCTCGTTTTCCGAGCCCGGGGAGGAAACAAGAGACTCGGCTTCGGAGCTACATTTTCCATGCTCAAGAAAAGATTTCCAAGATAAGAATTCTTTACCACAATTTTCACAAACTCGACAACTCTTTAGTCGATTAGGGTTTGTTCTCAATGCGTACATTCGCTTGTTACTAGTCCGATCACTTCCTCCGACTTTATCCTCCCAATCGCTGGCCGGATCTTCGTCGTCAAGATTACCACTCTCATCTCCTATACCATGAGCTCTCATGTGTCCACCAAGAGCCCTCCCACACATAAAACCTTTCCTACAAATCCTACAGAAATGCTTAAAATTTGATTGTTGTTGGTCTTCACTACAAGCCATGATCTATACAAGTAAGATAAGAAAAAGAGAGGGTATGAGAGAATTAAAATACATATAATGAAAAAGGATTTTTATATATATATATATTTTTTTATTAATTATGAAGAGAAATAATGGAGGTGAAATTATGTTCTTGTAGTTGAAGAAGTTGTATCCTTGAATGGTGAAAAGAAGGTTAGTCCTAGTTTTTAGTTAGAGTAATGGTTTGGGGAGGAGAGAGAGAGAAATGAGTGTGAGTTGAGAGTGTGTGACAAGTGGAAGGAGGGTAGGAAGGTGAGAGACTTTTTCTTTGGAGTGGCACTGGTGGCGCCGCCCGTCAAACAACCCAATGGACGGCGGAGAAAGATAAATATATACAAATAATATACTCTAAAATATGCATTTGTGTGTATGTACACTATTTTTGGAAGAGAGGTGTGACCGAGTGAGGAGTATTTTTCGGTTGTCCGTCCAGTTGAGTAAAACTAACTGCCAGGCTATTCATATCGTTTCAATTCCAAGCCAAGAAAACTAAACTATGCTTCTCCTCGTATGTAGGTTGCTCCATGCTGCTTTTCCACACAAATTAATGTACATATAATTATCACTAATCCTCTCCTTTTCTCTCTCCTACGTCCTAATGGAGTTTATTTCTCATGTTTATCACTAACCTAAATATAAGGGGAGAAATATTCTCATTAGTTATTGACAAATTATACAAAAATCAATTTAGTGAAATGATATATAAAAATCTTGCAACTTTATATATCGATTAATTTTATTGTCGGTTATGTGGATAAATATGAATGATAATTATTTTGAAGAGATATATAATATATTAGACCACCTTTATGTATAATTATATCCCGTCTCAAGTATTGATATTTTCGCAATTGTAATTTAATAAAAACAAACTATTACAATACGCACATGTCTCATTAATTTTAGTACACTTTAAACATTTAAAATTTTGACATTGTATAACTTAAATCCTAACATTTGATTAACTTTAATGTCCCTAAATTTTTATATATAAAATTTTTTGGCCACCAAATTTTGTATTTCTTGTGGAATAAGTTATAAAGGGGCAATTTGGTCTTTTAAATGTATATATCATCTATATTGACTCAAATTTGTACTTTTTTTATGACACATTAATCACGTGTCCACAATTTTCCGTGCTTCCAAAGATATATATATATATATATATATATATATATAAGTGTGAAATTATTCAAAATACATTCACTACAATCAAGTATTACATGCAGTGGTTAGAAGTTCTATTTATAAAAATTTATGAACATTAAGGTTTAATGTTTTAAAATTAAAATATTGGTGTTTAACATACACTATGTGTGTGCAATTAAGAAAAAAAATAATTTATTTTGAATAAAACTAAAAAAACATGGATGAGAAAGGATAAGATAGAAAATAAGGATAAAAAGTGGAAGAAAGAAAAAAAATTGATGATAAATTGTGGATAGAGTAGTTTATTATGAGTTAACCTCTGTGAAAGAGATAATTTAAGTAGAGAATTAATATTTCCACAAGCTAATGTGATATTTCCACAAGTGGGTCCCATTTTTAATTAAACCAACTCTTTGTGCAGTAAACTAACTATATGATTTAGTTCTTATGTATAAATTACCCCCACTTGATAAATAACTAAATATTTAGTTGCTTAACTTTATTTGATTAGTAGCGTTACTCAATTTCTTTACGCTTCTTCATTGTTAGCCGGTTGAAGGCAACTTTTATTTATTTAATTATTATGATAATAATATTAATAATAATTAGAAAATTGTTAGGAAATAAGTGGAAAAAATTATTTACACATAAAAATTAGGATCTAAGGCTTTCTTCCACCAAAAAAAAAATTTATTTTCAGAATTTCTATTATCATATCATATTACTAAACTAAGATTTTTATGAAACACATTATTTTTATGAAACAAATTATACTTAAAATGTGTAAATTTTATATATAAGACTCTGTTTATGAATATATTGCAATATCTTACTAACTTTAACTTAAATAACAATTAAGTCATAAAATTGTAGAAATATCAATTTTCTAATAAAATTGTGACATCTCAGTAAAACAAGGGTAATGCTGTTCAAAAATATGATTTTTGTTAATAACATGTCACAAATTCTATAATCCGAAAGGCAAATGTTGGTATACAGAAGATAAATTTAAATATATGCATAAATATAGGGAATTGTTATTTAAGTTAAAGTTAGTAATATATTGCAATATATTCATAAACAGAGTCTTATATATAATGTTTAAACATTTTAAGTATAATTTATTTCATAAAAATCTTAATTTAGTAATATGATATGATAATAGAAATTTTAAAAATAATTTTTTTTCTTAGTGGGAGGAAGCCTTAGATCCTAATTTTTATGTGTAAATAATTTTCCCCACTTATTTCCTAACAATTTTCTAATTATTATTAATGTTATTACTATCATAATAATTAAATAAATAAAAGTTGCCTTCAAATGGCTAACAATGAAATATAAAGGAATTAATTAACACTACTAATTAAATAAAGTTAAAAAACTAGATGTTTAGTTATTTTTCAAATGGGATAATTCGGACATAAGAACTAAATCTTATAGTTAGTCTACTGCACAAAGGGTTGGTTTAGTTAAAAATGAGACCCACTTGCGAAAATATCACATTAACTTATGAAAATATCAACTCCCTTTAACTAAAATATAGTAACTTAAATTGTATCATAATATATATATATATATATATATATATATATATATATGCATATATTATATATAATCAATAAAGAGATGCAAAGTGAATTAGGGAATTGAGCTGTCATATATACGTAAACTTAATCTCACTGGTGATGGAATATTACTTTAGCAAGTTAGTTTTACTTGTTTAGATATTTTAAATACAAGTTTGATAGTCCGTGCCTAGTTTATATAACTTTTTTCACAAATATTTGATGATTTATTATTTTTTATTGACATTATATATATATATAATATTGAAAATAATTATATATATTTTACGGCATACGAAAAATTTATACATTAAACACAACTCATGCATGCATATGTGTGTGTGTGTGTGTATATATATATATATATATATATATATATATATATATATATATATATATATATATATATATATATATATATATGGGTCCTAATCCGTGGCAACCGGTTGCCACGGACACTATTCCAGCAACCAAGCTATCATCCGTTGATCAAATGAATTAATGGCTGAGATCAAAAAAAAAAAAAAAAAAAGGCCAGCCGCTACAACATGTAGCGGCACTGCCAAATTACTAAAATGCCACCAGATTTCTAATATAATAATACATTACTATCACATCACATTAATATAATAATAATTTAAAATCCCTCCTTGCCGCTACAACATGTAGCGGCTGGAGTTTTTTTTTTCATCCACTTTTGTTGTCCCAATTTGATTGTCATCCCAATTTAACTAATATATATTAATATTATGAATAATAACTAATTTTATTAATATTAATATTACTAACTAATTTTATTATTATTATTATTTTATAATGATATTATTTTATTAAAATTAATATTATCAATATTATTTTATTAATTTTAATATTACTAATTTTATTTTGACTAATATTTGTTTATTTTTGTTTTGAAAAATATAAAATATTAAAATGTAGTTAATATTAATAATTTAAAATGTAGTTAAAATGTAGTTAATTTTATTTTGACTAATATTATACATTTTAACTACATTTTAAAATATTAATATTAACTACATTTTAATATTTTATATTTTTCAAAACAAAAATATCAAATATTAGTCAAAATAAAATTAGTAATATTAAAATTAATAAAATAATATTGATAATATTAATTTTAATAAAATAATATCATTATAAAATAATAATAATAAAATTAGTTAGTAATATTAATATTAATAAAATTAGTTATTATTAATAATATTAATATATATTAGTTAAATTGGGATGACAATCAAATTGGGACAACAAAAGTGGATGAAAAAAAAAACTCCAGCTGCTACATGTTGTAGCGGCAAGGAGGGATTTTAAATTATTATTATATTAATGTGATGTGATGGTAATGTATTATTATATTAGAAATCTGGTGGCGTTTTAGTAATTTGGCAGTGCCGCTACATGTTGTAGCGGCTGGCCTTTTTTTTTTTTTTTTTTTTTTTTGATCTCAGCCATTAATTTATTTGATCAACGGATGATAGCTTGGTTGCTGAAATAGTGTCCGTGACAACCGGTTGCCACGGATTAGGACCCTATATATATATATATATATATATCAGAGTGAGGGGCGAATCTATATACAGGGCAGCATAGACAACTGCCCCTGTTGGAATTTTTTTATAGGTATAAAAGCAAGACAGATATGTAAATTAATAAATTTAAAGAGCCAGATTAATAGAAGAGTTAAACTTGGAGGGGGCAAAATAAATTTCATAAACCAATTCTAAATACAAGTACAAAAATCTTCTTAATTTTAAGGCTTGGTGAAATCTTAGAAGTACAAAACTAGTTTATGCTTTGAAATTAATTCATAGTTTTGTTTGAATATAGAAAGCACATTTGGTTTGAGGCTTTGAGCATTTGGGGAATCATTCAAATTGAACTATGGCAAGTAACCGAAATAAGTTTCTAAATTGTATCTAAATATTTTTTATTTGAAATTCTTTTTTTAGTTTGGATTATGAATATTTATTGCAATTTGTAAACATTATTATGATTAGTTAATATTATAGTTAGTTCAATTTTTTTTTATTTTACTTCAACAAAAAATTAGTTAAAATCCGCCTCTGCTGGAAAAAGTATATATTGTATCAAAAATATAAAAAGTACTAAATGATTGATTTGGTATTAACTTACGACCAACCAAAATTATTAGATAAGATATCTTAATATCTTGTTATGTATCATTATCGATGTGCAGTGTTACTTTAGTGCTTATTTGATAAACGTTGTAAGTTAATTTATGATACATGTAGATGTTGTTTGGTTTTGTATATAAATGCTAAACTATTGATTAGTAGGAGTTTTAGTAATTCATCGCACAAACTGACATGAAACTTTGGCCGTTTAAGATCGTTGTTAGTCCTGGTGGGAAGCCTATAATTTCTTGTCGAATAAGGTGATGTTTGATAAAATTGAGTAATTAAGATGTGAATGGTTAGTATATCTTAATAAATTAAATCATTTGGGTGAAATAACATCTGAACTTAAAAAACTGTTTAGTAATTGAACTTTCTAAAAATCTGAATAGCAGTATTTTACAATTTTAACTTTGTAAATTGCTTTGAATACTTTATGAGAAAAATCATAATATACACAATCAAAATATTAGCTTTATTCAAAATTTTTAATTATATAATTAAATATTAAAATCTAATTTTGAAAATCTATATTTGAATGAACTTCACACAAACTTTAATATGTAGAAGAATATTAATAAATAGTTATATTTACATATATGAAATAGATTCTACTTTCAAATATGGTATTCTATATATATAAATAGATTGTATTAATTATAAAATATATTCCATACCATAAATATAAAATAACTATCTATTAAAAAAACCCCAATTTCTCTCACTTTCTTTAGATTATTATTGATAAAATATTAGCCAAATTAATTTCTTCCCTAACCAATTTCTACGGATTAAATATTAACATAAGTAGTGGATGACTAAATCAATTTCTTCCATAACCAATATATTTCTATGGAAATAAATGGCAATTATGACTTTATTGTTAGCAAATTTTATGCTTATAGAAGAGACATGAGGCGATTTAGCCGGAGCTTTCACCGAAACGAAGGAGATCTGGCCAGAGCTTTAATTCATCAGAATGGAGGAAAGAAGAAAAAAGACGTCTCGCTGTATAAAATTGGAGAAGAAGCAGATATAAGAGATAATTTTTTAAATTTGTGAAGGTACTTCTGTAATAAAGAGTTCAGATGTTCCCCTCTCCGATCTAAACATGATTTCATCTCTTACCGAAATAGAGGCTTACAGAGGTGATAGTTTTTTTATCAAACAAGTAATTGGGTCTAAACGAAAAAGATGAAGAACTTTCAGAGGTAAAAAATGATAAACAAACATCACTTAAGAGATCTCATCTGACATCTCCTACACTTGACTCTTTTTTTTTTCCTCACAAGTGACTAGCTATGATTTCACTTCAGCTTTGTAATGAATCATGTGTTTAGCTTGTGCATATTTGGGTTGAGTGATGCTATGATGATAGAATGTGGTTAAAAAATAGTACATATTAAATGAAGTATTAAATTGTAATAGGTTCTAACTACTTAATACTCCATTATACATAAATGAACTCAATGATTATAACTAATCACAATTACACACATTATTTTGGGCAAAACTAATAATTTTTCCAGCGTACTTGGCACATTTTACTTAATATACCACTGTACTTTTAATTTTTCAAATTACACTATTAAACTAATTAATATTTTTAAATTGGGTCATTCTGTTACAAAAATTAGATGGACGTTAAATCTAAGAATTAAACTCTCAACATGAAAGTATTTTTCCTCTTTTTCATAGTCAATTTTCTATACTCTGCTTTAGAAAAACTCCAAGAAAGTCAATTTTCTATACACTGCTTTATTTCACCCTTAAATCTAAGAATTAATCTCCAAGAAAGTCACTTTTTTATACTCTGCTTTAGGAAAACTCCCCGAAACACATCAAATCAAGATATTTGGGTAGATTAGTATTAGAAAAAAAGGAAAAATACTTTCATGTTGAGAGTTTAATTCCCAGATATCACGTCCATCCAATTTTTGTAATAGAATGGTCCAATTTGAAAATATTAATTAGTTTAATGGTGTAATTTGAAAAATTAAAAGTTCAGTGGTGTATTAATTAAAATGTGTTAAGTACACTGAGAAAATCATTAGTTTTGTCCATTATTTTGTATTTCGTTTTTTGTAACTATTTTTTAGTTGTCAAAAGTATTATTATTTGGGTACTGAAGATAATTGTATATATTTTACGGCATACGAAAAGTTTATATATTAAACATAACTCATGCATGCATGTATATATATATATATATATATATATATATATATATATATATATATATATATATCAAAGTATATATTTCACTGTACACGAAAAGTTAATATTGTATCAAAAATATAAAAAGTACTGAATGATTGACTCGGTATTAACTTATGACCAATCAAAATTATTAGATAAGATATCTTAATATGCATCGTTATTGATGTGTAGTGTTACTTTAGTGCTTATTTGATACACGTCGTAAGTTAATTTATGATACATGTTAGATGTTGTTTGGTTTTGTATATAAATGCTAAACTATTGATTGGTAGCTAGGAGATTTAGTAATTCATCGCACAAACTGACATGAAACTTTGGCCGTTTAAGATCGTTGCTAGTCTTGGTGGGAAGCCTATGATTGTGGTGAACTACAAAGGCGAAATGAAGCAATTTCTTGCTGAATAAGATAATCTCATCTAACATCTCCTTCAGTTGGCTTTTTTTTTTCACAAGTGTGTTGAAAGTTGCCTCATTTTGTGGCAGACAAATGGCTTATGGTGCCAGCCCTAGTTACTAGTCCACTCACTCCTCCACTAATAGCCTTATATCTCCTCTCTTATTTCTGTATAAAAGGAATGCATCAGCTGCAAGTTAGAGCACACCATCCGAGAGCAACATACCATCAGATAGCCTTATATCTCCTCTCCTCTCCTATTTCTCCCCGAGGTTTTTCTCATTTGAGTTTTCACGTAAAATTCTTGTGTTATTATTTTATATTTCATACAGTAGTGTGCTTATATTTATCTTAGTGTATTGTCACTGCGTACATCTCTTCGTCGCTGCACACATCCGCTTGCTCAACAACATTATCAGAATTTTCAATCTGCTTACCTTTTTTCTTGTTCTCCTTCTTCAATAATGGACACTGATTTTTATAGTGTCCTTTCTCGTGGCAATGATAACACTCAATTTGAGATTTATCCTTCTTGTCTGGTCTCGACTGAGACCTTCCTCGTTCCTTGCCAGAATTCTTCCGATTAGGACCCCTGCCACGCCCATGAGAGAAATCCCATCCGGGGAGGATGGATGAGAGCAAGTGAGAAAGAAGAAAAATTAGAGAGAGCTAGGAGAGAAAAATAGAGAGATAAAAATTAAATAACTAGGGGTGTTGTTTAGGTTACATCACATAGTTATTGTGGTGAGATAATTTGAGTGTATACTCAAATTAGGATATCTTTGTAATCTCTTTGTTTACTCTTTCGGAGTATGTCCCGTGGTTTTTACCTCTTAGTTATAGAGAGTTTCCCATGTTAAAAATCTTGATGTCTTGTACTTGGTTATTTTCTTCACATTATTTTCTGCAGTGGTTATTATTTTGGTGGAACTGCAAATTTAATCTATTTAGCATGTATTGAGATTTGGCCATTTAATTTATCAAAGACAACAGTATTTGGGAGGTGATTTTTTCCAACAATTGGTTGTCTCATTTTGTGGCAGACAAATGGCTTATGGTGCCAACCCACTCACTTCTTTGCCAGCTACTAGTCCACTCACTCCTCCACTAATAGCCTTATATCTCCTCTCCTATTTTTCTATAAAAGGAATGCATCAGCTGCAAGTTAGAGCACACCATCCGAGAGCAACATACCATCAGAAGAAGAGAGCAAGTGAGATAGAGAGAGAAAGCTCTAGTTAGAACATTCTAAGAGTAGTGAGATAGAGAGAGAAAATAAACAGTTAGTTTATTTCTCAGTTGAGAGTTTGTAATCTCCATATTATTTTCATAGTGAAGTTTTGAGATCACTCCCCGTAGTTTTTCCCAGTTGGGTTTTCACGTAAAATTCTTGTGTTATTATTTTATATTCCATACAGTAGTGTGCTTGTATTTATCTTAGTGTATTTGTGAAGGCCTGATTTTTCAACAATTGGTATCAAAGCATTTGGTGCACACCGTTGGTGTCTAGGAAAATGGTTCCAAAGGCAGTGCCTTTAAGAAAGGTGGTTACTTAATTAGTCACCGTTGCAAAAGCACGGAGTGACTCCCGCCCGACTTACACTTACCTGACCAACTGGTATGATCTGTTTAGAGAAATCTCGCAGGTCACAAATACGAAGATGACAAGCATGAGTGTGAGGTACGAAGTTGAACCATTTGACAGAAAGTCAAATTTCAGTATTTGGCCGTGTACAGTCAGAGATGTATTGGCTCAATAGGGATTGACAATTGCACTAGAAGGGAAAGAGAAGAAACCAATAGATATGACAGATAAAAAATGGACGGAACTTGAAGCAAAGGCTGTGACAACAATCAGATTGAGTTTGGCGCCGCAGATCAAATATCAGGTTTTGACAGAAACCTCTTCGAAGGACTTGTGGGAGAAACTTGAGAAAGTTTACAAGTTAAAGTATTTATCAAACTGGTTATATTTGAAGAAGGAATTGTACCGGCTTCGAATGGAAAAAGGGTCAGATTTGACCAATCATATTAATGAGTTTAATAGATTGGTGACCCAACTTACCAGTATTGATGTAAAGCTGGACAAAGAAGATAAAACCTTATTGCTTCTTGTCTCTCTACCAGACTTATACTCAACTCTCTAGACTACTCTCTTTGTAGGAAAGGAAAAACTTGCAGTTGACGATGTGATGTCAGCAGTCTTGGACCAAGATAAGTTCAGGGGTACTACTTCCAGAGATCAAGGAGATAGTCTTCTTGTATTTTCAGATGGGCATGGCAGGGATCCTAATCGGAAGAATTTTAGCAAGGAACGAGGAAGGTCTTAGTCGAGACCAAGCAAGAAGGATAAATCTCAGGTTAAGTGTTATCATTGCCATGAGAAAGGCCACTATAAAAATCAGTGTCCATTGTTGAAGAAAGAAAACAAGAAGAAAGGTAAGCAGATTGAAAATTCTGCTAATGTTGTTGAGCAAGTGGATGTGTGCAGCTACGGAGAGTTGTACACAGTGACAAAAAATGAAACTTCACAAGGTGATCTCTTATCTGTTAGAGACAGTAACAACCTTATAGATTGGTACATGGATTCCGGTTGTTCTTTTCATATGTCCCCTAACAGGGATTGGTTTGATACTTTTACATACTGCAATGGTGGTACCGTTTTATTGGGTAACAATGCATTCTGCAAAATTACTGGAATAGGTACCATCAAAGTTAAAATGTTTGACGGGGTTGTCAGAACATTAGGCGATGTAAGGTATATTCCAGAATTGAAAAAGAATTTACTATCGGTTGGAGTACTTAACTCTATGGGTTGCAGTATCTCAGTCAGAGATGGTGTCATCAAAATTACCAAGGGTTCGATGGTAATTATGAAAGGCCAGAAGAAGGGCACCTTCTACAGGTTGATAGGGGACATAGTTATTGGTGGAGCAGCAATTTCTGTGTAAGAAAATTCCAATAGTGATAACACAGAATTATGGCACATTTGACTTGGTCACTTGAGTGAAAGTGGAATGAAAGAACTTCACAAAAGGCAGTTGTTGAAAGGTGTCAAAACGTGCAGTTTGAAATTTTACAAGTTTTGCATGTACGACAAACAACGGAGGGTAAGCTTCAAGGCAGGAGCACACACCAGTAAGAATGTACTTGATTATGTACATTTAGATATGTGGGGGCCGATCAAGCATACTTCAATGGGTGGAGCCTATTATTTTGTCAACTATATAGATGACTACTCCAAAAAGGTGTGGGTTTATTTTATGAAGCAAAAATCTGAGGTTTTCAGAATCTTTAAGCAGTGGAAAACTAAAGTAGAAAATCAGACCAGAAAGAAGTTGAAGTATTTCAGATCAGATAATGGCATGGAATACAGGGACAGGTCATTCCTATAGTTCTGTCATGATGAAGGTATCACCAGACAATTCTCAGTTAAAAGAACTCCAGAGCAAAATGGGGTTACAGAGAGGATGAACAGAACTCTATTGGAACGAGCCAGATGTATGAGGTTGAATGCAGGTTTGCCCAAGAGTTTCTGGGCTGAGGCACTCAACACAACCTGTTATCTGATAAATCGATCTCCTTCAGCTGGAATTTATTATAAAATCCCCGAGGAGGTATGGACAGGGAAACCAATTGATTTTTCTGTGATGAAAATTTTTGGTTGTCCAGCTTATATGCATCTGCCGGTCGAAGAGCGACAGTCCAAACTTGATCCAAGGCCAAAGTAATGTATTTTCCTTGGATATGAAGATGGAGTCAAGGGATACAGGTTATGGGATCCAGTATCCAAGAAAAAGGTTGTCAGCAGAGATATGGTGTTCAATGAGAAACACATGCTAAACAAATCCGAGAATGAAGAATTTGCAGCAAGTAAGTTACAGACACACCCAGTTGAGGTGGAGCTTCTTGAAGAGACAAAAGAATCTGAAGAGATTGAAGATAATCATCCTTCAGATCCCCAAGAGAGGTTCTATAATCTTGTTAGAGATCGGAAAAGGCGAGTCAGCAAACCAGTGCAGAGATATGGGTTTGAAGACATGGTTGCCTTTGCCTTGATTGCTAGTAGTGGAGATCTAACTAGCTATCAGGATGCTATTCAGTCCGAGGAAAATGATAAATGGGCAATAGCGATGGCAGAAGAGATGGAGTCTTTACAGAAGAACCAGACTTGGGAGTTAGTTCAACTTCCAAAAGGATCGAATGCTATAGGATGCAAATGGGTATTTAGGAAAAAGGAAGCTCAGTCTGATAAAGAAGGTGAAAGATTCAAAGCTAGGTTGGTGGCGAAGGGATTCTCTCAGAGAGAGGGAATTGACTACAATGAGATCTTCTCACTAGTTGTGAAACACACATCGATTCGGTTGATCTTATCTATTGTAGTATCACAAGATATGGAGTTAGAGCAGCTTGATGTGAAAACAGCTTTTCTCCATGGTGATTTAGAAGAAAAGATCTACATGAAGTAACCAGAGGGGTTTATTGAACTAGGGAAAGAAGGCTTAGTTTGTAGCTTGAAAAAGTCTCTATGGTTTGAAGCAGTCCCCGAGACAGTGGTACATGCGGTTTGACAGCTTCATGGTGGCTCATGGTTACTCTCGTTCTGAGTATGATCCATGTGTGTATTTCAGATCACTTGATGATGGCTCTCTAGTATTGCTGACGTTATATGTCGATGACATGTTGATAGCAGCAAAGAGGATGTCAGATATTCTTCAGTTGAAGAAATTGTTGAGCAGTGAATTTGACATGAAGGATCTTGGATCAGCAAAGAAGATCCTAGGTATGGAAATTCACAGGGATCGTCAGGCAGAAAAATTGTGGTTAACTTAGAAAGGATATGTGCAGAAGGTCTTGGAGAGGTTTAACATGCATAATGTTAAACCAGTTAGCACTCCGTTGGCAGCACATTGTATGTCATGGTATATACAAGGCCAGATATCTCACATGCAGTTAGTGTGGTTAGCAGGTATATGGCAAATCCAGGGAAAGAGCATTGGAATACTGTAAAATAGATTTTTCGTTATCTAGCAGGTACAACCAATTACGGTCTTATGTTTGATCGTGATACCGCAAGAAGTGAGGTTACAGGGTTTGTTGATTCGGATTATGCTGGAGACCTAGATTCAATGATATCTACAATAGGGTTTGTATACAGCTTTTATGGAAGATGTATATAATGGAGGTCAGTGTTGCAGTCTACAACAACATTATCAACAACAGAGGCTGAGTATATGGTATTGACAGAAGCAAGTAAGGAGGCTTTGTGGCTAAAGGGACTAGTTCAGGAACTAGGTTTCAAGCAAGGCATTATCCAGATACAGTGTGATAGCCAAAGTGCTATTCATTTAGCGAAGAACCAGGTGTTCCACGCCAGGACCAAACATATAGATGTTTGGTATCACAAGATTCGTGAATGGCTGAATGGTTGTGACATTGCAGTTCGCAAAGTTCACACAAAGGAGAATGTTACAGATATACTCACAAAGTCAGTTACAGTAGAAAAGTTCAAGCATTGCTTGGACTTAATTCACTTCGTCGAATGTTGAGTTCGTGGTGGAGTATCCAGGGAGAGAGATACATTCACAGACACGAAGAAGTTCACAATACGTAGTATTTGGAGAATATGAGTCAAGGTGGAGATTGTTGAAAGTTACCTCATTTTGTGGCAGACAAATGGCTTATGGTGCCAGCCCACTCACTTCTTTGCCAGCTACTAGTCCACTCACTCCTCCATTAATAGCCTTATATCTCCTCTCCTATTTCTCTATAAAAGGAATGCATCAGCTGCAAGTTAGAGCACACCATCCAAGAGCAACATACCATCAGAAGAAGAGAGCAAGTGAGATAGAGAGAGAAAGCTCTAGTTAGAGCATTCTAAGAGTAATGAGATAGAGAGAGAAAATAAACAGTTAGTTTATTTCTCAGTTGAGAGTTTGCCCGTGGTTTTTTTCAGTTGGGTTTTCACGTAAAATTATTGTGTTATTATTTTATATTTCATACAGTAGTGTGCTTATATTTATCTTAGTATATTTGTGAAGGCCTGATTTCTCAACAAAGTGACTAGCTATGATTTCACTTCAGCTTTGTAATGAATCATGTGTTTGGCTTGTGCATATTTGGGTTGAGTGAATATGCTATGATGACAGAATGTGGTTAAAAAATAGTACATATTAAATAAAATTAAATAATGTGTTAAATTGTGATAGGTTCTAATTAGTTAATACTTCATTATACATGAATGAGCTCAATGGTTATAACTAATCACAGTCACACATATTATTTTATATTTCTTTTTTTTAAACTATTTTTAGTTGTCCAAGTATTATTATTATTTGGGTATTGGATATAACTCAAAAGCCATTGATGAAAAAAGAGTGCACGCGCACACACATGTATATATTCATATTATTTCGTTGAATTATATATATTGTCTTGTTTTTTGAATCATTTTCTTATTTGATTCTGATTGTGATTAATGAAGACAAAATGATTTGGCTTAAGAATCATATGTATTCATGTTGGTTCTTCTATTCGTTTGATGATTAATTTAAGCATATTTTATGTAAATGTATGAACGAACTAGATGACTTGATTTGGAATGGAAAGAAGTTGAATGCTTATATAGACCAGGATCATTACTAAGCACTAAGAACCAAAAAGAGAAAGGAAAAGATTGAACATAATTGTAAGGAATTCACGGTGAAGGGTGATTCAATTCATTTCAATTTTCTTGAATCCCAAACGATCGAGAATTTTACATACCTCCTAAGGGTTTTTGCCATATCTTAATTAGACCACTATACTTTTTTCTAAACCCCTATTTTTATTTAATTTATTTTTTACTCCTAGAAAAATTAAATTCGACTGAAATTAAGGTAGCTAATCAATGGAAGTTAACACGGGATCTGTAGGTCATCCCGGGCTGCCAGCCGACCGGAATCACCTTGTCGGCCACAAGGGTTTTACCGGAGTCGGACGTAAGTTTAATTGAGAATGGCGGTTGCAATTTAGAGCCTGAATTAAGTTTCCAAACAGCACCAAATGATTCTTGCATTTGACTCCACTGTGAGTTGGCCTGTTGAAGATTGACACCGGAAAGGTCACCATCTCCATCTTCGAATTCGATGAGAGTAGCAAAATAGTTAGGGTTTGATCCAGCATCCACATGAAAGGCAATGTTGAGTCCAGGATAGTTGCATGCCACTCTGCATATATGCATGCAAGCCATTGATATGATTATAGAGTATCTATCTATCTATCTATCTATATATATATATATATATATATATATATAGGGTAAGCTTTAAAGCGAATCAAAGACCAACCGTCGTCTTCGGTGTCTATGGCGACGATTCGACCCGTCGCCAAAGATTACATGGCTATGGCGACGGGTCGAATCATCGCCATAGACACCAAAGACGACGGTTCGTCTTTAATTCGCTTTTTAACCAAAGACGAACCGTCGTCTTTGGTGTCTATGACAACGAGTCGACCCGTCGCCAAAGACTACATGGCTACGGCGACGATCGTCGTCATAGACACCAAAGACGACGGTTCGTCTTTAATTTACTTTTTAAGGTTCGTTTTAGAAGATTACCATATATATATATATATTCATTTGTTACAATAATAATGGCATCAACATGTAATATAGTTAGTAAAAACCCCTAAATATATACGTTAGTATTTCTATCTATTATTTGAATAATTTTCATTTTTATATATTTTCAAGAATTTATTGTGTGTCACTGACATGTACCTTAAATAAAATATTACCTGATCTCTAAAATGATACTGATATCAGTACACATTATGTATATATCTATATCTATTATATCAATCTATATTACAAGGGAGAGGAGGGGAGGGCAAATTATAATTGCACATTCAAATATGTTAAATTATCTAAAATATCCCAAAATCATGTGCCTTCAATCCCATTGATTTTGGTTTCTTAAACATATACCACCTCGGCACCTCCATTACACGAAAAGAATACCATTTTTGCCTTTTGAATTTATGAAATTTTTGATACGAAATAAATATGAATTTATTTTTATTTTAGTCAATATAATTTTTAATATTATAAATTATTTGAAAGTGCTATATTAATGACAACCTTTAGTTTGTTCAAAACTTAATTAAATCATATTATTAATAAATTCTAGAATTTTCTCAAATTGACTCCAAGAAAGTAACTCTTTTGTGGAACCGAGAGAATACTATTATATAAAAAAAAAAAATTCCATGTATTGTATTATCAGCTATTTTCTTAACTATACATTATTCATATTTACTATACAATATTATATAGACCAATATCTATTACATAAAATTCCTCTTCTTTCCCTGCTAAGAAATCAAAATGTAAGATTACCCCAGCTTTTAATATGTACTAAAGTTTAATCAACAAAATATATGGCTCAAACACAATTACCCCACCTCTTATGTTGAATTTGCAAGCTTCCAACATTTCGAAGCTGATCAACCTGGCCAGGTTTAGCCATGGCTCCAATAGATGTGCCACTCAAATCAAAATGGACAGACTCTGCCGAACAAGGACCCCCAGGGCATTGATCAGTTATAGTCACCGTCACTGGATTCCCTGAGCATGAAGCATACGCAGTGCATTTCACCTATAATACATACATATATACATATATATATATATATATATATATTAATTCGACAAATAATTAGTAATATGTACAATATTAATATTATATATTAATACCATAGCCAACGTTAAATGAATCCAACAGTCCACACATAATTGTTGCGTTATGATTAATACTAGTAATTTGCACGTACAAATTTTCAACATTGACTGTGAATTATTCTCTGTAATGGAATTGTGCGCACCTGATAACAAGCGCCGCATCCTTGGCCAGAATTCCATAAAGAAGGGCCACCAGCAGCAATTAATTTATTGAACGGTGGTTGCTCTACTGCACTAGTATATCCACAAGCCCCACCTATGCCCAACAAAACATACATACATAAATAAACAAACATAATAATTAAACTCGTGAGAGTGGCTCCTACTTATTACAAAAAGAGATAGGGACAAACTCGTGAGAGAGTAGTCCCTACAGGGGTTATATAAGGCACTGACCATGTTCGTCAAAAATAAAATAAAATAAAAAATAATAATTAAACTCGTCGTATCCCTTTCTTACCATCTGATCCTGCACCATTAGGAGGGCCATACCATGTGGCACCAGCAGGTGCCCAATCGGAATCCTTTAATTGACCATGTATAAATTGATGGACAGTAAGAAACTTAGGGTTAAAGCAAGAACAATAATTTATAAGAATAGAAAAGAGAACTGCAAAGGCAAAGAGAGGAACAGCAGTAGCCATGATAACTGGCTTGAAGATATCAATATAATTTAGTTGTGTTGATATGATAGATGGTTTAATAAATTTGTGTTAACTTATATAGACTCAGAACACTTCTTTTATTTCTTCGTTTATAAGCGGTTACATGATGATGACAGTATCATAATGAGATTATGAAAATCAAATTACACTTGTATAATTATTTAGAATATCTAGAGTTTTAATTTTAATAGATTTGAAGTTTTTTAAAGCGGAAATGTTATATGTATATCAAATTTCTCTCTTTACACTCCATCTCACTTTTTAAGGCTTAAAAATTACATAAATCTATTGATCAATATATATTAACAGTTATGTGTATATATTATATGAAAAATGACAAAATGCGTACTTGTGCTATTTTTTACCCTTGAAGGGCAAGATGAGCGTAAATATCATTCCTTTTAATCCGTTTTGATTGTGGGTTTTATAACATGAGAATCACTAGTTTTAATTTCAAAAATTGATTGTGCAATCTATAACATTAAAATTATTGTCTCGTTGACCAACTTGTGGGTTGTAAGTATCTTAAACTATAATTAAGTATATTTCATGGATGGTTTATTAGTGAAGTGTAGGACCTAATAAATTTTATTTTTAATAATACATTCATGTCGATTGTAAATATTCACATATATGAAATTGTGAATACATGGAATAGGTAGATAGGTAGGAATTATGCTCACACTTTAATTTATTTTATCTTATTATTTAAAATTCCACGTAAGTTACAATTCAAGTCATAAATTTGTCGACATATAAATTATTTCTCATAAATTTTCTCCATTTGCTAAAACATATATACAGTATAAAAATTATCATTCAAGGGTTTAACAAATACTCTCAGTAAATTCGGGTATATAATAATTAGATTATGAATAGTTTCTTCACTAGGAAAGTGCTTTAGAATTGAATTCGATCATGTATTATGGATTAATCTTTGGGATTAGATAGAGACTGAATTATAGGGAATATATTGGCAACTAATTAAGGCTTAGTTGTGGGAATTTGATTGTGTGCGCAACTATAAATAAGTAATAACCGAATACAAGGCTCCAAAAAGTAAATTGTGCAAATTCTCTTTAGGATTTTGTCTTTTACTTATAGGTCCAACTTTCTCGATTAGAGCTCATTCCCTAAAAAAAATAAAAAAAAATAAGGAATTGATATTTCTCTAAATAAAAATAATATATTCACAAAATTTTCTTCACATGAATAATAAATAAGTCTATATTTATGTGTGAGATATCTTATGAAAATATTAATTTTTTTTACTAACAGTAATAGCAATTCTCTAAAATATGAGAAATTTTAAGTACACAAACACTATTACCCCATGTATTATAAGTAAAAAATTAATAAACCTTAGTAAAAATTTAATGCGCGATGGGACCTAATATTACTACCTCCGTCCTTAAAATGATAACAAAAAGATAATTTTAACACAAATTAAGGTTATCAAAAAAGTAAGAGAGAGTATAAATTTTATCCTTGGGTTTTGGGTTTGGAGAGAAAAAAATTAATGTAAACCACTCATCATTTGTGACGTGAGTGATGTATAGTCAAAGGTAAATTAGTATATACAAAAATTTGGCAACTTTTACGTAGTTGATTTGTTGACTTTGTTCATCTTTTTGAGGATAAAATCTTTTAGCAACTTAGTCATTTTTTTGAGGACGGAAGGATTGGAGTACTTTTCTCTCTGGTTTTGCACATATATAACTACTCTAAAAATAAATAAAAGGCTTAAATATATTTTATTATCTTAAATTATTGTCTTTTTCTACTTCGATAATTCACATTTTAATTTTGTCAATTAAATAATTAAACTATTAATTTTTTTTACTTTCGTTCAATTTTACTTGACAGGACAAAAATTAATGACGTTAGTAAGATTTTGTTCAGCTGATGTATAAATAAAAAATATTATTTTTAATATATTAATATTCATCGTTTAGCAAGGGTAAATTCGTCAAACCATAATAACAAAACCCGCCACTGCCATTCCATCTTAGTCGCCCACCTTCCTTTACTCGTCCTCTTCCCCTTGACTAGCAGCATAATCAAAATCCTAACTCATTACAAGCATCCAACCATCAAAATCCTACCAGATCTTCACCATCCGCCATCGCCAAATTTAGCAGCATAATCATCTCCCATCAAGCTCCTTCTCTTTCTCTCTGTGAATATTTAAAACCTTAACTTTTTTGGGGTTGATTCTCTTTCAAAATGATTGCGCGCGATTTCACGATTGAAATAGAATTTATATTATTGAAATTTAACATCTTTGGTTGCGATTGTTGAATGGGTGGCTGAATGTAATGATAGACAACAATGGAGATTGGGGTTTTTTGATTTATTTTATTTTCTTCTCTTTTTATTTTATTTTATTTTATATATATAAAGTCTGGACCTGAAAAAAGATTGTAAATCAAAGGTTGTGAACACGTGGATGGTATGATTATGTTCATCAGAGTTAACGTGTATATGGTTCTCGGTGATGGTGAAAATTAAAAGGTTTCAACAGCGGTGGGTTTGTGGTGGTAAGTTAAATTTTTTTTTCTTATTGGTGCGCGTTTCTTCGGATGGTGGTGGTGATTGGTATTGGTGCTGGGCGGTAATTGTAGCTGTGCAACGGTGATGGTGGCTTGAGAATTGCAGTAGATCGTAGCGATGTTTGTTATTTGATTCAGATTGGTTTTTTTTTTTTGATTAATTAGTTAATTTTGTTTAGTTCGGACTAAATGGGTGAGAAACTGATTTGGTTTGATTTGATTAATTATTATTATTATTATTATACTTTATTACGTTTTTGTCCTTTTAAAACATTAAAAAGATAAAAATAAATTAAATAAAATTTTTTGAAAACACATCAGCACTGAATATCACACGTGTCCTAATCACATCACTAATTTGTGACATGTCAATTCTAATTGAACCAAAGTGAAAAAAATTGATAGTTTAATTATTTGATTGAAAAAATTAAAATGTCAATCATCAAAGTGGAAAATGGTCAATAATTTAGGAAAATAATTTATATTTGAGCCTAAATAAAACCATGCATGGAAACAACAATTACTTGCAAAATAATAGGGAGGGGATATATTCCAACTTATATGGAATATTATATATTTCTGATGAGGTACAATTATTTCATAATTACTGCATGCAAGTAGGCAGAAATACACTGTGGACTAGCTGACATATAAACCAATCTCCTCCAGCATATAGTACTACTACATTACAAATTTCCATCAAACTAGCTAGACAACAAAATTGACAATTGACCGGTAAGAGTTTCCGGGCTGCCATCCGGCCGGTATAACGTTGTTTGCCACAATAGTCTTGCCGGATTCCGATACAAGTTTAATGGAAAACGGTGCCCTCAAGGTAGAGCCTATATCAAGTTTCCATACAGCACCCCATGATTGTTGCATGGATTGCCACGTGGCAGAGTCTAAGGCCTGTTTGAGATCAACTCCGGCTAGGTCACCATCTCCGTCTTCGTATTCGACGAGAGCAGCAAAATAGTTAGGGTTTGAACCAGCATCCACATGAAAGGCCACCGATTTTCCAGGATAGTTGCATGGCACCCTGCATGCATGCAAGCAAGCTATATAATTTGTCCATCCAAAAGGGTAAAGCTGTCATTTGCCAGAAATAACTTGGTACTAACTATTTTTTAAAAAGTACTGTTCAGTATCGGACAACGGAAATTTACAAAAAATTAAAAAAAATAGGTAACACCGGATAGGGTGGAACACTAGTACTAGACCATTCTTTATTCTCATACAGCATCTTACACGTACATACAACTTACGTACAACATCCCTAATATATTTATTTTTGGCAAAAAAGAGTGCATGGGTTTTTGTGTTGGTAAAAAAACAAAAACCTATGCACTTTTTTTTGCCAAAAATAAATATATTAGGGATGTTGTATGTAAGTTGTATGTATGTGTAGATTTATTCCACAATTAAATGTTTAAAATAGTAATATATTATCAACTCCATACCAAAAGTCTAATAAATATATGTATTTAACACAAGAATATATATATATATATATATATATATATATATATAGGTATGTAATTTAGTATACTTAAACAGAATTTTATACAGTAAATTTATGTATAAATAAATAAAAGAATTTTTTGTCAAGGTTGAAGACTTTCTTGAATAAATTAAGACATACTTGTCACAATCAGATTAAGCTAACTATTTTCTCCTATGGAAAAAGAACTAATTTAGTGCATGCGTACCAAATACTGCCAAGCAGTCACAAAAACACACAAGCACTACTAAGTCTACTAGTTATACCTCTTGTGTTGAATTTGCAAGACCCCAGCATCGCGCAGTTGATCAGCCTGGCCAGAAATTGCCATGGCTCCAAAAGCAGTGCCACTTAAGTCAAAATGAACTGATTCTGCAACGCAAGGTCCCCCGGGGCACTCATCAGTTATAACCACGGTTACCGGATTCCCTGAGCATGCCTTGTTTCCGGTGCATTTCACCTAATATATATACATTATATTAAACAAAAAAACAACAAATTAAATATATACACACACAAACACACACACACACACATATATATATATATATATCACTAATGTCAACGTTTAACTTGATTCAAAATGTTGGCAATATTGCAATATATATAGTACTTTCCAATGGGATTGTGCGCACCTGATAACAAGCTCCACATCCTTTGCCTGATTTGAATAAAGAAGGGCCGCCAGCTGATATCAAGGACGAGAATGGTGCTTGCTCTACAGCATTTCCATAGCCACAAGCCCCCCCTATATATGCCCACAAAACATACATAAATAAATATATATAACTTCTAAAAAATATTGATATTATGTATACATATATATGTGGTGCAAAAAAATTGCTCGAAAGAGTTGGTGGTACTTGTATAAGTATTGTGTGAGTGACCCCACAGTGGACCAGACACAAGTGTTTACGTCAGATTATCAGTAAGGGATGTCTCAAGTTTTAGGTAGATACTTAGGTTAATTAAGATATGCCTCAAGCTCGAGATTATAGATTATAGTATGTGTGTGTGTATATATATATATATGTATGTGTGTGTGTGTTGCAAAAAAAATTGCTCAAAAGAGTTAGTGGTACTCGTATAAGTATTGTGCAATTGATCCCACAGCGTGCGGACCAAACACAAGTATTCATGTCAGACCACCAGTTTAAGGCACGTCTTAAGTTTTAGGTATCTACGCTAAGACATGCCTCAAGCCGGAGATTTTGTTAAAAATTAATTTAAAATCGGTCTCTACTTTTTCACTTACCATCACTTCCAGCACCATTAGGGCTTCCATACCATGTTGCACCAGCCGGGGACCAATCGGAGTTTGATTGAATTTTGGTTGAGACATTAAAATGTTTAGGTTTAAAGCAAGAACAAGAATTGAGAAGAAGAAAAAAGCAAATCAGAAAGGCAAAGAAAGGGAATGATGGTGGTTGAGGAACAACAATAGGCGCCATGATAAACGTGTTCAAACTATCACTAGACTAATTAAGCTATGCTTCTATTAATTGTGTTTGTGATGGCTTGAAAGACGAATACTTTATTCTATTTATAGACTTAGAGCAGTCCGTAATTTCCGTGATATCCACTTTATTATAACAGGCCATGTGGCCCACTACTACAAGAGAATTTTAGCTTCATTCAAATTATTTAACTTCTTACGGAAAAAGTAAGCCGGATAATTTTGTCAAAATAAAAACGATGATATTAGAACAAATATATTTTATGAAAATTTTACAATTATTCTAATTACAGCTAAATTCATTACGATACACTTATTGCTCTGCAAGCTATATATATATATATATATACACACACACTAGCTACTTATAATATTTGTCTATATGGTGCAACTAAAAATGATCAGTAACTGATTACCCATCCTTGCGTAGCGTGTGCTTGCACCCATTTAACGAACACTATTAAATTAGTTAACCATCAATTTTTTTACAAAAAAATGACATTCAGTTTGATGTTTGACTTGGAGTAATTTATACACAATGAATTAAATTCTTGTAGATTTTACAGACGCAACGCAAGAGCTATGTTTGAAACAGAAAAGGAAAATAAAACGGGTCATGTAATTGTAAGTGATTGTCCCTCTTTAACTAGAAGCACCATTTATCATGAATCAGTCTATATTTTTATTTTGAATCGACCATAAGTATAAACATGTTCCTTAGTGACTATTTGAAAATAGACTTCTTTAAAATGCATGAAACATCATTATTTATGACATTCTATGTAGAATTGCGGTGGTATATGTTTTTCTTAATTACTTGGAAATAAAGGTCATAGTTAACGTTTGATTTCTACTCTCATGTATAGGTTTTGATAGCAAGACCTACATAATAGCTCATCCTTTTCATGCGATACTAAAATTCTTGTTTCTGAATGTTGAAGCTTCATTCCATGTTCCTTGAATACCGTCCAAAAAGTCCCATTTCTTACGTCCAAAACAAAGAAAAAAGGGTCCAAAATTCTTGGATTTTAGTATGCCAAAAGTCCGTATAACAACAGGTATATAAATATTGAAATGACATTAATTGTGTGAAAAGTGGCCAGGAAATTTTATTTTTTTTTTTTAAAAATCTAATTAATAAATTAAAAAGAAAACAAGAGTGAAATCGTCTAAAACCCTCCATCGTTAAGATTTAATTTAATTGTTTTTAATTTGAACAGTATATTTGGATTTCATGAAATTGGTATAGAGCAAAATCATAATTAAAGCAGGAAATTTGTTATTGGGAAAATTATTGGCAAAAATTATGTTCTAAATTAGATCATATATGATCACCACATTTTACATTGTTTATTACAAAATTATATGATTACGATTTAAAAGCACAACTCCCCTAGTGCAACACATGGTTTAATTTCATGCGTTGCGGTAGGCAAGTTTTCTACCGAAATATTTTGTTGGGTTATGTATTTTTTTTTTTTTAGAAATGCAGTCGTAGAATTTATAAATGGATAGTGTAGATATGGTGGCAAGAAATTAATCCATAATCACCATTTGTTATAGATTAATTAACTCTCATATATATATATATATATATGGATCCTTATAGGGTATACACCATATATACTATTGAAAACAAAAAAGAACGGTCAGAATTAGAAACTGAAGAAAAAAAAAACACTTAATGTCCGCTACTAAATAGTAGCGGACACTAATCAGAATAAGAGTTTGACTTTACCAATAAATGTTTAGGGTTTAGCTAATCAGAATAAGAGTTTGACTTTACCAATAAATGTTTAGGGTTTAGCTAATCAAAATAAGAGTTTGGTTTGACAAATAAATGTTTAGGGTTTATTAATTAGGATTTATGATTTATTAATTTGTGTTTAGGGTTTATTGACATATAATTAATAAATCCTAAATTTTGGTTAATAAACCCTAAACCTTAATTAATAAATCCTAAACCCAAGTTAATAAACAATAAACTATAGTTGATAAACCTTAAATATTTATTGGTCAAACCAAACCCTTATTATGATTTACTAAACTCTAAACATTTATTGGTCAAGCCACACCCTTATTCTGATTAGCGTTTGATTAGCGGTCCGCTACTATTAGAAGTGGATGGTATGTGTTTTTTTTTTTACCTTCTTTCAGTTTCTAATCCTGACCATTCTTTCTTGTTTTCAATGGTATGGATAGTGTATGTCCTATAAGAATTCATAACAAATATATACTATGGATCATTACCTATATATATATACATATATATGTGTGTGTGTGTGTTAGAGTTCTGCAAAAAATGTATTAGCATTTGATTCTAAGATAAAACTCAATTGTGACACAATTTTTGTAAAATTGAGGAGTGAGGTTAGTTCTAGTTGAGTCTTATTATATATCCAAACTTTTATGCCTAATTATAATTATATGAAATACATTGATATATTTAATTGGATAAAATTATAAAAAAATTCGTCATATTACGTATATTTTTAGATTATTCTTTCACTAGTCAATAAAGGAAATAATTGTGTTTGTGCACAATTTTCAGTTGACCCTTTTGAGGGAGACGTATTTAAAATCCAGTAGAAAATTTTGGGTTCGTAATTGATGGTGACCAATTTTCAAAATTCCTTTAACCTGGCCGTTAATGGTGGTTATTTGCCGTTGAATTTTCAAATGATCCACGTGGCTGTCATATTCAGATTAAACAATATTACGTTATCCCATGCGAAGATTTAGGAGGGTTTGCCAAACTCATGCAAATTAAGACCAATACAAGTCATGCATGTTCTATCCCTAAACTATTGTCCTTATTCTCAGAAAGAAATTATGCAATATGAAGAAAGTTATCAACTTTATAATTAATGGTCTTTTGACTCAATTTAAAATATGATAAATATTTTTAAAGAGCATGTAATTTTTATTTAATTTTTTTTGTAAAAAAAAAAGGAATTGTGACTTTAAAAATTAATGATGGGATATATCTCATCTTGAAATGGGTATGAAAATTTCATATCTTCATACCAAAGTAGGAAGGATATATAATAAACTCCACTTGCAAGTCTTATTCTTTATTTTAGAGATGGCCCTTACCGGCCATGAAAAAAGAATTCAAGTATGATCTTTTAGATGTGTGTGCATAACATGGAATTCAAATCTTGTGTCTTTTTTTCTGTGTCATCTCGCATGACCTCGATCAATACTATCTTGCAAAAAACATTTAATTTTGATTTATCAAATTATCGTGCCTCATAATATTAACGTTTTTGGTTCCTATATAATGATAATACTTTGTGCCTCCTTGCTAGATAGATAAACAAACAAACAAATAAATAAATATATATATATATATATAAGAGGTACATATATACATATATATAGGAAAATATAGTCTATATCACCATATACGTTAGTCGAATAATATGCAATTCTGCACATGGTTATCAATGTCATTGAATCCCATTCTTGACAAAATTTTGGTAGGTGAAAGATCAAAATAACTTTTGTGTCAAAGTCATCTTTATTCTTAGAATCTCGTGACGTTACTTAAAATTTATTATTATATACAAAATTTATTAGGGCATATGTCAAGATAGCTTCAGGATCTTATCATATTATAAAAAATCATTTCAGGTTAGAAACTATATGAACATGGAGGATGACATATTGTCTTTATTTGGATGCGGAGGATTCATTTTTCTTCTTCTCAGGGCCATGATAAGATAGCCATGATAAGTTAGTATCTAACCTCATTTGTAATTCCTAGATAGATCATACGCGCTACGCCCTTGGGATTTTTTATGCTTATTAATTCAGTTTCAATTATTATAATTAATTTATAGTTTAAAAAAAATTAAATTAGCATGAATTTATTTAATTTAAAATAAAATAGTAATTAATTTAATTTTTCTTAAATTTATGCTTTTATATTTCTAATCTTAATGGATTAGTAATAACAGGTGTTGAGCAAAAATTATAAATAATTACTCAACACAATTTTACTCGCGCATTTTAAGTATGTGAATTCTTATTAATGTAGGTTGGACCCATTTAAAATAATGTATCTCCTAATTACATCCTTTAATTTAAGGGAACACCTTTTGATTCTAATTTTAAATTCTAATTACTTAATTTTGAAGTTTTTGAGATTTGTTTGATTTAGTGGCTGAGCCTATAAGTAATTTTATTTATTTATGTTGCCTATGTATGTAACGCCTCTTTTTCGAAATAGAAATAGAGGTTACACAAAAATACAACATAACTTATGAAATTATAACAAAGCTCTAAGCCACCAAAGAATAGTCTTTATAACCAATAAATATCAAAAGACAATTTATATTAAATGTCAAATCGGCTCAAACCACAATATAAAATATTGAATACAACTCTAAATAAATCAATGTATCATAGCCTAAACAGAATATCTAAATCATTGGATAAAAGGGAGTTCTTATCACACTTACTCTTGACCCCCCCTGATTACCTGCTAGAAGGAAAAATACAGTATGAGCCAAATGCCCAGTACGGAAATAGAATACAAAAGTAATGAATTGAAATAACTAACTCAATTAAATGAAATGAACTCAACTGAAACGAACAAAACTTACACAACGAAATAATAGGTTGAATCAAATGACTGTGTGTTATTTCATACCGAGTTCAGAACAAAATAGAAATATACCTTGCCACACAGACAAGTTAAATAATACCACACAGATAAGTCACACACATTGGACCACGAATCTAAATGCATGCAAAATTGAAAGGCATGTTTAGCACAAACATCACCAATCCCCAGAACAGAACAAAACAGAACAGAAACTAGCTGGGTCGACTAATTATACGCCTCCCATAACAAAATCACTATATGACAAATTCCCACCGGAGCACAAAACGGAGACGTCGTGGACTGATCACACCGTCACGCAATGTGTCATGTCTCGGTGCCAAAAGGACATGCATGTGATACCCTCACTGGTGATTATAGCTCAGGTATACCCTACAATATATCTAACAAAGATATAATGTCATAACACATGTGACACCATACCAATAAAAGGGTTTTAAGTGTGCATGTAACACCGAAATAAATATAAATACACAACTCCAAAGATACGTTAACATGTACATCTCTAAAAGATTAAAATAAATACTAAATATGTTAACCTAATTCATAGAGTACAAATACAAATTTTATGTATCAATACAAACATGAAACTATCATATTAATTTCACAAGTAATAATTATGTGAAACAATAACGAAATTCGAAACGAAAATCAAAACGAACTAATTAAATTTAACAAGAGTATCGTTGAAGAAGTACAAAATCTATACCTGAAATAAGTAATGTAATACCCAGATAATTTAAATATAATTTTGCTAATCTTCATCGGTCTGATCTAATACCAAAACACAATAATGTAAGATTGTTAATTATAATTTTTAATTATTTAATAATTTAAATCATTATAATATCATAAAATATTATCATTATTAATTAATTAATTTCTTTTATATTCCGTACCACTCAAAATCATGCCAGGAAGCAAACAAACATATTAACTAAACATGTATATATGTAAATTAAACAAACTGCCTAACTCATTACACTTAATAAAAATAATTTTTTTCCATAAATTAATAAGACTACTTAAAGTTTTACACCAATTAATTAAGTCCACAACTCTAATATCATACTGATTCGTTGATTCCGTTCTGCATGAAACCCTCTGATATGCTAAGTATGTTCTTTATTATTTTTGTTGTCTTATTATATAGACTTTTAGTAGGTTAAAAACTGGTTTATAACAACTATACTCTGGCCTATTGCTTCCATTATACTTGTGCACATCTTTAGGATTTATACAGTCAAAATTTGGTAACCTTTTTGGCGGTTTCCTTATTGCTGAAAATTCAGTTCACCGCTAATATTGTATCACATCCATACAATATATTTGATATACATATTTTAATATACTAATATGTACACCAATCAAAGAACAATAAAACAATTCATTATTAAAAGTACTATTACAATATCTTTTTACTTTCTGTACAACAAAGTGAATCTTCTAATTCTCCCTTTTTCTGTTCTTTTCCGCCTCACACCCAATTCTTTCAATTCGCAGTAAAAGTAATGTATGTATAGTTAGGTTTTGTTTATTTATTGATATATGTTATTAACCCTTCTAATATTAATAGGATTTAATAATGCAAAACATTGGATCCAATTAATTTAAAGTCTAACTTTACCAAGTTAATTTATCCATCACTTATTAATACATTATTAGCCCACATAAATTTAAGGGTCCTTAACATTAATATAGAACAATTAGAAAGTAATTACAAAAATAAAACACACACAAAATAATTACAAAAATTATAAAATAATTACACACAAAATACAGGCGAGAGGAAGAGGAAAGAGGAATGGGGGAGGGGGCGGCAGGCGGGAGGCAGGCGGGAGGAGGGAGGGAGGGAGGCGGCGGGAGGGAGGAGGGAGGCGGGGGAAGGGAGGATGGTTGGTTACAGGTGGTAATAACACCCTTAATACAGAGGTAACCATCCTTAAATACAAAGGTAACCAAAACTTAATACGAAAGTAATCAACCCTTAATATAAAGGTAAAACCTTAATACGAAGGTAACTAACCCTTAATATAAAGGTAATCAAACCTTAATACAGAGGTAACCAACTTTTAATACAAAAGGTAACCAACCCTAAATACAATGGTAACAAAAATTTAATACAAAAGGTATCCAACCTTAAAACAAAGGTAAGCAACCTTTAATATAAAGGTAACCAAACTGTAATACAAAGGTAACCAAATCTTAATACAGAGGTAACCAACCTTAAATACAAAGGTAACCAAAACTAGTTACTACACTAAAACACACACAATATACAAGAAGGCAGGCGGGAGGGAGGCGGGGGAGGGAGGAGGGAGGGGGAAGGCCAGCGGACGGAAGGAGGGAGGTAGGGGGTGGGAGGTAGAGGGAGGCGGCGGTCGGGGAGGGAGGCAGCGGTCGGGGAAAGGGAGGCCGGTCGGCGGGCGGGCGGGAGGGAGGGAGGGAGGAGAGAGAAATGAAAAGAGAAGAAGAAGAAATGGAAAGAGGTGAGAGGAGAGAGATTACTTTTGTAAATAAAAATGAAAAAGTGTAATACTTTTGTAATTATTTTATGGATGTATGATTTTTGTAATTATTTTCAAAAATGTACTAATATATGTAATTTCTCCTAAATTTAATGACTACTTTGACTAAATAAAAGACAAAGCCCAAATAATATATTTTAATATATATATATATATAATTTTATTTATTTATTATTATTATTAGTTATTTTATTTATTTATTTATTTTACCGGTATTACAACGTACCTGTTAACGGGATGAAGCCTATTCTTAATTCGTGAAAGAGATTTAATTTAAGTTAATGAATGTAACATTATTCACTTAATAATTTGTATAAGTAAATGAATTTGACATTATTTACTTATAAATTTAGTTTGTACAAAATTTATGTAAGAATTTGGTTTAAGTAAACATGTTTGACACCGTTTACTTGGGAGTTTAATTTAGTTTAGAAATATGATTTTTTAAGTAAATGGATTAGGCACCATTTACTTAAAAATTTTGAATTTATTTAAGAGTTTGATTTTAAGTAAATGGGTTAGGCACATGTATTTGAAAATTTGAATTTATGCAGGAATTCGGTTTAAGTTAACGGGTTCAGCACCATTTACTTAGAAGTTTGATTTAATTTAAAAAATTAATTTTTTTAAGTAAATGGGGTAGACATCATTAGGACTGATCATTCGGTTATAACCGAACCGAATAGGCTATTCGGTTATAACCGAATACCGAAATAATCAGAATTTTACTATCCGAACTAATAACCGAATTTAATAATAACCGAATTACCGAATACCGAAATACCGAATTATAAATTCGGGTATTTCGGTTTATAACCGAAACTGTAAACTATTTTCACCAATTTTCATAAACAGAGTACAAAATTTTGTAAAGCTTATAGATGAACAGAGTACTATTGAAATTTGAAATATTGATTTCGGAAAAGCAAAAAGAAACAAATATACCCATATGATGCAATTGTGAGATCTGACTATCTGAGGACTGAGATGAGCGTAAGGCGGTGCCGGTGGTAGGCGAGATCTGAGATGGGAGGCGGTGGTCGACTGGTCGGCGAGATCTGAGATGAGAGGAAGTCAGAAATGAGATCAGATGACAGTCAAGACTCAAGAAGAGAGACCGAGAGAGGAACTGAAGAATTGAAAAAATGAGAGTTTGGGAGATTATTCTTTAACCTTGAAGGCATGCCAATACATGATTATGATTGAGATTGAGGTTGAGATTGTAAAAGAAAGTGAAAACTGAAAACCCAGATGCATGTTGTGATGATGTATGAGTGGGACTGTGAGAGTATTCTCTCTCTTTAGGTGTTTAAATGTAAATGAGATACAGGCATACAGCTATCACTCTGATTTGTCTGTGATGTTTGAAAAACTTGCATGAAATATATATAATATAGCCTATATATTCTAATTAAAAAACTGAAAATGTCAACAACACCAGTAGCTTTCTGAGTATAACATTGAACATATCGACATCATTGATGTGTTGGCTTATATAAATCCAAATTGCTTGTATTGGGAAATGGTCACTTTCGAAGACTTTAAAATAAATTGACTGAAACCCGTGTATTCACTCACTATCAGGCTAACTTTTGAATTAATAATAATATTATAATTTGGTTATTATATATGTAGTTCGGGTATTCGGTTAACCGAATATCCAAAATCCAAAATCCGAACTAAAAACCGAAAACCGAATAAAATTCGGATAATAACCGAATTGCCAAAATAACCGAATTATTAAGAAATTTCGGTTAAAAAAATTTCGGTTCGGTTCGATTATTCGGTTATATCCGTTTTTTGCTCAGTCCTAGACATCATATACTTGATAGAATTTTGAATTTATTTCAAGAATTTGATTTAAAGTAAATGGGTTAGGCACCATTTATTTGGAATTTTGAATTTATTTATGAATTTTAAGTAAATAGGTTAGACAATATTGACTTGAAAATTTAAATTTATTTAAGAGTTTAATTTTTAAGTAAACGAATAATGGCAACATCATAATTAATTTGAAGGATGACTCATTAATGGCAAAATTGTTATTAATTTCAAAACTGACTCAAAGAACTGTTTATGGAAGAATGGCTCACTTATTTTACTCATTTTTAATACGGAGTTTCGAGAAATAAGTGGTTGCTCAAGAAAAAAATTGTAATTAAGCAGTCTTATACATCTTGCATTACATGGGGTATTTTGAGGTTTAAATTATAATTCACAATGTATATGACTTCTTATAATATTTGGACTAAATTTCAGTTTACGCCTTAAACTTTAACTCTAAAATTAATTTGCATTTTTAACTTTATTTGAATTAAATACACTCTATATTTTTAGCGAGAAAACAAAATATACATTTTGCACCATTTTTCAGTTAAATATTCCTCATTAAAATAAGGGTAATTAATATGGTTTAAACACTATGATTTTAAATGATTACTTTAAAATTTTATGAGTTCATATTTTCTTATTTTAAGGTTAAAACTTGGGATACAAATTGGATTTTAGTCTAATATTTACATCAACAGTCACTTATTTTCCTTTTACCAATTTATTATCATCAAAAAGCTAATGTTGTTAGATAAACCTTGAACCGGATTTTTCTTTTCTTCTCTCTTTTCTCTCTAGTTACAAATCCTAACCTCTAAGACTTTCAATTTAGATCTAGGGAAGGTTTTTTTTTTCTCTTTCAAAAAGACCCTCTCCCAGATCTTTTGGTTATCATTAATCTACTATTTAGCTGTTATTTTCTCCCTTTGTGGAGTTTGTATGTTTTTTCTCCATGCAAATTGGATTTTTTTCTCTCGTTTTTTTTTCATTTTTGTGAGAGCCATTTTTCTTCTTTAGGGAGTTTGGATTATCTCTATGTAGAGAGTTATGTTTTATTACGGTGATGAGTGATTGCAGATACAATAATATTTTTTGATAGCAAAAGATTAGATAAAAAAATATACAAAATGATGTGGATGGTACTTATTATTGATTATAACCACTAGACCATGGTGGAACATGCACTAATTATAATCTGACACACTATTTTGTAATCAATTTTTTATAGGCGTCTTTTGTCACCTTAGCATTACTCTTGCAGATATAATAATTGGACGTGAGATGCGACATGTCTCCGGTAGTTGTTTCCTGATTGTCTTATATTTTTATTTAAGTTTTGAAAGTTAATAATTTAAAAGTTCATTTTTGAATATGGTATGTATCCCTTGAACTCTATCATACACGTAATTCAATTTTTTATTAAATGAATTAATCTTCCTAGGGTTTGTCAAAAAAAAAGGGAAAAAAAGAAGAAGAAGCTAATGTTGTTCTTTTATCATTTATTTTCGAGCCACTTTCAATTGAATGAAAATTGGGCTGAAATTTTAATGACTTGGGCTAGCATGTAGTAATATTACATGTTTAGCAAATTGCTCAGCAACTTCTTGTTTTAACCTAGTGGCTAAGCCTCGAGTTGAAGTCTAATCCATCATCCATCTACATAAGTATAATTTTGTACAATAAGAAAAAAAGCTAGATAAAAGAATTGGACCTTTATATCAAGGTAGCTAATCCTCTTGGGCTATGGGAATGCCCAATGTTAGGTCTCTCGGATAGTACATATAATCTTTCGCGTGGTCGGCCGCCTGATGGATTTACTTAATTCGCAACTAAATTTTCATACACTTCCCCTATATATATATACACACACACACATGACATATCATTAGTGAAATAATTCATTCTCGAAATAAAATTACTTTTATCTCTATTAATAAAACTATCGGCTTTTGATAACTGTCTTGGTGATTTTGGGTCACAAACTGTGAAATTAACATTAAAAAAAAATTAACTAATTTCTATTTATATATTATTCTCTTCACTATTCTCGCATTCACTCTCACTTATTCAATTCTCTCCCTACTACTCTTACCTTCTACTCTCGCTTATTCACATATCTCTCTCAATATATTTCTCTTTTTATTATTTCAAAAAATTATTATTTATTTTTAATTAATTATTTAAATTATTGATATTTAAAAATAATTACATGCACGCAAGTGTGTGCGTGGAGACTAGTTTTAATAAGTTGTCGTATTCTAGCACCACTCTTATTTCACGTTGCTTTTTCTATGCACGTTAGAAGTTGGGTCGAGTTATAGTACTGGGCTTCACTACTGAGCCCTGATATGGACTAGTGGAAAACTTTAGTAGGCTTATTGGTTGTTCTGAACTGAATAACATTAGGCTCCTTGTCACAATAGCCCGCCCTTGTTCTTCACCCTTCTAAATGAGAAATGCAATAAATAGGTCTGTATCTTATACCAACAAATATGGTCTCTTAAAGTAATTTTTTTTTCCGGAGAACATAAACTATTACAATTGCAATATAGTAAATCAAGGGGTACATTTCAATCTTAGGGGCCTATGGGGAGTCTGAGGAAGAGGTAAGGAGGGGAACTATGGGGAACCTAAAGAAAACTTATCTTTAATCTCTGAAGTACTTGCTGAAAACTGACTTGAGTAAACTCGAAATAAGTAGTGAAATTAAGTTATTAAATTTTAAAAATATTATGTCATTTTATTCTATAATCAATAAAAAGTGAACTCTTTTTGTGAAATAATTATTATTATTTTTTGGTGAAAATAGTATTCTTTTTATGGAAGACTAATTAAAACTTTAGTAGGTAATGTGCATGCACCTATGCTAAGTATGAGACCATCATAGAATTTTCCCAAAAACCCAATCATTACTCTCGAAGGACTTTAGAAGTTTCCCTATGTATGCTTGGATGAATATCAAATTATTCTTTATTAGAAATACTCATGTTCGATCCAATTCCCTTATCAAAGGGAATAAAGTATTTGGTGTCAAAAGGAAGAAAATCATTTGATCAACTTTAAATTAAATTACTATAAAAGTTAGGTTAGTGTCTTAAGGTTATGAGACATGGCATGATTAATTTAAAAGTCCATATAGTTTTAATTGTTTATTAAGAACCATAATGCTTCATTCTTTATCCTCTAAGTCTAAGACGATAAAACTAGTAGAAGATACCAAGTTTGTTACTTATCTCTCCAATAATTGTCGAAACAAGACAAAAATTGAAGTTATAAAAATATATGCACACTTTTCCACTTATCTTGTTTCTCAGCCATAGACTTCTTTCTTGCATAAAATTTAGACCAGTTACAACTTTAGAAAACTAATCATGGCAATAACATATTTCTATATTATTTTGATTAATTAAAATAACAAAACATTTAAAAAATAAATAATTTTAAAAAAATATGGTACTTAAATTTTAATTAATGATTTTATATAATAATTAATATAAATAGTCTATATATTTAACACTATATTTCCTTCAAGTCAATAATGGTCAAACGACTTATTGTCCAAACTCGGCCCAAATATTATTTCGGACTTAAATTTTTGCACAAATTCTGCTCGGCTCACTCATAAATTAAATTTGAATAAACTTTTAACGGGTCAAACGATCAGACTTCGGACTTGACTGACCCCTATATACATCTTTGAATTATCATTTGTCATAATCTCATGTTACACCAAGCAAAGCTATATATCACTATATATGCTTAATTAACAAATAAAGGTCAAAACTTAATAAGGCTTACAAAAGCACTTAGAACAAAGTGGTGCAATCTGATTTGTTGGAGTTCTCTTAGGGGAGAAAATTGTGCAAACCATGCTTTTTCTATTTACAAAAAGAAAGTAGGTAGGCAATGAAGGGAGACAATATATCTGAGTTGTACTAGTAACAAAACTCTAAGGCTAAATTATTAAGTAAATGCATGCACTTAAGCAATCTGGAACTGAGAAAAGAAGGAAAACAACATCAAAACCTACTTAAAAACAATTCTTTTTTGTTTCTTAATTCAACTCTATGTTAATGGTGCCATCCATTGATCTAACTTTCATTTATTTTTTGTAGAGTCATACTAAATATTGCTACTAAACATTATGACTTTTGTTACTATTAGATATAATGATACATTATGTAAACAAGTTTAAATACATGAATAATTTATAGATATGTCTATTCGTAATGAAAATCATAAATTTTTTTTGTAATATATCAGTTTCCCTTGTTTGCATATCATTTGTTCAAGTGTGTGTGTGTGTGTGTATATATATATATATATATATATATATATATATATATATATATGGGACTTGTTTTCACCAAATGAGAGAGATGGTGAAATTGGAACCATCCAAATTACACAATCTCAGAGGTGTCTACATCTCTTAAAGGTGGTTGATGCTTTAGTCATTTTCAAAGTTCCTTAGTTTTGTAGAGCCTACTAATATTACTTGCATGCATCTCCATCACCGTACATCTCCGGGAGACCCCATATCAACATCATTAACGGAAGCACTGCGTATATGGACAACCCAATAGACAACCCAATAATGACACTATCTTTTTCTCTTTTATAATATATTCCCTCGGTTTTAATTTAAAGTTAAAGATATAATTTAATTTTTAAAGACAAACAATGACAGATTAAATTTTAAAATTAGTATAATTCATAAAAGTTTAAAATAAAATAAATTTTGTGATTAATAATTTTTATTATATACTATATAATTATCATAATTGTATCAACTAAAATTAAATATATTCACATTAATTTAAAATTTAATATTCCATCTTTTAACCTCAAAAGTTAAATTGTAGGACGGAGGGAGTAGAAATTAGCCGGTTCTACTTTTTGTGTGCATGGGCGGAACCAGGGGGGGCGAGGGGGGGCATATGCCCCCCCTAGGTTGGAATCTCCGGCAGCCTTGGACCTTAGTATCCTGAGTTTGTGAGAGAAGAAGATCTACAGAGCTAAGAGAGAAGGGAGTTATATAAATGTTTATAACTGGAGAGAGAGAGTGAAAAGTTGGGTGGGTTTATTCAAAACTATTCTTTAATCTTTGAGAGAGAGAGAGAGAAAAGTTGGGTGGGTTTATTCAAAACTATTCTATGATCTTTCTGTTCTGCTCCTTTTCATCTTCTTATTTGTTGTTCCACGCATGCAGCTTTGTTTCTTGAAAGTGTCAAATTGGACATCACATACACAGATATAGTGGAGTACTATATATTTGGCCATAATGTGATATTCAATCTTTTAGCTGGCTCATGGCTACAAGATACATAATTGTATTTATTTTATTTTTTGTTTTATTAGGAATTTAATTAATATAAATAATAGTCTTTTTATTTTACGAGAAGAATTTTATTTATTAACTTTTTATTATATAATTTTTTTTTCTTTATATTGATAGTGGTATAATATAATATACTACACATTTATCGTCGTATCACATTATTGGGATAATATATATTATTTTTAGTCATTACTATGCACTCTTAATATTTATAAATTTTAATTTATAAATAAATTTTAATTTATTTATAAATTAAATACAAATACAATGAGTGTAATCGGACGCAAAAATTTTTTTACTAGTATATTTTGCCCCCCCTTTGAAAAGTCTCTGGTTCCGCCACTGTTTGTGTGTACACTTGGTAATTAAATTATGAAGTGTAAATTCACAAGTAAACCATGTTTACAAGGTCTATAATGTCATTGATTTAACAGAGTTCCGAACCCTTGACATTTTATTACATCTTCGGTTAGTTTTTCTAAGAAATATGTAACATTAACCCATACTATACTTCGAGAAGCACTTTCGGCGAATACTTGTTTCATTAATGGACAATAGCGTTTTTAATTTGGTTTAAGGAGTATTTTTATGTACATTAACAATTATGAGTCTTCCTACGGGGACCCGAAAATGAGACCCAAAAATTGGACATTTTCTATTTCTCTTACTTTTTTTTTTTTTTTTTTGGATTGAGTCCAAACATATTTATACTATGGATTTAAAAAAAAATTAGAAAAAAACATAAAAAATTATACTACCATTTTTTTGATATATATCCAAATTGGACCTAATTTTTTATGTTTTTTTCTAATTTTTTTTTTAAATCCATAGTATAAATATGTTTGTACTCAATCCACCAAAAAATAAAAAAAGCAAGGGAACATGGGAAAATAAGGGGACCGGTCCAATTTTCCGGGCCAATTGGCCGGTCCGCCTATCTTTACTAAACAATTATTCATTAAGCATGTATTAATATAAACAATATAGTACACGGACTCAATTCAAAAAGTACGATTCAGTACTCTCTTCAAAGAGTACGACTGACTCACGTACTCTTCTTTCTATGTTAGTAAAAAATGATGTAGGATAAATGGCGTTGGAGTTTAAAGAAGAACTGGATAGAAAGAAAGGTACGAAGAAATGAGCATAGTCCTTCGGGATCGAGCGAGTTTTGTCTTTGGAGTTCGGGTTTAGGCTTCGGGTTCGGAAGTGGCGTCATAACTTCGGGAGATCGACGAATTGGTTTTATTATTATTAGGAAATAAATTTGTTTAGGGTATTAGCATGTTATTAGAAAACGAATTCTTTTATGGTAGTAGAAGTTTAATAGGAAGTTAGATATTCTTTAGGATTTGGTTTCCATAATTCTAGGAATTCTATTGTGATTTGGAAAGAAAGTCTGTTAATTATAAAAGCCGGCTTGTGGATTTGCAACAAAGGGACATTATTATTATCTTTTGATTAATAAAATTAAGTTATTTCTCTGATGAATTCTAATTTGTGTTCTTAGAATTTACAATATATACTTCCGTTCTGCGTCAAAAAAACTCGTATACTCTTTGTCTATGTTAATAAGTATATATAATATTAACAACTCTTAGGGGGTGTTTGATAAAAACTGAATGAATCTGAATCTGAATTTGAATGAGCTGAATCTGAATCTGAATGAAAAAAACTGTTTGATAATTGACATGTCTGAAACATCTGAATGACAAAATTTTATTATTTTATCCCTCTGAAAAAATTCAAAATTGTTGTAAATTTATTTAATATTACTTAATATAATAGTTAATATATTTTTTTTAATTTTTTAGATTTATTTTTACTTCATTCAGCTGCTCATTCAGCCATTTAGCTAAAAAAATCTGACTTAGTCATTCAGCTCAATCATTTGACCGATTCAGCCATTCAGACCAAAACAAACGCACTGACCGATTCAGCCATTCAGCTCTAAACAAACACCCCTTAATATAGACTCTGAATTTTGATAGAGGGATTACAATTAACAATAAAACGGAATTACACACATAATTGATTGATTTGCTTACATGACCCCAGATTATAAACTTTACATCAAGAGATATTCTAGATCTGTCTGTCTTTTTGGTTTTGAAAAGAGAAGGAAATGACTCATCTCTCCTCAACATTATGTTCAAAATTTTGAATCCTAACCTCTCCCAACTGATATTTCTCAAGAAACTGTAAATTTACAACATTTTGGACACTTGTACATAACTTCTTGGAAGCCTTATATTGAACCTCGATTTCTGGGGAATTATAACATGTTTATACATTACTCTGTACATATTTGAAAGCCCAAAAAAATAAAAAATAAATTATGTATATATAGAGGATTTACATTGTAATTGATCTACAATGTAATACGAGCAATTTGATTGTATCTTCTTTCTGCTCTTTGTTTGGATTTGATTTCTTCAGCACACCTTAAAGTCCTCTCAATTTGGTAGCCTCCTCCAATGCTCACTTCCCTCTCCAAATGGCAACAATAGCTCTCGAAAACACTTACATTTACATGCAATTTAAAACCCATCAAGAAAAGAAATTCAAACTCCAAGTTGTTCATTTCTTTCGTAGTTAATCCACCAACTCTTGCAAAGTAAGAATTTCTATAATTCCTGCATAGAACAAGAAGAAGATTATTTAGAAAAATAAAACTCTATGCAAAAACCTTCATAATGTTGACATCGAAAAAAGTATAAAGAAAATATGGCAATTTTCAAAACATAACACTTAATTTTTTTTTACTACTTTTGTACTGCAAAGAATGTCGCAATGGGTGATTTCGGACAATACAAGTCAAAGTTTAAGTATTATCAGTATTCATATTTCCAGCTTAAACGTACAACTACTTGATACTGCATCATTTTTTACTCTCAATTAATTTCACTACACATGAAACAACTGTAATACAGTATAATATAGTATTTGCGCTAATAATATTAGGAAACTGATAAAAATTCATAGCACTTTTCACAATAAAAGTGTCGTTGTAGATGTATAGCGTCGCTGTAGGATCTATAGCGACGATTTTATTGTGAAAATATTATTTTCTGCTGTGTATTTATGAGTTTCCTAATATTATTTTCTTTTTATATATATAATCTAATATGAACAAAGAAGAAGAGAATAAAAGAACTTACATATCCTCCACATACTTAGAAGCCACCATAATAGTTGTGATGAGAAGCCTGTGTACATTTCTGGCACTAATTCTAAACTCCGGATGATTCTGGCAAAACCGATCAATATACACATATGCAACTACATATACCGACGGTCCAGCTCTAGTGTACCTAAAAATTCTCTCAAGGTACGATTGAATCGTCATGTCCGGCGTCTCGTGGCAATCGAAAACGGCCGGCGTTTTCGATAGTTCCCACGTGCAATTTCTAGCTATTCTCTCATTTCTTGCCATGGTTCTTTCAATTAGAGAAGCAAGAACAGAAATCACTAGTGGAGTATTTGAGTCTTGTTGATCATATGAGTATGAATATACATCATTTCTAAGCTTTCTTGGAGATATGGCTAGGGATGAAGATAAAGCCATTTTAGTGATCATAATCTAAGGAGAAAAAAGATGGGGTTTTGGTATGGGAGAAATTAAAATGGTTTAAAGAGAGATTTATATATACAAAGAGAGTATTAACTAAGTAGGTAGGTATAAGAGACTAAATTGGTTGTGATATATAGTGAATAAAGAAAGTGGGAAAAATGGCCAATTGGAAGGTGGGTAGGAAAGGAGGAAAATATCAAATTACAAGATATTGTGCCTCCTCATTGTAAAGGCAAAGTGCAGACACACCAGCTAGTATTGTGATTAATATACCATTATATGTACATTAAATATACAATATGATGCAGTCCTATTTTGTAATGTGCATGTATGGTCCCATTTAATTTTAACAAACTTTCTTTATTATTCTTATCAAGATTTTTTTATAAAAACATCTCATACATCTTTGTCCTCATCATTCAATCTGTTAAATAAAACTGCTTAGAATATCTAATATACCCAACTATACAGGGAGTCTGTTTCCTTGATGTATGATGTTGAAGTAGAAAATACTCAAATATGCACATTCATCAATTGTTATCAATTTTTTTGACTCGTAACTTTTTATAATTTTATAATAATCACACAGCACCTATAGCTAAAGATCATATAACGTCACTATATATATATACTATGAATTTTCACTGTATCAATAATAAAAGATCCAAAAGTATTAATTGCGGTCAGACTAACTTTTAACTTTTTCCTTCAAAAATGTCTCTTAGGTAGGTAAAGGTTAATTTGAGAATTTAAAGCAAATAAAAATTTTAATGGGACTACTAATTTGAACTAGGAAAAAAGTACTAGTTTTAATAAATATTTATTGGCAAAACTAAGGATTATCTACTATAGTTGACAGTTTTTACTTATTACACCACTGAACTTTTAATTTTTATAATTATCTCATTGAACTAATTAAAAAATTAAAATTGGAACATTATGTTAAAAAATGAATGGCCGTTAACTTGATTCATGTTTGGCATTAAAAAGAAAAGATAAAAAAAGAAGAAGATAAAAATGAGGAAATAATGAAGTGGCCAAAAGAATAATAAAAAAAGAGTGATATGTCATTTAAAATGATTTTTAAATGACATGTCCTCCGCGGATTATTAATAGTTTTGCTAATTATTAATCAATTAAAAGAAATAAAAACAATTAATAAGTGAAGTTTCATCCCCAAATCATTTCGTGGGGATCTGAGAATATATATGATCAAATCCAAACCCTTCTGGGAATAGGATCCAACTCAAACCCTCCTCATCATGACCAACATTAAATGCGGACATCGATTCCTCAGGCTACACGAAAATATCATCAAGCTGCATGAAAATTTCGGCTCCAAGAAACATGAGTATGTCCAATTTCTAAGACGAGATCGATTTAAAAGATGGGAAGGTCACCGAATTCTTAATTACCGAGGTGAAGATAGAATCGAAGATTGTAATGATAGATTTACTTTTTTATTTCAAATCTTTCTCCTTTTCTACCCCGGTCTGCTTTTTATTTTCAAATCTTTCTCTATATTTGTATTTATGGTGTTGTTTATGTTTGAATTTTTAATTAGAGATTTGAGGTGGGTGATAATTGATTTGTTTGTGGTGGGAGATGATTGGAGGGAAGGGAATGGGTGTTGGGTGGTGGCTGTGATTGTGGTGGTAGGCTGAGTGGTGGTGGTGGTTGTGATTGTGGTGGTGGGCTTAGTAGTACTGGTGGTTGCAACTGTTTATGGGTTTTTTCTATTTTCCTTTTTTTTTCTTTTTTTTAGATGAAACTTTGTCAATATATTATGCAAAATTTGGCATACAAATAAAAAGTAATTTTGTGTTTAAGATATTGATTTGGAGAAGTCGAGTAAGGTTTTGTAAGAGATTTTTTCTTGTTGTTAAGATTGAATCTGTTTTTAGGCCAAACGACGAGTAAAGGAAATGGAGAGAATAATCGATTTTCCCTTTTGTGATGAATGCTTGAGGAATCGTGATTCTTTTTGGTCAATAATCATTGTTGTTAATTCAAAGTTTGGATCAGTTTGGTTTAGTAATTTTTATCTTTTCTTTTTAATACTACGCGTGAATCAAGTTAACGGCGCCGTTCATTTTTTTAAAGTCCAATTTTAATTTTTTAATTAGTTTAATGGAGTAATTATAAAATTTAAAAGTTTAACAGTGTAATAAGTAAAAGTTTTCAATTATATTAGGATAATCCTTAGTTTTGTCAATATTTATAGGGGAGGACGATGATTACCGATCATTCATCCGCAATATTGTTGATTAAAATTATTATTAACTATAATTAGACAAACAATTATACAGACGATTGGATCCATCTTACATATTTAAATATGAATCATTTTCTATTTATTTAAAGTGTGTGTGTGTGTATATATATATATATATAGAGAGAGGGGATCCAGTCCGGGATCCCGGATTTTGTTAAAATACGGACTATTTTTTTTTTTTTTGCTTTTTTTTTAAAACAACTAAAAATAAATAAATAAATAATTATGGAACTGAAATTTTTACATAATACGACTGTACATACATGTTTTGTTATATGTATCCAAATCACGCCCAAAACATTGTATTATGTAAAAATTTCAGTTCCATAATTATTTATTTATTTTTTTTAGTTATTTTAAAAAAAAAAAGCAAAAAAAAAAAAAAAAGGTCCGGATTTTAGCAAAGTCCGGGATCCCGGACTGGATCCGGACTGTGTATATATATATATATATATATATATATAGCTACCTCGCCGACAGTTTGATGAAAGGAAGAGAGAGGGGATGGAATTATTAAAATCCGGTTGGTCATGGATCGGGTCCACGGAGGAGACGGCATTTAAAGAAGACAAACACACTTAGTTGAGATTTTGTGTCAAAAGAAAAGAGCGACTATTACAAGTTACACGTGCATTGGCTTGCCCATAACCCATCAAATCTTGGTTGCAATTTGCTATTTTTTTAGAAGTAATATTAGAGGTCTTAAATAATATGGTATTGAATATTTTAATAATAATTTATTATATAGTCAACTACATGAAATTAATTTAACCATTGTTATGATGACGCATCATTTGAAATATTTTTTGAGATAAAAAATTTAAAATTCCTAACGTCACCCATTTATGATCGTACCAAAATTCATATGATTTTCCATATATATTTATTATTCTTCACTAGGTAATTTTAGTAGTACCTTTCTAAGTACATAAGAATTAAAGATGAACAAATTTGTTGTGGGGGATACAACTTGAGTTAACTAGTTTTGGTTGATTTAACATCATGAAGTGAAATATAACCTAATAATATAGACCCAACTTACGAAAATAATTATAATTAGTTAATCAATTATTCTAATATTATAAATTAAAATTCTTGAATAAAGATATAAAACTATTAATTAGTTAGAGCACAATACATATTGCAAATTGCATTGATGTTACTTGTAATTAACTATTTAAATTTATATATATATATATATATAGTCCCCTTCAGTTGAGAGATCCATCAAATAGTGTTATTTGAGGAATGTGTATCTCAATCGTTGGATATGTTTTATATGGCTGAGATTGTTATTCATATCAGATAATCACCTCATATCAGATAACCACTTAATATTGATGCTTTAATTCCTTTAGTCTTGATATCGGTTTTAGTTACTACAAAAACCACATGTGGGTCAAGACATTTGGTGTGACACGGATTCTGACATTGTTGTTGTGTTGAATCAATAATATCTTTATCATCTATCATTTTTTTTTAATTTACAAGTAAACTACTGCATATAACTCAATAATTAAACTAGCTAAAATTATTTCGTTCTTGTAAATATTAGATATAATCTAGTACAAATAAATTGCGTTACACACGTCCATATTTACGCTAACTTAAATTAAACTACTTGTAATTTTCTCTGTTTTTATTTTTGAATTTTATGATCTCTCTCACTCAATATCTATTTATATATCAATACTTGACATCACACTAGATGATCCACTTAATTATACTTGTGATGCGTATCAAACCTATGCTACCAAATAGAAAAATAATGAATCAAAAGTACGATTTTTGTACAAAGTTATGAGTACAAACAACACTCGTATATGTTTAAAATTAAAGAAATTAAAAGTTATATGGACCCATCGTTGCATGCTCATACAGGCTGTAAAATTGTATGGCCAATATCATAATTTAATTTTTCAAATAGGACCAACCTGAAATGTTCTATTGACTCAACAGATTTTGTATTCTATTGGATTTATTTTTGTGCTAAAGACAAGATTTTTAAAATAAAAATCCAAATAATACTTCATTTAATGTACAAGTCTCGAATAACGTTCCATATTCATTGCACAAGCAAACTTGTACCTGTGTCGGTACTTCGAAATTGTAAAGATAAAGAGAACGTGGCGTTACTTTGTTAAAACTATTTTTATTTGGTGAAAATGCATGGAGCCTATATCTCTTTTCCTAATTTGTTTCACTTTAATGGAACAAGGTCTATTTTTGGATCCAATAACTTAATCGGAAATAATGGAGTATTTGCTTAAAATTTGGAAAATAATTTTAGTAGTTAAAGTTTTTGAAGTGAAATTACAAAGAGAAACTAGAAGAAAAGTTTTGTTTGTATGTAAACTCTGTAAGAAATTTTATGGTAATTACACTATAATTTCACATTATTTCTCTGAGAACATAAAAATATATCTGGTGATGCTTTTCGAGAACATTATTGAAGGCAATACTAGTCAATGGCCACTATTTAAGTATACACTGTTAGTTTATCAAAATTTTAGTCGGAATGAGATACGAAAAATTAACTTGAGATAGAATCAATAAAAATTTCCCTTATTTAAGCTTTGACAAAGAGGTTGCCAAAAAAAAATTAATTTTTTTTACTTTTTATAAAGTATTCAAATTGCTTTTGATCACAATTGATAAAACTATGAGGGGATGGTCGCATTGGTGTGACCAGCTTTAATTTACTGCATACTGTATGGTATAGTAATATGCAATTATGCATACTACTGATTTGAGTGTGACTATACGGATAACCAAATTAGATTGAATATCAAATCATGAAACTTTCAAATCAATGCACATATCTTCTTGTTGAAGTAGGACATACTTCTTTTTTTGCTATTAATTTTGTTATCAATCATTCTTCTAATCTCCTTAAATGTTCTGATGTTTAATTGATTTAGGCCTTTTGCTTTAGATCTCCATTCTTGTAAATGTTAGGTCGAATTGTCTAAAATAAGCATTCGCCGACACAATAATTATGAGGATGGTGCAAATTAAACTGCGGACGAATTCTCACAATTTATTATCTGATTCAATATATTCATAATATTTCTGTCCGCACAACTAAATAGGATATAAGAACTTGTTTAGTTAGTGCTGGCCCAAAGTGAAGCTAAGTATCATTACAAAGGTGTAGTGTTAATGGACTAACCCATGATTATTTATGCCTCACAGGCTGATTGATTTAATTTAAATCCAAGCTATAGTAGTATGGGCTCAGGACATGGGCCTATACATTTGTTTAATCTTTTTTGTACCTCATAACTAATGTTTTTCAAGATTCAAGGCCTCAAAAGTCTTGTGAAGTTTATTTTTTCAGTATATTTACAAATCATTTTAAAATTTCAACAATGTGTGATACACACTTACACAACCCGGACATTTCATCAATTTGGACTTTTAACCTCTCCCTTTAATGGGAATTGTGTGCCCTATATAGTCGGCCCACTTATCCCAACCCAAAAACTTCAAACCCAATGGCATCCAGCCCAAAGACTATATAGTTGGCCTTTGATGGGCTTTGGTTTCTTATAAAAGCATCCAGCCCAAAGAGAAGTAGTATCTTTTCTACTAGGGTCCTAATCGAGTTGAGTAATGGAAATTAAAGTTTTCAGCAAGTAAAGTACTACGTATTTATCAATTTAGGGAATGGAATTTCATGTTAGATTATTACACTATTTTTCTAAGTTTGGGGCGGAAAAGAAAAGAATGGAAGCCTAATTTATAATGGAAAAGAAAAAAAAATAGAAAAGTAGTATGTTTTTTTTTATGTTGTTACCAAGTTTATAAAGGAAACGAAAAGAAAACTTAAGTTTCACATTTAAAGTACTAAGTTACCCTTATATTAATTTTATTATGTTTATTATCTAGAGGGTATAATAGATATTATAAAATATGATCCTATGTTATTCAATTTTTGTTCCAAATTCGTTCATTTTTGGACGAAAAAATTTGACAAGAAAAGTGGCTAAGTTTTTTGTCAATTTCTTATCTTTTATGTTCATTAAAAAACCCAGTAACAAAGAATTAGACAGACAACTTAATTTTTCATCCATTTCTTTTCTTTTTCGTTCATTTTAAAGTTCAGTAAGAGAGTGTTTAGTTCTTATGGATCATAATTGGGTCCAATTTAAGTTTATCCCCAATTTGTTAAACTGAGTTCATCTTGTCCACCACTCACTCCAACCATTATTTTTCTAATAAGTAAAGTTAAGGATAAGTTAGTTGAGTTAAACTCTTATCGAAAATACATAGTAAAATATAGGAGAATGGACTTTGCTTATAATTTAATTAGCTAAGATAATACTAATTTGATCAATCTTAAAAGATAATACTAATTTGATCAATCTTAGACAAGTTTGAATCATTTATTGAGTTTAAAATTATATATTCAAAAATCAACTGAACCCTTATTGTTAACGACAGATATCTTCGGGGCCTAATCACTGGTGTGAGAATAGTAAATCTAATCTGAAATAAGGAGAGAAGATCGAAAATATTTTTGACAGCTTTTGTCGCCGAGAGTTGCCTCCGGTGTAAGAATAAGTAAACAGATTCAAAGGGATGTGCAAGTCAACAATGGAGGGAGAATGATTTAAGTGAAAAAGACAATGAATTAGAGCGCAACCTGTATTTGGAAATGAGGTTAGTATTTATAGGAATATGGTTAGTAGATCTTACGTGATCGAGGAGTGCCCCCTAGTGATGGCGTCTTAGCTTCTCAATGGTTTAGAGTCTTTAGACCACTAACTCGCATGAGAAGTACGTACATGACTTGAGGAAGAGGTTATTCGTCCCACTAACCACTTTCCGGTAGTCAGATGGAGGCATGTGCATGCTTACTGTGTTACACTTTAGGGACCACAAACAGGTGTCAGTTCGTCACGACTTCATCTTTGGTTGAGCTTATCGTTCATAGCCTCTAGAGTGGTCAGCTAATACTATTTTACTAGCCTCTTCGAAAAGTAACCAATCCGTAACCAACAACTCTTCGAGTCGGTCTCTAGGGACCTTAACCCGATGGCGGTTTGGGAGAACTCTTCAGGAGAGTATGTCCAAACACTTATCGAATCAAGTCCGAGTACTAACAATCTTTAATCAATCATTGGATGTCTTATTTTTCACATAATAATTATTTTTTCGAGGATTTCTAATACTTTTGTTTTTCAATATCCTAAAATTCGTATCAGTGAGGGTGTGCATCGGTAAAAAATCGTACTGAACCGGTCCAAACTGTATTGTACCGATTATCGAGTTCACTAAAAAATGGATACCAGTACCAATACCGAATTACCGGTATTCCGAACCAAATAGTGTCAGTTCGGTACATGTATTGTACCGGTAAATACCTGATATATATGTCTTCTTCTTTTTTCTTTTTGTTTCTCCTCTAGTAACTCCACGCCTCCACCGAAGCAAATAAGCAATCACCAATTGTTGAGAACTAAACAAGAATTAAATAGCCTTAACAAACTTTCTAAAGATGAAGTAAAAGTTAAGAAGAAATATTTGAAGACCAAAAATAAATTTAAATTTTGCATATATATATATATATATATATATAATCATCATCCATAGTCCCTCTCAAGCCTCTTATCATCTCCTCACCTCAGCAAAAACATCGCCAGAAAAAATAAAAACAAACAACCCAACAATCATCACCAAATCTTTTAGCATAAACAATATCATCTTCGATTTGCTTCCGTAACCAACAAATCGGCCAACGGATCTACCAATAAAGTAACCACAATCATGAGATTGAGATGACGACTTTCCCAACTCATTGTTGGCAAAGAAACATAAAAAGGAGAAAAAAAATAAGAAAGAGAAAAAGATGAAGACAATACATGCAATTGTCGATTGATGGACTTCATAGCTTATTTTATCTAATTCTTTGCTCCAATTCATTGATGGTCTGAGATGGGTTTTACTTTGATAGTTCATCCGTTGCCTAATACTTCACAAATTGCATTGCTAAAAGAGAGAAAGAGTGGAGACCAAAGATAGCGGGAAACTCAAAAGTGTAATAGACTTTGTTGGCCCATCATATGCATATAACATATATTTATAATCAGATAGAACCGGTACATTGGTATGGTGCGCTATAAATCAAGCATAAAAAAAATGTACCATTCTCGAGTCGGTTAATCTGGTATTTATCAGAAAAAATTACCGGTACCGAACCAATCATGAGATTTCCCGAAACCGATCGGTTCAGTATGGTCGGTACCGAGAAAATATCGAATTTACCGAATTATTTGAACAGGCCTAATCAATGCACATCTTGAAATGAATTTTAGAAAATGACATGCTTCTAATATTCTAGAGTCCTGCTATGTATTGCGATAAATTTACGCCGATTATAATTGCGAAGTTTATCAATACATGAGATTGATAAAAATTATAGGAGGGTCCTACTTATTACACATCTCTCCAAAAAAGTTATTACTAATACTTATCCGCGTAACTGACAATTAAAAAATCGACGTAAATCATTTTTCAATATTCTATTTCAATTTCAAAAGGACTAAGCAAAGAGTATGTTTCTTTTTTCTTCCATCATTTTAATAAATTTCTCTCTCATCCGAAAAAAAGATGCATCACATGTTTTTATTTTTCCATTTGAAGATACATCAAGTTATATAAGAGATTATGATTCCATATGCTAGATTTTTTGTATCTTTTTTGAAAAAGCAATGGTCCTAAAGAATTGGAGGATTTCTTGATGATTTAAAATTTCCATGCCATGGTTATATGGTCCTAGGGTATATTCGACATTAAAAATTTTCAATTTTTGTGGTCCGAGGCTTTATATATATATATATAAAGTTTTCAAAAAATCTAAAACTAAAAATCGTGTTGAATTGATGACAAAGTAATAAAGTTTAAACTTGACTCTCAAAGGTAGACCGATAGCCTATTATTATTTTATTGTTCAAAATTGGGTTTTATTAAAAATGTGAGTTTTTTTTTTTGGCTAATTAAAATGAGAGCTTTATTTTACCTTATATTACCAAAAAATAAAATAAAATAACTGTCAATTAAACTACTTCATTCACCACTCAGTGTCATATATTCTGAATAGTAAGAATAAAATAGAGTTGAGAAATAGAGGGATACAATGGTTATTGCAGATGTGCCGTTGGAGAGGTACTTATTAGAAGCCAAATATGAGCATCATGTCTGTTTTTTCTTTGAAGATCAAGACAAAGAATTATATAAGTGGTCCCTTTACCGGCTAGATCACGTTCAAATGCCGGAGAAAATAATAAGAAAGTTTTATTTTTTTTTCACAGAGCTTCACTATTTCAGATAATATTCATCTGATACGTAAACTAAAGAAGACCGAAACATAATTCGACTGGTACAAACAGATCCAAATAGTTGTGGCAGGAAAGTGAGTTGAATCTTCATTCTCCAACAATAATATATGTACAAAATATTCCCTTTCCCTTTTCTTTTCTTTTCTTTTCTTTTCTTTTTTTGGGTAAAGATTCCCTTTTCCTTTTAAGTCCATTATAATTTTATTTTAAGGTACATTTCGTCTTAGAGTTAACTTTAGATGATTTTGTTTGTTTTTTTTTCCTATTTTAAAATGAGAGTATACAATTCAAATAAGCCCCGTACCTTATATTTCATATATATTGCACCGACTTTTTAGCTACTTAATTAGTCAAAAGTAATAAACATTAATTTTAAAAGGGTTAAAACTCAAAAAAAATCAGTGAAGTGATTTGAAAAACAAAAGAGAAGAAATATCCTGGTAGACAAACTTCCAATATTTTAAAATTATATATATATATATATATATATATATATATATATTGATTTGGACAGGGCTTGAATTCAACAAAAAGTATGTGGTGATCTCACTGACCAAGCGTTTTCTTCATTCTCCAATCATTTAAACTTTCTATACTAACAATATTATTCCATGTAGAAAGAGATGGCTCTTAAGTACATGCCAATCTTTCTGTTTCCTCAATAACTAGAAAATAAGATAAATAGAAGTGGCTGTTCATCCATTACCCTCAAATCCGTGACACAATTATAGATATCTGTAGCGCCCTTTGGCCTTTGTTGCATTAAATGAGTCTCCTTTGTCAATTTTTATCTACAACAGAAGTTAGAACAATAATTTAGCTAACTGTGTATCGTAAAAAATACTTTAATGCATCTCATGCATACTTTAATTTTATAACATAAACGGACAAATTACTTTATTAAAACCCTAAAGCAACAGATTTCAAAAATCACCTATATACATATATATTCATGTTATTCATATAAAAGTATAAAAATTGCTCTGATGCCAATTGTTGAAGAAAAAAAATTCGAAAATAGGTTTTAAAAAATATTTAAATAAAACCAAGATCATCTTTATGGTTTTATACGAAACAGTATATATATATATATATATCATGTATCTAAAGTGCGAATTTGTTATTTAATGCTTGGTTGGATTAGGACGTTTTGAATATCTTCAAGATCCTCCCTCTCCTATGACCTTATGTTGAACCTGGAGTATGGTCTTCAAATCACCTTTTTGGAAAAAAATCCTAACTATGTTTTTCCTAGGCTGAAAAAGATAATACGAAATTTGATATTTTCTTCTGATAGGAAAAGAGTACCAAAATACGTTTCTGATCAATGATATATATAATAACATTGATCCTTACACTCTCTTAAGAATTTGGTTTATATTAGGTTAAGAAGAGGATCCTAAGGGATTTCTCTTCTGACTCCAATACTTATCTAGATATTATTATCCAATATTAATATTCAAAATAAATATTAATTACAATTAATTCCACTAAATAATTGTAATTGCACTTCAGTTCAGGAATTAATTAAATAAATCATTTACTAATAAACTGTAAATATTTCCTCTATAAATGTACATAAATATTTCAGAATCAATTAATATAATTCCGATACATTTAAACTAATTTCATAAGTCCATAATTTATCTCTATTTGATCATAAATTGATTTAACAATTAAATCAATTATTTTAATAATAAATATTTACAGACTCGGCCAAGATTCTATGATCAATGATAAATTATCTTATGAAAAATCTTATAGATATTTTGACAATAATAATGTTACTAATATTAATTAAATATATTAATCGACATTCCGAGGTATTAATTAACATGATGTAATCTCACTCATTGGACATCAAATTAATATATATAACAATATTAAATCCACTATTATTTCAAAATTAAGAAATTTTACAAATTAGTATTTATGTAAAAATATTTCATAAATAAAATATTATCACATGATCTGTTTAATGCACATCGTTAATACACTAGTACTTTAATTAGAAGTCCAACTTTCATAATCAAGATAAATCATCTTTGTTAAAGTACTATAACTTACAGGATAATATCTCCAAATCATCTTAGGTTATAAACCATTATTTCTTTATTTATATATTACATATTATTTATATCTTCTGTGTATAACATATTTATTTATACACATAAACCATAACATATATAATATGAAGATATATATATATATATATATGGGTAATGATCCATAGCATGTATTTGCTATGGATCAAAAATGGGTAAATAGCATCCTAAGCGTTCATTAAGAAGAGGAACGGCTGGGAATAAAATTTTGGGGACGGCGTCCGCTAGAATTTCTAGCGGACAGAATTAAAAAAAAAATTGGCCGAAATGCCCCCATTTCTTCATGTCTCACAGATTGCTACTAAAATCTTAACCCTATCAAGAAGCAAGTTCATTGAGGTCTAGGGTTTAGTGATGAATCCGAAAAAGGAGCTATCTTCTTCTTCTTCTGATTGCTCCTCTTTTTCCACCATAACTAATCAAGCAGAGAAAACCCATCAAATCCTCCAGTAAATTATCTGAAATTCACAATCAAACTTGATAATTCAAAGCCCTCTGTTCTTGTTCCTAGTGAGGAATGCAATGAATCAAGAAAAAGAAAGGAACCCGGAAAGGAAGAAATCAATGTGGGGTTGAGTTTGTATGATCAATCTTGGTTTAGTGTCAAGAAAAATACCCAAAACAAGAAAACCAAGATTCTTGATCCTACTGCTTACATTGGTCCGAAGAAATCCCTGAAGATATTAGAGTGGCCAAAAAGCTGAGCAGTTTCAGAGTTTATAGCCATGAAGAAGACGAGGAGAAGATTATGGGTGTTTCAACAAAACCCAAACTGTTTGATGATCCATGGAAAATAAGGAAAGTTCTGACGGAAAGTGACTGCAATCATCAGTGCAGGCTTATGTTGGCTAAAGATTTGGTGCATAAGAACATCATAAATGTTTGGAATCATGTTGGGTATACGGATGATGTTTCGAAAATCAGGACCACAGCTGGGGTTGGTGTTAAGGTATTGGACTATGATAGGAAAAAGGAGTATTGAGTTGACATTGAAGAATCTGCGTTCGAGTGGCAGCTATGCTTTTGGTCACAACTGGAACTCCAATTTTGTTAAGCAGAGGAGGCTCAAGAGGGGCGATGAGATTGGGCTGTATTGGAGCAATATGCATTGGAGATTAGTTCTCTCTGTTCTTGCTCGCACTCCTGCCCCTTAGATTTGTTTGAGAGGTATTATAGAAACTTTTGGCCTTGACTTGGTGTTATGGGCATATTCGTCTGGAATTTTTTCTAATCCAGTCCGCTAGAAATTCTAGCGGACGACCTGGATTCTTTTTTAATCATAATCCTTGATTTTTGTAATAGATGGTAAAGATGTTATTTGCTAATTTTTGATCCATAGCAAATACATGCTATGGATCATTGCCCTATATATATATATATATATATATATATATATATATATATATATATATATATATATATATATATATATATAAACAAACTAAACGATCATTTAATGAATGATGAATGATGTACTTTTATTAATAAATCAATGTCCAACAAAAATAAATAAACATTAAATAAATAGATAAATAGAATTTTTATAGCAAAAATTCAATAATTTGTAGCTCCCTTTGGCCTTTGTTGCATTAAATGAGTCTCCTTTGTCAATTTTTATCTAAAAAAATATTTTTAATGATAATATTAGGAAATAACACATTGTCTTTATATTTATCATTATAAATTTGAGTATGATCATGCCTTAAACACAATAAAGTTAAAAATAATTAAATACGTGTGAAACAAATTATATATTTAATTTTAGAGGAGAACTTAGAAAATGAGTCAATAGGAGAATTATAAAATACATAGGAATAAACTCGAACATATTACCTTAGACAATAAAAAAGGTATTATATATATATATATATATATATATATATATATATATATATATATCAGTGTAAGATATCACCTTTAGCCTTTCTTCTACTATCTCTTGTCTTTTATTGAACTCAATTTAATATATGACTATTGCTAAAACAACAGTAATTAAAAAAGAACAATGGGAGTATATACTATATCCTAACCTTTTATTGTAATAATGAAATTTGTAAAGAAAAGAACACAGAACACCCTCTATTTTTCTCTCTTTTTAAAATGAAGAAAAAGAAATCTGAGTTACTAGCAAAACATCTAGCTCTACATATTTACATATATAAACGTCCTTGAAAAAAAAATTGTTAAATGTTTAAGTAAATAACTCATCTAAAAGATTAAACATTCAGAAAGAGGCACCAACAAAAACAATGTATATCATATTAATACTCCCTTTCAAATGCAATTTCATAGAAAAGGGGATAAATTAAATTACATTTGTACTATTAAATTAATATAAAAGCAACGTGCAATCGAAAAGATTTGAACCCAAATCTTACACATCCAAAGTTCTGACACCATATTTAGTAATTAACTCATCTAAAAAGTTAAACATTTAGAAAAAAGTACCGACAATGTATATTATGCTAATATTAAAAGTAATATTAGTAAATATTTAGTTAAAACACTTGCTAATAAAGTTTGTAAACTCATAGTTTTCCCGAATAACAAAGTTTGTAAACTCATAGTTTTCAATTATTACTTTTTTGTATTAAGTTTGAGAGCAAAGGTGCATAATTGCTCCTAAGGTTTGAGCGGTCGACTTATTTAGCCTTGGAATTTTTTTTTGTCCCTAGATGTCCTTGACGTTGTAAAACGTAGCTCAACTAGGCCCCTTCCGTTAAAAAAATTGCCAGCTAGACAAATGAGACTGACACGTGGAGTAATTTAATGTGACATAGTATGAAGAGAAGGAATTTAGTCTATTATTCCTAATTTACTTCCTGAGGCAAAAGACGATCCTTAAATCGTCCTTCATGTACCTCTGATCTACCTTGGATGGCTTGAGTTTGAGCAGAAGACGATCATTGTGGAGACTTGGTCAGGCAAAGGTTGGTTGACTCGGCGTTGGATCCGTTGCGTGGAAGTGTAAAAAGGGGTTTGGTAGCCGCCGCACGTTTCCCCGTTAACGAAGGCTAGGTGTAAGACCCCAAATTTTAATAAAGAGAATTTAATTTTCTTATAATTATTATTCTAAACAATAAGGTGTTAAATTGATAAAATGATAAAGTTACGGGTGAGATGTATAAATTTTATTATATTATAAAAAGCATATCGGGGAATATTCGTTATGTCAGGGAATATTCCTTCTGTCGAGTAATATTTTGTTTTGTTCTCATGCATTTATAACATGCACAATATTTTACCAAAAATTATTATAGTGTAGCATCTACACAGTATTTTATCAATAATTTATCATGACACAGTAACTAATATTATTTGATATAATATTAGGATTATTGACAATGTCTAGAAAGTTCTGTCAAGTAAAGGAGTTATTTAGTTGCGCGCCATTAATGCGGAAGGCCCCCTCTTTCTTGTGAATAATCTGGTTGTCAGTATTGTGAGTCTATAATATTTATACTTCGAAAGATTTATTGTTGGATAGTGAACACCAGTCCATTGTAGCAAATACATGGATTTGGGATTGTCACAATATTTTATACTATTGTTACCATAATTGTCATTGCAATAAGAGTAGTAATGAAAAGTTACGTGATTAAAAGTCACGGGTATTAAACTGTTAGACATACTCATTATTTGAACAATACTAATATATGTGATAGTAATACATTTATAATTGTGATCATAGTAAAGAAAAATGTAATCTTGAAATGTGAAAAATGTGAATATGTGAGGTAATTACTATGTGGTAGATTAAAGGTAATTAATATGTGGTAGATTAAAGATATTTTTTTTATGAATGGTAGAAATTATAAATAATGATAATGGATTAATTTTTTGTTATTAATAATGATAAAGGATTAATCTTTTTGAATAAATAATGATAATGGATTAATCTTTTTTATTAATAATGATTATGGATTAATATTTTTAATTAAATATAATAATGGATTAATATTTTTTTATTAATAATGATAAAAGATTAATCTTTTTGAATAAATAATGATAATGGATTAATCTTTTTTATTAATAATGATAATGAATTAATCTTTTTAATTAAATATGATAATGGATTAATCTTTTTGAATAAATAATGATAATAGATTAATCTTTTTTTATTAATAATGATAATGGATTAATCTTTTTAAATAAATAATGATAATGGATGAAAATGGGTAATCATTATTTTTAAAAATAATGATAATGGATAAAAATGGGTAATCATTATTTTTAAAGTAATGATAATGGATGAATAATATATTTATTAAATGTGGTGGATTTTGGCTATAAATAGGATGGTTTAGCATAAAAAATTTCATAACTTCCTTACTTGCATTTTCTTCCACTCTCTAAAAATTTTTAGTGTAAGTCTCTCTCTAAGAACTAAGCTACCTTAAGTGTTAGTAAATATATGTAGCGTGCTACATTTATATTCCAAGTCATTTCTAGTTTTGAAATCTTTTGTTATATTCTTCTTTGAATTCTCGAGCGGAATTTTCTTATGTTAAGTAGCAATTTAGAAAAATCATAGTAAATTCATCCTTTGTCGGAATTGAGTGAATCAAAAGTCTATTTTCTTCAGCTTTTCATCCTCTACAACTTTGTAGAAAGAAGAAAAATCATTTGATGCCATTTTCATGCTTTAAAATGCTAAAAACCATAACTTGTCTTGATTTTCGTCACTATTTTCAGCCCAAATTGAGAAAATTCATAACTTAGTCATATTACCTCCGAATGTAGTGATTCTTTAGTTTATTTCAGGTATCTTTTCGAGAGATACAACTTTTGTGAATACGTAAAGAGATTTTGAAAACTCTAGAATATCCGAAAGTCATAAAGTCATATCCTTTACTGCTGCAAAGACGAACAAAGAGGGTTATCATTCCTTGATACTCGTAAGTGATATTATTTTCTTTTATACTCGTACGGGATATTATTTCTTTCATACTCGTAAAGGGATATTATTTTATTTCATACTCGTAAGAGATATCATTTCCTTTCATACTCCTAAATTTAAACTTACTATGGTAAGTATTGTTTCTATAATTCCTGAAATGATTAGAAATTCCTTTGAGGTTTGCGCTTCATCTAATATCATTTCACTAGAACATTTTATTTACTTGAACCTTCTTATTAAATTTTAATCGTTATCTTTGAAACATGAATCTCGAATATCATTCTTGAATTTGACTCCATATTTTTTGTCATCATGTTGACAATTTGGATATTATTGGACTTTGGACAAATTAAATATCAAATCTCGAATGTTTATTCTTTTATCTTATTATTCTTACAACTTCCGTTCATTTTTTATATCATTGTTCTTTGTACTAATCACCAATACTAAGTGGTTATGAGTTCTCTTTAGCCTTTGTGGCAAGGACATGTGGTGAAAGTTATTTTTAAGCTTTTGTGACAAGGACATGTGATGAACGTTCTATTTAGCCTTTGTGGCAAGGATATGTTATGAAAGTTCTCTATAGCCTTTGTGGCAAGGAGAAACTGTTGATTGATATGATCATGATCATTTGTGTTACAATTCATTGTTTTTGACCCGTAGTGCATAAACAGTATGATTTTGGGTGTCTATAACCTTTTTGGCAATGACACATGGTGAAAGTTCTGTTCAACTAGGGGTGTAAAGATGAACTGTTGATTGGTATGATCATTTGTGTTACAATTCACTGTTTTTGGCCCGTAGTGCATAAACAATATGATTTTGGGTGTCTATAGCCTTTGTGGCAATGATATGTGGTGAAAGTTTTCTTGGGTCAGGGGTGCAAAGAGGAACTGTTGATTAATGTTATAATGAACTGTCTTTGGCTTTGGTATAAAGATGAATTAATCGACATGATTATGACTATGAACTGTTAGTTTACATGATTATGACCAGGAACTGTTAATTTGCATGATTATGAACATGAACTATTGATTGGTGTTATAGAGATAAAATATTGATGATGAACTTTTAAATTGAAGAATATAATAGACATTATAGTCTACTTAACTCTTCTAATGGATTGTTTGTTCCGCTGCAGTTATCGTTGAAAATTTATGTTATCTTTAAATCTCTAATTTGTCATTGTTGAAGGCTAAAGATAATTTATTCTTTATTATCTTAGTCATGATACTCTTTATTGGGCTATTTGAGCTCACCTTTTTGTTTCACAACTCCTTTCAGGTAATAAGAGTATAGTTGGGTTTAGCAGAGAGACCAAGAGAATAGAGTGATGTTCCGAATTAGTAGCTATCCTCATCAAGTTATAAAATAGTGGGCCAATAATTATACTGAGAACTTAAAATGTGTGTGTCGTATTTTATCCGGTATTTTACTAATTGATTTTAGTGAACCATATAGGGTGATGTAAAACTGAATTTGGGTGTGAATATTGTCGTTGTAATAAGTTTGTAATAAAGAGAATTTGTGTTTGCAGTAGGGTTGTATCCTAGCGACCCAGATTTAGGTGGCGTGGTTTAGACCCGAATTTTGGGAGCGTCACATTTGGTATCAAAGCTTATGCGTTTATAGGTTGTGTTTTGACGATCCAAGTTTGGAGGGGTGGTTTAGACCCCGAAATTTGGGGGCGTCATATTAGAGCTTTGTGAAAGGCGACAGTGGTGTTTGTGGCGGCGAAATTGATAGTTGGATCGGTGGAGGCGCGACGACGAAGTGAATGAAAAAAAGAGGCAACAGTTTATCATTGTCACCTTTCTGCCATTAGATCTGATTACCGATTTGATCTCAGATGGATGATAACCACATCTTACTTTTGACGTTGATTTGTTCAACTGTTTTGGATTCTCCAAATATTATTGCTCTATTGATGTAGTGAATTGGAAGTTAGATCTTGATGAATACTCTGGTTCAGATATTAAATCAAACACGTCGTGGGTATTTTTCTCAATCAAAAAATCCTAGTAAGAAATTAGATCAAACAGTTAGAATCGAATTGAAAGATCGATTTCGGAGGTCATGGTGGTGGGAAAGCTTTACAAGTGGAGGACGGTGCGAGACCTGCTGCTCAACATGACGATTCAAAGGAATCAACGGTCAGAGATTTAATAGTCGCGGCTCTATGGCAATACGCTAAGGAAGGGAGACACTCGATTTTAGGAGCTTCCGATTGTTCTGATTTTGATATTATTTTACCGGTCTACAATTTAGTTTAAAAGGTAAGTTTAATATCTTTATATATGTTTGTAGATAATTTTGTATTCAAAAATTCAATTAGCCATTGTTTTTGATATGTGAATTTGGGATATAGGTTTGGATAAGGAGGAGAAGTTGATGGAGTTGATTATTGATTTTAATCTGTGAATTTGAGAAATTGATTTTGATGTTGATATGTGAATTTGAAAATTTGAATATGTCAAAATTAGATAGTAATTTTGATCTGTGAATTTGGGAATTTGATTTTGAATTTGGGAAAATTAATTTTGATTCTGATGGAGTTGTTTCATTATTTGTTTTTCAATTATTAATATGAGTTTTTAATTATTTCAATTATCATTTTTTAAATTTCTTCTCTTCATGCTATGTCATATTAGGTTACTCCACATGTCAGTCGATCAGAAATTCACTAACACCCGTTTGTCTAGCTGACAATTTATTTAACGGGAGGAATATAGTTGAGTTACGTTTTATAACGTTAGAAATATCTAGGGACAAAAAAAGTTTCAACGCTAAAATTTCTGGGATAATTATGTACATTTACCCTTAAGTTTGAGGTAGATTAGTCACTTACTCCATCCACCTCAACATTTGTGCTAAAAACCAATAGCATTTAGTTAGACGCGGCCCTACTGATTAGACTAAGTAGTGACAACATGTCTCAGCTACTACATGGCTAATTGAGCACCAAATAATGGAAGCTTCATTCATGCAAATATGAGGCATCAGTATCCAGCATGAAAGCAAAATATTATCAAACAGATTGGAAACATGTGGTGACCCGGGCCGGCCCCTTTCCCTACTTAAGTTTGACAAAAACATGTATAAGTCTAATCATTTCACTGTTCAGCTTTTAGGAAACATTGCATGTTAATTGCCTAGCCTCTTATGCCCACATGTAAAACTGTACATGCCAGATTATGTCGATATTTATCTTTAAAGTCAAGACTCTTATTTGCGTTATATTAGACTTATGAATACTCTATAAATTTTATTTTTTATGCTATAGGAAATGTTATGTCCATTTTTTATCCAATGCTTTTTTTTCTTCCAACGCTTTTATGTAACCTTTTATTCCTTATGGTGTTTAGCAAATGTTATATTTATTATGAATTTATAAATGGTCGAGAGTGTCATGCTTAGATCATTGACGTCCTCAATAAGTCTCGGTCAAATCATTGTCCACAGTTAAAAAATCACACTTTTTCAGTAATATGTGAACTCTAGGCTCACCACACTATCATTCTGACTAATACCATCTATAATGACTCGAACTCACCACAAATTTGAATTAAAGCTCAATCGTTATCCCCAAGAACATCAACTTAGGTTATATATCTTAATCCAATATATACAGATCACATCTATGTGATCTAAATGATCACGATGGTTTAGGGGTTATTTGATAAAATTAAATAAAAAAATTTAAATATATAAGAGAATATGAATGAGTTGAATGAAGTAAAAATTCTGAATACAGAATAAAATAATATGTTTGATAATTATGTCTAAAATATCTGAATATGTGTATTGTCCTATTTTAAATTTATAAATTGTTATGAACAAATTTATTATGTAATTATAAATAAATAATGTTATCTAAGAAAAATTAAATATAAACTTTTGAACAATCTTTCATGGAATATATTATTAGTAATATAATGTTAGGAATAAATGGATAAAAAATATTAATAACATTCTATAGTATATAAAATAATAAAAGACTACAACAACATTCATTAAATTGTTTATTGACCAATTTGTTAAGGAAAAATCAAAAACAATTTGTACATAACAAAATTTATTTATAATAATAAACAAGATAGAGATTGAATGTAAATTTTAATGACAAATAAAAATATCATTTAGCACTACTTTTTACTCATTCAACTATAATTTTTTAGATAAATCGTTCAGACATATTCAAACGTATTTAAATTTTAAAAATTATTAAACAAACAGTTTGAATAACTTATTCAATTAAATTCATACTCATTCTGACCTATTTAAAAATAAGCAAATAACCCCTTAACTAGTTATATTATTGGTAGTGAGGTTGAGAAGACCTAATATAGTCTACAAGTCCTGCTCATATTTTGATGTGAGATAAAATAATATAATTGACCTTTTAGATATCAAGATATGCTTACGATTAGATAAGATAACACAAGTTGATACTCTTAATATAATAAATTAAATTTTATTCTTAGACTCAATTTACACCAACTATATGCATGGTGACAAATATATCGGACAATTGTGACCGTATTGAGTTAGAAGTGAACCCACGTGAGAATCACTACTTCGGTGGAGTCCAACTCTAGAGTTAGGCCAAACTCCAAAGTATCACTGCGAGCTTTTAAGAGAATAAATTATGTGCAATAAAGAACTAAATGATGCAAAATTTGATTGAAGCTGTAGAAAGTGGAGGAGATATAAATATAAAAATAATCTTTCCAAAAGTAGTGGAGCATATGGTATAGTGTGACAGCTTGTTTTTGGAAAATGACTAAGAATATTTTCCTTCACTTCTATGCTTTATGCATGGAGAATAAATAATATTATATACTCCTAACATAGTAGTGTATAAATTAAAAAAGAATTTGGAAATTAGTTGTATAGGAAAATAAACAAACAAAATAGAAACAGAAATAAAGGAAAATTCAAACATTTAATTATGTCATGAAGAAAGATCAAGTCAGGCTGAAGGATAAATATCATATATCACACATGCATTGTGATAAATAGATACAGTAGACAACATGCACAAGCATAAATTCCTGAATCAATTCTACCTTAGCTTTCTCCATAACGATCATAGCTTCTTTCTTTTGAACTTTGAAAGAATTGAGCAAGAAAGTTGTGATATTAAAATATAAAAAAAAAACCATATATACAATATCTTATAAGTTCTTGGCACCAGGAGCAGAATTTTGATGCAGCTGCTGAAACAACGCCGCCATCCGACTATAAGCATCCATGGTCATTGGCTGAAAAAAATTCCAAATCCATCACAATTTAATTTGATATTCAAATATTAGGGTTGTGATATTTAGTTTTGCATACAATTGATATTACCAAACACAATGCATGTATATGAAGTCTGAGTATGTACTATTTGTATCAAAATCGTACATTGCGTTGGTAATAACACTTAATTTTATTGCACTGAAAATATCGCAGAAATTTATAACTACTTTAAACCCTTTTCGAAAAGTTTAAAGCAAAGTAGTAGTAGACCTATTAATTGTTGTTACCTGTGATTGGCATGCAGCAAGGAATGTAGACATAGGGTCATGCATAACTGACGCAGGTGTCTGCAACCGATCACCGGCTCCTTCCCATGAAGTTAGCGGCGACATAAAGGCTGAGGGATGAAGAACGGGAGGCATTCCGGTGATGTTGGGGCGGCCGGCCATGGCGGCGTTCATATCCATGACACCCATCCCCATCCCCATGGACCCCATCCCCATGCCCATTCCCATTCCCATCATAGGTGCCATCATGGACATTTGAAGTTGTTGTTGCATAGCCAATGGCAGCATCATAGGGGACATGTTCATTCTACTCATCATATTCACTTGTGCTTGGAGTTGCTTTAGATATTCAATCACTTCATCCAGCATAGAAGCCTTATCTGTCTGAAATTAACCCAAAAAATAACCATATATTATTAACTCAATTTTACGAAAATATTTTTCTAGTTTTTTTTTAACAAAATACCATTAATTTGGGAGATTGATATTTTCCACGCTTAAAAAAATTTATTAATCCAGCAAAATACAAGTATTACATAATTATACTATGTAAATCATATATTATAAAGTTGCGCTAAATTAATATTTTTGATGATAAAAATATCATTTCTCTTAATTTGAGACAAAAATTCAATCATTTTATGACATATTCATGATAAAAATAAAATTGAGGACATGACTGCAGCCTCACTTTGACTGATTCAATTTAGCTGATGCAATAACTAAGACGGTACATGTTCAGTCTCTATATTGTGTCAATTTAAGTCAGAAAATAACAGCAATGATTGAATGCACAGACAAGCACAAGTGGGGAAGGGTATTTTATGTGGCTGCACTTAATTTGTACCTCTTCTTATCTTGCTAGCTAGTTGTCTAATGGCACAATATTTTTGTGGACTACCTTATCGGATTGTTCCAATAATAAACATAATACTATTCACATTAAAAGTTTTGGTCCACATTACTTTTGTACTTTTCCTTGTGTATAATATATATATATATATATATATATATATATATATATACACACACACACACATACGACGGATCAAGAGCATAACTCTTAAAGAGTATAACTAGCATAATTATTTTTAGCGACGGACAGATGACGGTTTTGTCCGTCGCCATAGGTCTTGTCTGTCGTCATAGTTTTTAGCGACGGAACCATAGGTCCTGTCTGTCGCCATAGTTTTTAGCGACACTATATGTTGTCTGTCGCTAAAAGTTATGGCGACAGACATGACCTATGACGACGGACAAAACCGTCGTCTGTCCGTCGCTAAAGATAATTCTACTAGTTATACTCTTTAAGAGTTCTGCTCTTGATCCTTGTTCTCTCTCTCTCTCTCTCTCTCTCTATATATATATATATATATATATATATATATATATATATCCTCTATTTGGTAAATTCAATTAGGTCTTTTTACCTTTTTGGAGTAAATCTTTTTTACTTTCTCTTGTTATTTTAGGTAACTAATTATTGTAACACATTTACTGACAATGAAGTATCTTATAAAAATAAAATGACAAATATAAATAATGAATTTATAAGAGTAGGAGAAAAATTAAGAAATAGTACATGCATGCATACCTTACTAGAATTTGGAACCAGCTTCTGCAGTGTCTTCATCCTTTGATTAATCTTGTCTCTTCTTTTCTAAAAACAAGAAATATTAAACAAAGCCGCTTGTAATTAATATCTCAATAAATCACTCGTATTTAAAAGATATATAATTTTTTTCTTTAATTAATTTATACTGTGTTTGTGAGTTTAAAATGTTTAAAAATGACAGAAAATAAAAGAGGTGGACAATCCAATTTTGAGTTTTAAATGGATAAGAAAAAGACAGAAAACTTGGATATATATTTGTTTTGCCAAAATTTGCCTGTCTAAAAGTAGACGAATCTGAACGATCGAAAACAAAAACTAATCTTTTCTAAATAAACATATATATTACCCCCTCTTTACAGACACAATGAACTCTAAATAAAAGGGTAAAGCAATCATCTAATTTAAAAATGACCTTTTTCTTTTCTATTATTATATAGACTCACAAACATTAACACCTAAGAAAATATTAAAGAAAAATTGTTCTTTTCTTTTCATTAACTGTATAAGTTAGTGTTCACTATATATTCAATTCAAGATACGACAGTCAAAGATTTAAAAAAATAGTCATCTATAATATTGTATTGTAAAAAGTATATATACTACTCTCTTAAATCTAAACATCTAAATTGAACGATATAAAATTTAGTGGTCATGCAAATTTATATAGTCATCATTTATCATCACGTATGATCAGTTATATATATATATATATATGTGTGTGTGTGTGAGAGAGAGAGAGAGAGAGCTAGAGAGATTAATTACTCGTTCAGATTGATTGTGGACAGCAGCTGCTCTACTTCTTTTAGTTGAAACTGAGGATTTATTTGATTTCTTCTTTGTTTCCTCACGCCCTACCTCCCTCTATAAATAACAAACAATTCATAATAAAAATCAGATAAAATAAATTTTACTTCTTTAAGAAAATTAAGTAAAATTGCATTTACCTAAATTCCATGCAAGCTAGAGTATATACAAGTACCTGAGGCCTGCTGTGACAAACGGAGTCGTGGTCGTCTCCGGTGCACTGCTTGCCGGAACTGGTGTTTCCCGGCGACCCCAAGGAAGTTGAGGTGAACCCTCCCACACCAAATTCCTTCTCGCACGTGTCTGTCACCTGCCGGCTATCCCTACAAAACGTGGCACTCCCCGTAACGCTTTGGTCTCGGCAGCTGCTCCACTCGTGTGCCACAGCCGCACGTGCCACCCTCCCCGTCTCAAACGGAGCCGCCCCACTACACGATTCGACGCGCGTGCCAATCCCCGAGTCCCGCACGTGCATGGAACCGCCTCCCTCATTTCTATTGCTATTTAATGTGCATGGAACCAACGCGTCCATCGCCATGGTGGCGGACGCCATGGTGTTCGCCGCGGAGGGTGGAACGGCAATAGAACGGTGGTGGTGGTTGAACCACGGCACGAACTCATCCACGTTGGCATCTCCACCGCCACAACCGCCGTCCACGGTGGATTTATAGTTGGGAAAGATGGTGGCTTGGTCAACTATTGACTCGAGGGTACCGCCGGCGCGTGGCTTGTCCCACGTGTATTTGGTGTGAGGAGTGGCGGGTTGGGATTTGGTAGGCACGCGCGGATGACCTAAACCATGCATGGACAATTGCCCATTCTCCCAAGTTAGCTCGGCCACTTCGTAATCTAACCTGAAATATATATAATTCATAGTACACATTACAATATTTAGAAAAAATCAATTTAAAAAATCATAATTGTGCTCTAAATTTATACACACACATTTATGCTCCACTGTAAGATTAAATTGACGTAAATTAATTATATTTGCAGTACGTACTCTAAATTTATTTATTTATTTTTGCACCACTGTAAGATTAAATTAACTGATGGATGCCGATTTTATTAAATATTGTGCAGTACTGAAACGTAAATAGAGAAATTTGGAGCTAGCTAGCTAGCGCAAATAATATATATGAGAGTACGTACGTGGGAACATCAGGAGTTATAGAGAGAGAATTGGAGTGTGAACGGAAATTGAGCTTGGAATTTTCATCAAGATCCCAGCTTGGTACACACTGATTCATCGATCTTCTATCTTGAGAGAGAGAAATAAGTTAAGTTGCTGAAATGATTAGAAAACTTTCTTATTTCTTCTTGTTGAATTAATAATCAACCATTGGAAGATAAAGATAGATATTTAGAGAGAGAGAGAGAGAGAGAGATAGCTATAGCAAGCTAGCTAGGTAGATTATTTTAATTTGTGTAGTTTACATTCTACATGTATGTATGTGGCTAAGGAATCTTAAGGGGGTTGAGGGAATTAAAGGAATTAAGCTTTTGGGTATTTAATATATAGAGACAGTAAAATAAGTAGATAAGAACAATTTAGAGAGAGAGAAAGAAAGAGAAAGGGAGAATGGTCCATATTGCTAGCTAGCTAGTGAGAGTGAACAGAAAAAAGGTGGTTGTGATTGGTAGTTGGATATGAATTGAAGGAGTATCTTTTAAAGAGTTTTTGGTGGGCAGGAGGAGGATCACTAAATGCATTTGCCTACATAATAAAAAGAAAGAACAATTTCCCAAATTACTCTCAATCATATGATACCTCATGCTGGCTCCATCTTCCCAAAGTCACATGCATGGCTAGCAGCTCTCCAATATATTTACATGGAGTACTAAATAAATAAATAAAAATAGACTCCCGACCGTAAAATGAGCAAACAGTTAAGGCTTGATTTATACTCGCTCGACTAAAAGTTCGATTCGAGCTCGACTCGAAATATAAATGATTCAAATATGAAAATATTTTAAAGTTCGATAAATTACTCGAATCTTCTCAAATTATAATTTTCTATTAATACTCGTATTATATTCGTTCAAAAAATTAAAACTGTTTGGTTTCGATTCGAGATCGTGCTCGACTCGGTAGCTAAACGAGTCTCAATCAAACCTTATTTTAAACTCGATAAATGTTGTGAACCAAATCTGAGCAACTCAATACTCAGCTCAACTCGGTTCATTTACACCATTACCCAATTCTAAAATTATATAATACATTTAAAAAACATACTAAATTAATGGGTCAGAAGGGAACTCGGAAGAACCTAAACAAAATTTATCTTAGTAAAGTGAAAGACATTTATCACTAAACTATCACTTACAATCTACTATTCTCCTAACTTAAATTAATCATTTAATTGCATGTTTAAAAATATCTTTAATTAAGATTCAAAATAGATTAAAATGCAAAATTATTATATGTGTTTGGGCCTGTGTGACAATTCCATCCTTGAGTTTAGATAATTAACAAACTCTTCCTACAAGATAAAATAACTAGTGTCTCATTGTACCTTTTGAGGTATAATTAGTAGTGCGAAATTGATTTAAAAATTATAATTAGCATTATTAATTGTAATTTGAGGGATTGAGAGTTTTGGCTAATCTAAATTCATGAATAAAAACGCCACAAGTAGATAAACTGAAGGGATAATTTTGCGTTTAATATTAAAAAATCAACATTACTCTTATATTGTACAATAAAAATAGTAATTAAAAATTATGGCATTCAGTTTAGTAATTTGTTAAATTATTCATACATAATTATGTAAAATATAAAAATATAATCATAATCTGCAAAGCTACAATATCTTTTTTTTGGTAAGAAATGTTGAGTTTTTCGAAATTAAAAAATATAAATAAATGATAAACGCGTTCCAAATTTTACTAATTTAACTATGTTTTATAACAAAATTTTCTCACTTTTAACTTTTTAACAAAAAAAAAAAGCACTAAAATTTGGAGAATATTTCATCAACTCCCAACATATACTCGATATATAGTACATTCTTCATCCCAAGATAAAAGTCTTTATTACTATTTTAGTTAGTTCCAAGTTAAATGTCTATTTATTGTAAATAATCTATTTTTTACAATAATTTGCTTATAATATCCTTAATATTAATTGTCATATTTCTATTCTCTATATATATTTTATGGAACATCATCATGTGTAGAAAACTAGGTAATTAATAATAATTTAAATATAAATAATTTTATTATTTTATTCTCTTTTTTATATGTACAAAAAGTCAACTAGAATTTTTTTTCTTGAAAGGGAATATATATATATATATATATATGCGCGCGCGCGCGTATATATAATATGGAGAAAGGGATATATATATATATATATAGATAGATAGACGAGTAAGAAGAGATTTTGCAGCCACATGTCAGAAAATGTCCAAGGACCGCGCGTGGGGAAGTGGAACATTGGACACTAGCGAGTGACGTGGGCTGTCGACACGTGTAAGCTTAATACAAAGATGAATCGGCTTGTGGACACGATAGGAGTAGAAACACACATGGCAGCTTCACGCGCCACCTAAGGAAGCATCCAAATTACGCTCTCCGGGAAGTCACATAAATAAAGGGATTTATTACAAAAGTATCCTTCAAAGTTTCATAAAATTATATTTTTAGCTCTAAAGTAATTTTTCAATTGTGTTTTTTTAAGTTTACATTTTTTATAAAATTGTTCCGTTTTAACGCTCTAATAAAATTATTGATCGAAACTCATATTTTATATTGTTGAATACACATTTGACCCACTTCAAACGTATAAATGCAACACTATATACATTATACAAACCATAAATAACATAATTATCCTAATAAAATTGAACAGGCATGTGAAAGATTATGCCCAATAGTTTCATCAAAGTGTTAAAAAGGAAACAATTTTTCAAAAATTTCAAACTTAAAGGTGAGAAAATTAACAGTTGAGATTAAAAATAAAATTTTGCGAAATTTTGAGGGACACTTTCACAATTAATACTAAATAAAGCGCTATTATGAGACTAAAAATGAAAAATTTTGTGAAACTTAATGGGACACTTTTGCAATTAACACTAAGTAAAGCCCTATTTGGATCAACTACTAGCGGGAGGAATAGCGGAAGGACCCTCTCCAGCGGCCCATAAAAAAAATAGTGGAGATTGATTTTGCAAGAGACCTGGGCTTTAATATCTTTGTTCCAATTAAAGCCTATCAAACTTACATCATTATCTAGTTGTGCTTTATTTTAAAGCTGCACTTTGGAGATCCAAAGTAGAAAGGAAAATGATATATATGTTGATAAATATGTGACGAAGTTGGATTCGACGAACGTAAAAATCTATACGATAAGATAGAATAAATTAGGGTGAAGTCATTCTTAATTCTTATCTATTTCATATATGCACATACGTCACAATTATAATTCGACTGAAAATATTCGCAATACATAGCAGGACTCGAGTAGAAATGTGGGGTTCGAATCTCAATTTCCTCTCCCCTTTGAAAATTGTAATGTCTTTTTTTTATTATTAAAAAACAAAAATATTAGAATGTCACAGTTTTGGAAGTTTATGATGCTTTAAAATTGGGCCTAAAGTGAAGAAAGGGTCACTTTTTATATTATGCCACTAATTTTCCAACCACAAACTCCGAAATAAAAGTTCCTCCTACAAATCTTTCGGCCATTAGAGATATTTCAATTTAGCAAGGCAAAAGAGGATATTGACATATCATTTTGGAATCATAAGCTTTTGTTGTTCTCCAAATATAAACATTGCATTGATTTGGATTCTTTTCTCTCTTTTTCTGTAACAATCTATATTACACATTTCAATTTTAGTGGGAAAAATTTGGAGACTCAACTCAGAAAAAAATTACAAAAATTAAAGGGAAATTTACTTTTGTTATGTAGCTCATATGCTGATGTTGTTACCGAATATACTCGAACCAGCACCTTTATTCTTATTAAATAAGATTCTAATTATCCTCCTTTTATTATCTAACATCTAGTAGGAACTTCTTATCTAATGATTGGAATGTTCTATTGCTGATAAGCAGCATGTAATCAAAATGAAGTTTTTTTTCTTTTTTTTTTCTTACACTACTGGGAATAAAATTAAATAGAGACATTACAAGAAATTCTTGTACCTTGATTAGTCAATAAATGAGCTTAAGGACCAATCGTTTATGAACTTTGGAAATAATTCGGGCATCTAACTAATGGCGAAGCCAGAATTTTTATTTAATGGGGTCAAAATATTGTACCGTTATAAATAATTTAGTTGAGCCAAATTTTTTTGATAATTTTATGCTTTCTAGTTAGATATGTAAAACTGTTAGAAAACCTTTGGTCTTCTGTCTCTTCCTCTTCCTCTCTCTTCATCTTCCACATCCTGTCTCTCCATGCCTATATATATACACATCAGATTGATATCATGTTGTAGATATTGGTATTAACCATTAAGTCCATGGTTACTTGTATATTGAAAGAAGTAGGAATATCATAATGAAAGAGAAGTGTGGATGACCACTTAAATACAAGAGTTTATCAATATACGTTTTTATTGATATACATTTTGTTTTATCTATCATTTCACAACACGTTATCAGCACGAGTTCTACCCAAATTTGAAAAGGAAGTTCTTTCAACTCACTGTAAGTATTATTTCATTACAATTAAATTTGATCATGTATATTTAATTATTTCAGTAAGTTAAAGAAGTGACAAGGAAAAACTCATACTCTGCTAGAAATCAAGCTATATATTTATATAAATATTGAACCTTACAAAACTTGAATTTGCTACCCTTGATATCTTGAGCAAGAATTAGTTGTCATGGACTCTTGATGCTGAGATTCATCTAGAAGCAAATAATCTTGAAGATACAATTAAGGTTGGCAATCATGCATCTCTGCAGGGTCATGCAAAAATTAATGATTTTTATTCGCCATCATCTCACTTATGAAGACATGTTAGAGAAAACATTGACTACATTTCATGTCTCAAATATGCTCCTGCAGTAGCAATATCGAAAGCACAAGTTCACAAAATATTCCTTGAAGCAATAGAGGAAATTATGTTCCCTGAAGTGATATTGTGTCTTCTAGTGGCTGAACAAAATAATGAGTTTTTGCTAAAAAAAACTACCAATCTCGCCTGGCCATTTCTACTCCATGCCTTGAAGTGAATGGAACCTCATTTGATAAACATAAAGGAAATTATGGTCATGGTCGTAGGTGTAGAATGGAGGGTCATTGGTTACGTACCGATCGTACTTCTAAATATTTGGTAGATTTGTACCAAGCTTCCATAAAAAAAAAAAAGGGAATTGAAACAAAATTTGTTGATCATAAAGATCTTGAAGATTCCATGAATGATCATAATGATCTTGGAGATCTCATGAATTATCTTGACTTTCCAAATGGAAATGACCATATCAATTAATTATTTTTCTTTCATTATATTATGGCATTATAATAAGCATTTTTATTTTTATATGTTTTATTTATGTTTCAAGTAATAAAGTTTAATTTATATTTTACATATATGAAGATGCATGGGTCCTATTAGTAATTAAAGGCTCCGGAAGAGCGATTACCTTATAGAATGATTTTTAAAATTATGCAAAGTCAATGTCAATACCACATCAGGTTCATTGAACTTAATTAAAAGCTCTAGAAAAGCGATTATTTATCAAACTTAATCAAGGCTCTGAAAGAGCAATTATAATTGAAGACTCTGGAAGAGTGGTTATAATATTGTCAAAAGGCACAAAACTTTGTATTAATGATGTTTTGTATTCTACTGAGTCAACCAGAAATTTACTCAGCTTTAAGGATATACGTTATAATGGTTATCATGTTGAAACCAATAACGAAGGCAGTGAAAAATTTCTTTATATCACTTCAATAGTATTAGGCCAGAAGTTCATACTATAAAAATTGCCTATTTTCTCTTCTGGGTTATATTATACTACAATGAGAACAGTTGAAACAAATGTTGCAAATACACCAGAAGTGTTCGAAACCAAAGGTTTTTATGCTTTGATATGATCGTCTTGGTCATTCAATATCAATAATGATGCGTCGAATTATTGAAAACTCTCATGGACATCCCTTAAAGAACTAGAAGATTCTTTTACCTACTGATTATCTATGTAATGCTTGTTCTCAAGGTAAATTAATTACCAAACCATCACATTCAAATATTGTTGTTGAGTGTCCATCTTTCTTAGAAAGAATTCAGGGTAATATATGTGGACCAATACACCCACTTTGTGGTCCATTTAAGTATTTTATGGTTTTAATTGATGCATCAACCAAATGGGCACATGTATGTTTACTTTTCTACTAGAAATGTTGCATTTGCTAGGCTCTTTGCACAAATAATTAGGTTGAGAGTGCAATTTTCTGATTATCCAATTAGGAAAATTCCTTTAGATAATGTTGGTAAATTCACATCTCAAGATTTTGATGACTATTGCATGTCTATTGGAATTCATGTTGAACATCATGCTGCACATAAACATACTCAAAATGGTTTAGCCGAATCACTTATCAAGAGACTTCAAATTATTGCTCGACATTTGCTTATGAAATCAAAATTACCAGCTGTTTGGGGTCATGCTATTTTACATGATGCATCATTAGTTCGCATTAGACCAACTGTTTATCATAAATTTTCACTATTGCAACTTGTACTTTGCCAACAACCAAATATTTTTCACCTGGGCACATTTGGTTGTGCTGTATATGTACCTATTGCACCCCCACAATGTACTAAATTGGTCCTCAATGTAGACTTGAAATTTATACGGGTTTTGATTCCCCATCTATCATTAGATATCTTGAACCTCTAACTGGTGATGTTTTTAAAGCACGTTTTGAGGATTGTCATTTTAATGAAACAATCTTCCCACCATTAGGGGGAGAAAAGTCGTTGCCTGAAGCACGACATTTGCCTGAAGCACGAAATTTACCTGAAGCACGACGAGAGATTACATGGAATATGTCGACGTTATCTCATCTTGATCCTCGTACAAATCAATGTGAACTGGAAGTTCAAAGGATTATTCATTTGCAAGGAATTACAAATCAATTACCTGATGTATTCCCCGATAATAAGAAAATAGCGAAATCTCACATTCTAGCTACTAATACTCCAACACGGATTAAAGTCCATGTAGGACAATCAGCTAATATAGCAGCAAATGAATTAAAGTCACACCTGAAGCGTGGAAGACATATCGATGTTAAAGATAAAAATTTTCAGAAGAGGAAAGTACAAGAAAAACAAGTTGTAGCCTATAAAGAGGTTATACCCATGAAACAGGCCATATAAATAATTGATCTATCCAAAACTTATGAGCAAAAATCTCCTAAAAATAAAACTCTTAAATAGTTATCCCCTGAAGAGGATCAGGTACCTGAAAATAACGAGATCTCGATACATTATGTACATACAGGAGAAGTATTGGATAGAAATAAAATTATTGTCGACAACATATTTTCATATAAAGTAGTTATTGATATTATTAGAAGTAATGATAATGAATAAAAATCACAAATCGTTGATGAATATCAACGTAGAAATGATTGGCCAATATGGAAAGAGGTGATTCAAGTAGAATTAAATTCACTAAATAAACGTAAAGTTTTTGGACCTGTAGTTTGAACACCTGAAGGTGTAATACCTGTTGAATACAAATGGGTATTTGTACGTAAACAAAATAAGAAAAATGAAATTATAAGGTATAAAGCAGGACTTGTAGCACAAGGTTTCTCGCAGAGACCTGATATTGATTATGAAGAAACATATGTTCCTGTAATGGACACAATTACATTCAGATTTTTAATTAGCTTGATAGCAAAAGAAAATTTGGATATGCGATTAATGGATGTTGTTACAGCATATCTGTATGGATCATTAGATAATGATATCTACATGAAAATCCCTAAAAGGATATAAAATGCTTGAAGCATATAATTCTACATCTCGAAGTATGTATTTTATCAAGTTACAAAGATCTTTATATGGGATAAAGCAATCCGGACACATGTGATATAATCGCTTCAGTGAATATCTTTTGAAAGAAGGATTTGAGAATAATCCAATTTGTCCATGTATTTTTATCAAAAAGTCAGAATCTGGATTTGCTATTATTGCAATATATGTTGATGATTTAAATCTTGTAGGGACTCCAGAAGAGTTAACAAAAATAACAAATTGTTTAAAGAATGAATTTGAGATGAAAGATCTTGGTAAGATAAAATTTTGTCTTGGCCTACAAATTGAATATCTTCCAAATAGAATTCTTATTCATCAATCAACATACACAAAAGAAGTCTTGAAGCACTTTTACATAGATAAAGCTCATCCTTTGAGCACTCCAATAATGGGTCGGTCACTTGATATCAAGAAAGATCCGTTTCGACTACAAGAAAATGATGAAGAAACTCTTGGTCCTGAAGTACCATATATCTTAGTGCAATTGGTGCTTTGATGTATCTTGTAAATTTCACACGACCTGATATAACATTTGCAGTTAACTTACTAGCAAGGTATAGTTATGCACCAACTCGAAGACATTGGAATGAAATTAAGCATATTTTGAGATATCTTTGTGGGACTATGGATTTGAGATTATTTTATCCAAATGGATCAAAACCACAATTAGTTAGATATGCTGATGCAGGTTATCTTTCTGATCCACACAAAGACATATCACAAACAGGATATTTATTTACTTATGGAAATACTGTTATTTCATGGAGATCTGTTAAGCAAACAATTTCTGCTACTTCCTCAAATCATGAAGAGATTATCGCAATTCATGAAGCGAGTCGCGAATGTATTTGGTTGAGATCGATAATTAAACACATTCATGAGAACTGTGGATTATCATCAATCATAAATAGTCCAACGATATTATACGAAGATAATGCTGCTTATATTATATCAAGGGTGATAGAACCAAACATATTGCACCAAAAATTCTTTATACACATGAGCTTCAGAAGAGTGGCGATATTGATGTTAAGCAGATACGATCATGTTATAATTTGGCTGATATATTCACTAAGCCATTACCAACTGTGACTTTTAAGAAGATGGTGCACAACATTGGCATGCGTCAACTTAAGGATATTTTTACCATAAACAATGGTACTCATGAGGAGTAAATTTTCTGAAGAATATGTGCTGATTGTACTCTTTTTCCTAATCTAAAGTTTTTTCCCACTGGGTTTTCCTTTGCAAGGTTTTAATGAGGCAATCCTAAGGCACTAGAAGTTATACAAGAATATTGTACTTTTTTTCTTAGTCAATTTTTTTCCCCACAAGGTTTTTATTTGGTAAGATTTTTAACGAGGCATATTCTTAGAAAGTGGTCATCCAAGGGGGAGTGTTAAAAAACCTTTGGCCTTCCTGTCTCTTCCTCTCTCTTCGTCTTCCACTTTCTCTCTCTCTCCATGCCTATATATATACGCATCAGATTGATATCATGTTGTAGATATTGGTATTAACCATTAAGTCCATGGTTACTTGTATATTGAAAGAAGTAGGAATATCATAATGAAAGAGAAGTATGGATGACCACTTAAATACAAGAGTTTATCAATATATGTTTTTATTGATATACATTTTGTTTTTTCTATCATTTCACAACAAAAATGTAAGACCCCAAAAATTTTAATAAAGAGAATTTATTTTTCTTCTTATTATTATTCAAACAGAAAGGTGTTAAATCGATAATGATAAAGTTACCAGTGAAATGTGAAAATTGAAAAGTTTAGTAATAACGCTAAATCACTATTTACGCGATCACTATTCACGAGGTACTATTTACGCTAAAAATGCTTTTACACTTTCTTCGATCTTCGCATTACGTCATAATGTTTATATGAGCTGGATACGAAATTATACGGTATAAATACAAAAGTACTATTCATACGAATATACTATTCATTTATACAAAAAAGTCAAACCTGTATGTCGGGGAATATTCCTTCTGTCGGATAATATTCGTTCTGTCGAAGAATATTATATTCGGTAGAGTACGACGGCGCCGTCGAAATAACCACTTTTATATTCGGTAACATACGACGCCGAAATAACAAAATATTAGTGGGCCCCACAATGACAATATTGTCAACGATAGTGGGCCCCATTGTCGGATACTGAAAGCGACAATATTTTGTCAACAGTATTATCACCGGCAACTGTTGAAATATCCGGTAATAAAAAAAACAGTAAAACGCGTTATTCCACAGTAGTACGCGGTATTTCACAGGCACACAGTATTGCACAGTATTTTAAATTATTGATTCAATAATTGATAAAGTAGCAATTGCACAGTGTTTTGATTCAATAATTACAATAGCATCTGCATGGTACTTTTTATTATTTATCATGGCACTGTAACTCGTATTATTTGTTATGATATTTTAGCATTATTGTCGGATTAAAAGTGGAGTCTAACTTAGGGGTACCTAATTAAAATTTTGAAATTCACATGATGTGAACTATTGGTTCACATGATGGAACTATTGGTTCACATGTGGGAACTATTAGGGGATGTTATGCAAGATTGATAATACTTGAGGGATTATATTAAAAATAGAGGCAAAGATGGAGGTACTAAAGTGTAATAAGTCGAGCCTTTTTTGTGCAATTAATGAAACTTAGTTTTCCTATAAATAGGAGGGATTATCTTAAGAAATCTGCATACCTTCCTTGTATATACTCCCTCTCTCTCTAAATTTCTTGAGTTCTCTAAGTGTGCTAGGCTATTGTGAGTATTTGTGAGAATACTAGTATTGTCCAAGTTAGCTTCATAGAAAGCATCATCTAGTCACTTATTAACGAAGGTAGGGGATATCATTTCTTTCATACTCTTATATAATATCATTTGCTTTCATACTCTTATATAATATCATTTGTTTTCATGTTCGTAAGTGATATTATACTCATAAAGGTTGTTATTCATTCTGTATTAATTTGTGGGGATAACCTGTCCGTGCGGTATGACGCATGCTTGGTGAATATCCTTTTGTATTCATTCCTTATTATTCTGTGGAAATAACCTGTATGTACGAATGTCGTACTTGGTGAATATCCTTTTGTATTCATTCCTTATTATTCTGTGGGAATAACCTGTATGTATGAATGTCGTACCTGGTGAATATCATTTGTATTCATTTCTTATTATTCTGTGGGGATAACCTGTATGTACGAGTGTCGTACCTGGTGAATAACCCTTTGTATTCATTACTTATTAATCTGTTGTGGAAATAATCTGTCTACGCGGATTATCGCATGACGGGTGAAAATCCATTTGCAGTTTCATATATTCTGTTATACTCGTATAACGTATCATTTCTTTTGTACTCTTTAAGGGATATCTTTTTCTTTCACATTTCTCCATTTATGATAAGAAATCTTTGTTTGTTTCCAAAACCTTATTTTTAAATGGAGAAAATCCCTGAAAATTAGTAGAATATCCTTAATAGTTTGTGCTTCATCTAATATCTTTTCACTTGAATCTTTCTATTTCATTTTATACGTTATAGTTGAAGCATGAAATAATTTCTTGAATATCATTCTTGAATTTGACTCCACAATTTGGTCATCGTGTTGGCAATTTGGTCAATCTTTGATACTGATTAAATTATAAAGTTTTTCTTATCCATAATCTCACTGTATCATTGTCATCATCCTCATCCTCATACTTAAATTGTGATGATAGTTCTCTTTGACCCGTAGTGCAAAGATGAACTGGCGTGACATGATTTTGACCAAACTGTGTATTGATATAATCATGACTTTTGGTGTTACAAACAAAGGCGTATGGTGAAAGTTCTCTTTGGCTCGTAGTGCAAAGATGAACTGGCGTTTGGCATGATCATGACCGCTGATGTTACAAATAAATATATTTGTCACATAGTGCAAAGAGAGGTTGTTGAATATAAATTGTTGATTTGGATGTGCATAAACAAGAACTGTTGATTGGTGTTACAGGGATAAAATATTGGTGGTGATCCTTTAACTTATAGAAGATGGTAGATAGTATAATCTGTTTGACTCTTCTAATGGATTATTCGTTCCACTGCAGTTGTTGTTATTAAACAATTATAATATCTTTAGATCTCTGATTTATTTTGGTTGAAGGCTAAAGATAATTTTATTCTTCATTATCTTAGTCATGATATTTTCTACTGGGCTATTTGTGCTCACCCTTTTCCTTTTTGTTCCATTGTTCTCCTCAGGAAAAGAGAGTGTAGCGGGGACTAGCCGAGGAATGGAGTGATGGTCCAAGATAATAGAAGTGTCTCAATACCTTACTATTAGTGTGACAATAAGTGTATTGAGAATTTAAGATGTATTTGTATTGTGTTGTCCTATTTTGCACGACACTTATTAGTTGTAAATGGGAAAATTCGTATTTGTATTTGTATTTTGTGGAATGTTATTGGCGACTCAAAATGAGTTGTATGGACCTATTTTGGGGGCGTCACAGTTGGTATCAGAGCTTAGGGATATGATCTCTGGCAGAGATCTGGGATTAGAACTAGGAGGGGAGAGACGAGTAAAATCCTTCGCTAGTGTGTCCTACCTAAGCTATTTTTGTTATTTAAGTAATTGATTTGGTTATAGGGACAAGATGTTGCATGCCTATTTCTTTAACTAATCTTTGTGTTGTGATCACATTTCAGAATGACATCTGAAAACCAAGAGATTCACTATGAGACAATTGTGGCTGAAAATCAGGAAGCTATAAATAATACAGGTGCAAACTCAGAACATCATGATGTTAATCATGATGCTAATAACAGGATGAATGATGATTTTTTTTAGAAACTTCATGCAATACATGTAGAACCAGGTGAGGAGAGCTCCTGTCTACAATATTGGCAAAAACGCTGATAATGCACGAATGGTCACTGCCAAGCAGTTCAAAGAGTTGGGACCACCTGAACTTAATTAGGAGGATTGATATTTTTAGCGCTCAAAATATCAATCCAGTGCAATACATGTGTTGCACAACTGTGCTATGTGCATAATATGTTGTAAAATTGCACTGAATTAGTATTTTCAGCACTGAAAATATTATCTCCTTTAAGAAAAAAGATTTATATGTTGATTAATTTTATAATTAATTTAGATTGCGACTAAGATGGACCCGTAAGAGATAAAATAAAATAATAATATTTAAATCTCTTTTTAAATATTTAAAATAAATATAAATTTATCGTCATATATATATATAAAGATAAAAATAAAGATAAAGAGATGACAAAAGATTTATGAAAGTTTAGGTAAATCAATCATTTTATATACATAAAGGGAATGGAAATTTTGTTAGTACCTTTGGATAAATTTTATATGAGAAAATTCTAAAACTACCCCAAGATACCAACAAAATTTTCCCTCCCTTTCTATATATAAAATGATTGATTTGCCTAAACTTTTATGAATCTTTTGTCGTCTCTTTATCTTTATAGAAGTAACTCAATTATGAAGTAATAGTACTTCTCTGGCTTCGAATAATTTTTCCAATAATAAAACAAAGTAACCTAAGCCTAGAGTTATCATATGTGGATGACCACACACATACCACAATAAGACATCCACTTAAAACACGACACGTAACAAAACTAAAGATATTGGCTGACGTGGCTAGTAAGTAGTCAGTGTTGTAAATAAATACTTGCCTTCTTTCACATAAGATCCTAACCTTCAAGAAAATAACAAAAAATAAATCCATGAGAGAGAAAATATTCGCCCCACAAATCTAATCTGTTGATCAACAACCAAATTGGAGTACATACATTTATTTTTATGAAACCCTAGAGTTTTTTTTAATGAAACCCTAGCAAGAAATTGCTCTTGTTTTGTTGAATTTTGGAGAGAGAGAAAATAGAGGGTTTATATGCCCAGTAAACCTTTTTTGACCATCAAATGAAACCCTAAACCTAGGCCTAATTCAATGCCATCTTCACCAAGGAACAGTCAGTTGCCGCCATTGAAGAAGCGCCAGAGCTTGCCAGACTTCGTTTCAAAAGACCAACAAGAAGCTCTAAAGCATGTTGTTCTCAAAATGCGACTTCATTCTCCCTCCACTTCAAGCACTCCCCCTACTGATTCTGATGAACCCCAATTGGAAAATCTAGAAATTAATGTTGGTTCTGGACCGGATTATATTTCCTTATTGTCCGACCAGATTTTATGTATTATTCTCTCTAAGATGCCGGAATCTCAACAAATCCCCAACTCACTAGTTTGCAAGCGCTGGGAGAAACTCAGTGGCAGGTTAATTCACTCTCTTAAGTTATTAGATTGGGAATTTCTTGAGTCGGGTCGGTTGATTTATCGTTTCCCTAATTTAACTGATGTTGATCTTGTTAGAGCTTGTATTAAATCGCCGCGTAATTCAGGGATCTTGTTGAGTCATAGGTTTGTATTGGTTCACTTAAATTCGGGGGTTTCAAATGATGGGTTTATTAGGAAACACGATTTGTTGGATTCGGGTTTGATTGATCAGGGGATTCGGGTTCTTTCTGGAGGGTGTTTGAATTTGAGGAAGCTTGTGTTAATTGGTGTGAGTGAAGAAGGGTTGACCTGTGTTGCAGAGGAGTGCAAGACTTTGCAGGAGCTGGAGCTGCACTATTGTTCGGATTTTGCGTTGAAAGGGATTTCGGGGTGCCAGAATTTGCAGATTCTGAAATTGATTGGTTGTGTTGATGGGTTTTATGATTCAGTGATTTCGGATATTGGGTTAACTATTTTGGCTCAAGGTTGTAGGCGGTTAGTAAAGCTTGAGCTGGTTGGTTGTGAGGGGAGCTTTGATGGAATCAAAGCTCTTGGCCAGTGTTGCCAAATGCTGGAGGAGTTGACCCTTTGTGACCATAGGATGGATGGTGGGTGGTTAGCAGCGCTGTCGTATTGTGCAAATTTGAAGACTTTGAAGCTTCAGTCTTGCAAGAATATTGATACAAGTCCGGGTCCTGATGAGCATTTGGGTTCTTGTCCTGCTCTTGAAGAATTGCATTTACAGCGCTGTCAGTTGCGGGATAAGCAAGGTGTTAGAGCATTGTTTCTAGCTTGTCGAGCTGTTAGAGAGCTTGTCTTTGAGGATTGTTGGGGATTGGATAACGCTACATTTGGAAATGCAAGCATTTGTAGGTATGGTCTTAAACTTCATTTACTTCATGTCTAACTGACCTTATATAGGAGTATTATTTTAAGGAGGTTACTATTGATAAGATATGTTACTGAGTGTTTGGGTTTTACCTTTTCTGCCTGTCTTCTGCTGTTAATTTTGATGGTAGCCTGACAATGAAAAGTTTAAGAAATGGTTCACCTTTTCAGTCAATTTTATGAAGAAGAAATTATATAGTTACTTTTATGCCTAAATTGAATTCATTTGCATGACTAACTGAAAAAATTCACATTAAGGTGGAGTGTGTCAGTGTAAAAAAATGTAGTTAACTCTGCTTAACAAGTGTTTTCTCATCTGGAAAGCAAATTCAACTGATTATGTTCCCTCATAAATCTTGCAATGATGAAAGTTTATCATTATATTGGGAATCTTAATTTTGTCACAACCAAAAGATAGTTGTCATTATAAAACGTTGAATTAGAAAAAATGCACTCTTGACTTCTTCTACACCAACTATTTTACACATGACTTACAGAAACCATGAAGCGGTATGGTAATGATAATATGGATTTACTGCAGAAGTCTATACTCTATATTGAACTAATAGCCTATACTTTAATGTTTTGTAATCTTACTGGAGGCCAATTGCAATTACCAGAGTAAAAGACATGGCTATTTAACAAGGTATCCTAGTAAAGAGGCCAAAAACTTTGCAATGGAGTGGATAGGATATAGTCTGAACATGACAACTGCTATTTAATACTAACTCTGTTTCAGAATATAAGAGGCATTTTGACTTTTGAAAGTTGGTCTAAATCTTGGAATTAGCAATGCTCCACTATTTAGATAATTTACAATATTCATAATTCTACAAGCTAAATTAAATGAATTCATATCAATTTTGAATTAGAAAAAGTTTTATATTGATTTCAAAAAGTCAAAATAGCTCTTGTATTTTGGAGCTGTCCTTTAATCTTTGTATGGGATTGATAACTAGAAATATTAATATAACTTGATAATTCTCTACCTTACTTCAATTCTTGAACTTAAGTGCTGATTTTTCTTTTTGTAGGAGAGTAACGCTTCTCTCTTTGGAGGGGTGCTCATTACTTACAGTGGATTGTTTAGACCCGGTAGTTCTATCTTGGAAAGAGCTTAAGAGGCTTAGAGTAGTTTCATGCAACAATATAAAGGACACTGAAATAACTTCAGAACTAGCAGCATTATTTTCTGTTTTGAAAGAGTTAAAATGGCGCCCAGATTCCAGATCTCTTCTGTCATCAGGTCTAGCGGGAACTGGAGTTGGACAGAAAGGCAGTAGATCCTTCCAGAGGAAGTGAATTTTCACCTGCTATTTGATGCTGAGAATTCGGGCATCAGCAGAATAAGGTATCTGCTGATTTACCTGACAACAGCAATAGGTATTGGTTTTACATGTATAGTCGCAATACATCCTCAAGCAGCAATTCTTCAGTTATCACTTCCAAAATGATCATTGGATCATTGGATGGGTTGCTAATAGATAACACTGATTCACCTTTTTTGGCTTATTGAAAGTCTGCCGAAGGGAACTGCACCTTTTTTGGCTTATTGAAAGTCTGCCAAAGGGAACTGCACCTTTTTTGGCTTATTGGAAGTCTGCCGAAGGGAACTAGTGATTAAGCATTCACCCTAAATGTTTGTGGACTACCCTGTTGATCAAAACCTAATTTGTAACTTGTTGTTATGCCATTGAAGTACTCTAGGAATGGCAGTGTTTCCTTGATAACCCCATAAGTTAGTATACTGATTTCTTCACATCGAGTAGCTGTAATGAGTTTCTAGGAATTCAAATAAACAGAGAAATTACGGCAGCGTGTATACTTGGATCATTTGCTTCTGTTTTTCTCAGCCACATGTATTGCGGCTATGCGCTATAGCACCACAATTACTGTGTTCCTTGTTGTACAATGTACTGGCTTCCACCGCAATGAAAAGATTAGAATTTAGTCTGCGTTCTGCAACCACTCTGTTTCTCGATTGTAAGTTGTCATATGTAACACAAATTCTACAGCTTCTGAAATGTTGTTTTATGAAATGTTGTTTTTGTGCCCTAATTTACATTCATTGAACTTGGCCTCTTTTATTCCCTTTTTTTTTCTTCTTTATTTCAATCTCTACATGGTAATCTCCCAAAAGTCCTTTTTCATGTAGGTTTCAACTTCCTAGTGGCAATCAACTTCTCAAAGATATCTTTTAGATTGACTTTCCTTTCTCTTGCTGGATTTGACTTACACACCAAGATTGCTCCACTTCCTTCCTTTTCCTTGTAGAACTCTTCTTGGATATTTCCTTACATGAATAAGAGCATTAAATACTGCTTGATCACCAAGATTTTGACTTTATCACAACAAAATATAAAATCCTACAAAATAAAATAAAACATATTAATTAAATAAACTAATATAATTAAAAGGACAAAATTAGGGATAATAAAATGTATGAATTATGTGCTAGTCCCTACGTCCTCAAAAGAATGACTAAGTGCATGTTTGGCTTCCATGTGTTTAGCGCGCTTTTAGCATTTTGAGCCTAGACACAGTAGCCGGGCATACAAAACGCACCAACCAAAACGCCGGTGGGGCCAGCGTTTGAGCTGTGTTAGGAACACAAATCGCAACGCAAGAAAAGTTTGATGTTGCTTTTAGTTCCTCAAATGCAGTAACCCAAACGCTCTTTACTTCCTTTCTTGCTCTTTGATCTGTGAAACGATTTTCTTCTCCTTCTCACAAGCCAAAATTTCATAAATTGAAACTCAAATCTTCATTCTTCAGGTCTCAATTTCACAGAATTTGTAAAATTTGAAAGCCCAATTTAATTATTTTCGAAATTTCTCCTCCAAAACCTTGAAGTTGAAAATGGTGGAATTCGTTGCAGTGAGAGAATGAACTAGGAGGAAGGGAAAATAAGTGATAACAACGGCGGTTGTACTGTCGTACATACCACTCGAAGGAAAGAACAAAATTATGTTTTGTATACTTAAGAATGAGTAGTAGAAAGAAGAAAAATGAACAGAGATGAAAAAAAGGGGGGAAGAATAGGATGAACAAGGAGGAAAAATATGTGGCATAATTTTTGAAAAAGATGTACTATATTATTGATATTATAATACATACTATATTAATTTTCTTTCCATAAACTATTATTTTTGTATAATTATATATTACTTCATTATCATATATCTATATGATATAATAATTCATGTATTTTTTGGTCATTTGTACCATTTTAGCCGCAACCGCTGTAATTCTAGTAGAATAAGAATCATAATTTTAACATCATAAGTTGATGGTAAACAAATAAGATTATAACTTTTCAAACGTTGCTTCAGCTGCGTTTACAAAATGTTGTAGCTACTGCCATATAAACGAATAAACCCTAAGTCGATAAAAAAAATTGTCCTCAAAAGAATGAGCAAAGTCAACAAATCAACTACATAAATCCTTGCATTAACTAATTTACCCTTAATTATAAATCACCCACATCATAAATGAATAGTTCATATTAATTTTCTCTCCCTCCAAATCCAGAATCCAAGAATAGTTTGAGAAGAAAATTTATACTCTCTCCTACTTGACTTCAAAATCTTTCTTATCAAATTAGTTTTTGTAATTTCCACATAAACATAATTACAAATATATTTTCGAGCCAGTTATCACAACAAAAAAAAAAATTCAATTACACCATAGAATTTTTAAAAACTACTCAATATCAAACCATATTATCATCAGTATAACATAAATTTTAAACAATTAATGTAATTAAATAAGAAACTGCTACTATGATCATTGTTCCTCAGCAAAAATCTAAAATAAACTTATACAGTAAAATAGTAAATAAATTACTGCCGTAAAATAGTTCATGAATTATTTGGGTGGGAAATTTCTTAACAATTAATAAGATCATCTATTATATAAAGTGAGATATTATATTATTTGGGTTCTAAGTTTCAAATACCACGTTTTCTAATTAAATTAAAAAGATAAAAGGAAATGGAAAATTTGGGGTCCCATGACTGTGGGCCCACGTAGCTTATGTGGCGTAAAGTGATTGGTTTGGGATATGTGGCCTCCTCTTCTATATACCACGTATAAATAAATTGCGTCGAGTAAAGAGGAGGAGGATACGTTTACTAGTCAGGACTCTTTCTCTCTCCAAAAGGCGGGAGATCTGAAATCTAGAGAGAGAAAAATCGCTCCGCTTTGACCGCAAGACTAAGGTTAATTCTCTCTACAACATGAATGTAATTTTGATTATATATATGTGAATTGTGTTTCTGATTGTTGATTTAGTTTGTCGTGATGAGTTGAATGGCAAGATCTAGTTTTTTTTTTATAGGTGTTTAGGGTTTTTCGTTTAGTGGTTTTTGATGCATTGATTAGGAGCTGTAGATCTGCTTTCAGATCTGAGTAGATGTTTGTGGCATGTTAAACAATTCTTGTTACTTCCTTTTGATCTCACTCCATTTTTTGGGTTTGGTTAGGGAAATGGTAATGAAAAGAAAATGTTGTTTTCTATCAAATTGTTTCATCCGGAGAATAAATTTAAGAGTAAGAATTTTAAGAAAAATGTTAAGGTTCTGTGAGAAGCGAAAAGGTAATGAAATTTGTAGCACTTTTGTCTTATTGAGCATAAATTAGGTGGAAATTATAGTGATTTCCGCTATTAATGATAGGTTTCTGATGATTAATCTGTTTAATTTTATTGGTTTCTTGAATTGGATCTGTCGAAGATTGTTCATGGTGTAATAAAGGTGAAAACTGCTAAGTTAAAGAGTTGAATATATTAATGGTAATTTATATTTATGTCAGATAAATTTTGCTTTTGCTACACGATAAACAACAGAAGGGGCCTCTAAAACTTTTAATCTGCATTCATACTGTGATACCAACTACACTACCACCCTTTCTTTTTCTTAATATTTTTTGAAGTTTGTGAATTTGGATTTCCTTTTGCATGTAATGTCAAAGTGTAACAGGTATTTATGTTGATTGCAATGATTTTTGTGTTTTTTTTATAAATGTGGGTAGATTTCTGTGTAGCTTCATATATGTATAGATTTACACGATGATCAACTTTATAACACAATGGCAGTTTAATATTATGGGACATGCAAACTTTATTTAGTCAGAGTAATAGACCTAATGGTTCGAATAAAATGTTATTTATGTTGATTACTTCACTTTTTATGGCCATATATAAACTTTGAGAAGTACTTCCTCATGGATGTCTCCTACTCTTTGCTGCAATACTTTAGTAACTGCTCATTATTAATCTTGATTCTTGAATTTTACTTTTTGTCCCTTGGTATCTCTTATTATAAAACCTCCAGCTTTTTGTAATTATCCTAAAAGGAGTTTAACTTATTTCATTAATTATTAATTTTATGCCTGTAAGGCAGTTATCAATTCAATTAAAACTGAATACAACTTCCTACGCTCCCTTTTCTCTCTCACAACTTTACATTCTTTTCCTATTTTTTTTCTCACGTGCGGACCACGTGTGCATGGAGACTGGTTACATGTGAATTGAACCCTCAAAATCACATCCAAACTAGAGATACTGTGTGTAATGTTTTAACAGAGGCCAAATTGTGTTTTTCAAGGCAATAATTTATGAAGTTGATTTTGTTAGCTAAACAAAATTAATTTTTTACTCGTGCCCTTCTGAAGTATCACTTTTGTGCTTTAATTAAAATTTGGTAGAAAACTTCTGGGACAGCCTAGTCTGTGAGGTAGTGCCGCCGTCTATCAAAGCCTAGGCGTTTTGACTATTATGAAATAGTGATATTGAGGTTGTTGATGCTTCTATACTGGAAGCTAATTTTGTTCACTTGAAGAAACTGCTTCAGTTTTACTTTATATGTTAATTCGGGAATCATTATTGCTTTCCTATGATATCGTTCATATGTTTGTTTCTCTTTCTTGTGTAGTCACATTTCTTTATGTTTGGTCAGTGACTTGGATGATATTAAGAGTGTTTGGTTCTAAATTCTTAAATGTCAGGTACAGAAATGGCTTTGAATGGAGGAGCTCCCCAGAGAGGAAGTGCAGCAGCATCTGCTGCCAACCTGCGCAGGAGGAGGACAACAAGTGCTGGTGGTGCTGCTGGAGGAGCTGGTGGAAACATGCTTCAGTTCTATACAGATGATGCCCCTGGTCTTAAGATTTCTCCTAATGTTGTTCTTGTCATGAGCATTGGTTTCATAGCTTTTGTTGCTATTCTCCATGTCATGGGAAAGCTTTACTTTGTTCGTAGAGAGGCTTAAGAAAGATACCAAGTTGTTGACGGCATACTTTGTTGTTAGGTTTAATTTGTACTTTTGATTGTCCAAGGGCAGTGGGAATTTATTTTTTGGTTAATAGCAAGCATCGGAGTAAAATGTAGTTGGCAATCTTGTTACCTTTTTTGTGCTTCAACATTTATAGAATACAAGAATTTAGCCCTCTTCATAATCCAATTCTTTCTACACTGTTTTAGTAATGGTTTGTTTGGGATGTTTTCTGTTTTAGTAATGGTTTGTTTGGGATGTTTTGTCAGGCACAATGATTATTTTTCTTCTTTCGGCCTTGTAACGATGAATAAACAAACAAGTCATGGTTAAATATAACACATCCCAATCTCAGGATGGATAGATGGATTGATTTGGCAAAACTCCATAAACCAAATGACATGGTAACTGCATGGATCAGTTCCCAAAGGATTGCCTCTCATAGTGAACTAAAATTTTACCATGGACGCCATTTCTGGGCTTTAGGAAAATTGACATACATGCACAAAAAAAGAAAAGGCAAGACTTTTTGAATTTCTAATCTTTTTTAAGAGTATTTTTTAATGTGTCCTGTACAATTTTTGAATTTCTTTTCTTTTTTAAGGGTATTTTTGAAGTGTCCTCTACTTCATTACGTTTGATCTAGCAAGAATTGGAATGAAGCATGATCAAATATTCAAATGGTAATTTAACACAATTAGTTTCGGAATGGTAATAGCTCCATGAATTTGGACATAAGCAGTAGCTCTTCAATTTTACATTTTCTATTAAAAATATGAGTTCAACCATTTATGTATAGATATAACACTTCTATTTTATATTTTCTATTAAAAGTATGAGTTCGACCCTTTATGTAAGATATAACACTTCTACATAGTTGCCAAGAAAGAAGGTTAAAGAGGTTTGCTCCCTACCTTGCACCAGGCCGATGTGGTGGGTGCACCCTTAAAATCATCCGGAAAGAAATTTAATTTCGATTGACGTATAAACTAACCCAAACATATATTTACCGTTCAACTAAAAAAAGAGAAGAAAGAGACAGTCTTAAAAATAAGAGTAGATGTGTACAAATTAGCTACAGGAATACCAACCTCCACCTCTATGTACTTCACCACTTCACCAAGTTGCCTTAAGTGATAATTGAGAAGATGGACTAGGTGGTGATCAGTTCCTTGATATAAAATTTATTCTACTTCACCTTACATAAAACTTACACTAATATATAAATATAAAAATATATCATCACATAACCTTTGCTATAATGTCAAAACATCCACATTGCAAGACTGATATAATGCCAAAACATCCACATTGCAAGACTGATATTTTCAAGATCCACATTGCAAGATTGAATATCAAGACTGATGTTTTCAGTTGGTGTTCATTTATACGATAGAGTGCTAGATTAGTGATGGCAAAGGGTTATAGAAACAAGTGAATATCAGTTGCTAGATTAGTGATGGCAAACGTTTATAGAAACAAGTTCTTATAGTGCTTTAGGGCAAATACACGAAAGCTTAGTTTTGAATATACGAGAAAATTAGATTAGTGATGGCAAAGCGTTATAGAAACAAGTTCTTAAAGTGCTTTAGACGAATACATGAAAGCTTACTTAGTGTCATGGCCTTAGAAACCTAAGCCAACTGTGCGACTTTAGAGAACGATCACCGCCTGAGAGTTGCTAAATAAGCCTACTAACCATGTAAACACCAAGAGAACGACTAAGGAAACAAGGAATAAGATAACACTTGCAAAGAAGAAATACAAGAATATGGTTGAATAATGCTTATGTCTTTGATGGGTTAACCAAATGAAGGCCACCTCCTATTTATACTAGTTCCACCTCTTCAATGGATGGTGGAGATCACTTTGGATCCTATGTCTACAAATTAACATCTAGAAAGATCTATCCAACATTCTAGATATGTACAATAATAATGAATATACAAGTGAAGTGCTGCCCAAGTGTCCATTAGGCACCTAATAAGTGTCTTGGCATAACCTCAGACCTCGGAAGAATTGAGCTGGTTGTGACATTAGGCCCTACTTTTGTGAATACAAGTGAACTCACAGGAGTCAATTTGGTCATAACACAAGTACTCTGAATTGCAAAAGTGTCGAGACCATAAAAACAAGTCATATGACCTTGTCAACAGATAAACGGACTTCAAAACAGTAAATGTAATGTACTTCGGAAGTTGGAACCAAATCCTATCCCAGCACTTTTGCAACCAGTTTATTTGCAGCCATCCTCGTACAGAATATTTTCAAGACATTGCGAACATACAAGAATAGACAAGTAAATCAGCACAAGATTTAACCCGGGGCAAAAAAAAATCAACAACCAGCGCATAAAATTCTTTGAATCGGCTAATGAACATACAGAAACTCCACAGTATGTTTGGTGAAGTGAAAATAACATTACATTATCCTTGAAATTTACATAACATCTGGCACTAAAATTTTCATAACAAGAACTCCACAACAGAATGTACGGTGAAGTAAAAATAACAAAAGGATAGATGGATGGAGTCACAAGTATCATCGTACAACAACAGAAGTGTTTTATGTAAAGTGCAATACAACAGGATAAATAGCAGAGAAACAAAAAGTTTAGTGCATGTCAGATAACCCACCGGAGACTCCTTCTTCCACCGGTTTTGGGCCCCCACATGATCTAGAGACCGACTCAAAGAGCTTTTCAATCTCGGGTGCACACCTTGTAAAAGACCGACTCCAGAAGTTGTACCTAGGATTCTGCTCAAGAAGAAGCACGAGTTGGATTTTAGAGGGGGGGAAAAAACAAACAAACTAACTTAATTTAGTTATAGTAACTTGCACACTGATTGAAAGAGAATGGATACCTTTATAAGCTCAATGAACGTAATTAGAAGCCCCCACGGATGAGGTCGATTAACGATTAGGCGCTCCAATAGAACTCTAGTGATTTGCTCCTGGATTACTTCCTGCTACAAAAATTGAGGTCACATGACTATCCTTATTTAAAAGATGATTTAGAACAACAAATTTTAATACATGATCAGTAATCAGTAAGAAAGTGTGCCAAAACATCAAATGTAGTGAAAAAAGAATTAGAAAAAAAATACTACCTCTGTTCCAAATTATAAGATCATCATTGACTTTTGGGACGTTATCAAACTCAAAATTAAGATGATTTATTAAAAATTATGTAAGTAATAAATCTTACAATGAGAAGTGATTTTTAGTAGTTTAAAATAGTCATCATTGTATAGACTAAAATTAATGGAACCCATGTCACTTTTGAGTCTGAAAATGTCTTAAGTTGACTTTAAAAAGTCAATAATAATCTAATATTTTGGAAAAAAGAGAGTATATAAAACAAATTGAACATTGGTATGGACAAGTAGTAAATAGTGGAGAGAAATAAAAGGGAAATTAAAAATAAAAAAACAAAAGAAACATTTTTCATTCGGTTGTAGAGAAAATTATAATTGAAAAAGTAAAGATAGAGATATGAGCACCCTTGCAAGATAAGACATCACTGCCATTTGCTAAGCTCCATACAGAAGACCATGGAAACTATATACCATGTTTTGCATTCATTACTAACCACATCCATTTGTCATCACAGTTTACTATAAAATCTTAATAATCAATGTGTAAATAACCTAATCATTCAGCAAACAAGAAACAAAAAGAGGAAACACAGTTACCTGGTTTGATTCGGCAAACAAATAAAGTAGGATGAAGGAAAAGTAATGTGTATGATTGTTTGGATAACGTAGTTGGTTAGCAACCGCATTCAGAAAGAGGTAGCGCCCTTCTGTGTCAAGGTCTGCGATTAACGTCTGAAAGATGTCCAAAGCAGCACCCACCAAAAACACAGCCAATGGAACACCCGCCTGTGCATGAGGCGGAGTTCTCGCCTGCAGCTGCTGTATAGCCTACAGTATAGCACATTCCAGGTTAGGTTTATAAAGACAGTTTTCGTGGGCAATGGGATTATGGAATTTCATTAAACAAAGAGTGCAATGCTTACTTTGTCCAATTAACTTCGCTCTATTACTACTAATTATTTAAGGGGTTTACATTTAACCTTCTATTATATGAACTACCAATAGTACACCTAGCTTAATCAAAAAACCAAGAAATGACAAGCACGCCTAAGAGATTATCTAAATAGATTGTGTGAAAACCAGGGATACACCCCGGTGCATATAAGAAGGATACAATATCCGCTAACGACGTCGTTTTGATCCAAAGATTCTACGATTAATATTTGAGGTACGCTTCCCCTGCTTTTACCCCTGCAAACAAACGATATCCCATCTCTCTTCTCTCCATCTGTATATTCGCTTCTCTCTGTGAAAAAAGTAACGCTGGAATTCTCTCTTTCACCATTTTCGCAATCCAGTGAGGCGGTGGATCTGGTCATCGTAGCGCCAACGACCATGGATTCTCGCTGAGCAGTGCAGACGACTATGGAGGACGATGAAGGGCTTCAATTTTAGAATTTGGGGTTTCAATTATAGGATTTGGGGTTTCAATTTTAGGTTTAGGTTTTAGATTAGGGTTCATTGGTAAGACTTAGGGTTTATTTAGGGGTTAGATTGTAATCTATGAGGGTTAGGAACGTACGGTGTATGCTGGCTAGGTAAGTCATGTTGTACTGCCCATAGCCTCATAGATTATAAATACTCTATTCAAGCTTTCGTTTCTTTCACATTCATTATCTTCTTCGATAGTAGAAAACTCAGAAAGAAAAACAGAGATATTTTTACTTCAAGCTTTTTTGGAAGGTCTACATACAGACATTCTTGGATTAAATCAAATGACATGTTAGGGTGGATTAAACGAAAACAGTTATTTGATGGTTCCTGTGAGGGGCCACCTTCTTTGACAGCTGAAAAGCTGAAAGACTGAAAAGTTAGATAGCTTCCTAATCAGCAAACAGGACTTCAATTAAAGATTTTCCGATGATGGCTCCTATGAAAGTTTAACATTTTTAAACATGAAGGTAAATGTTCCTCGACCAACAAACAAGTGTATATCACAGAATCTGTCCACTTCAAGCTTCTTTGATGGTTTCTGAGTGGTGTCACTTTTATCTATTCCCTCTCTTGGTTAAAAGACATCCCAATACATTTAGTTGCAAGTGCTCTTGTAGTTTCTATTAAAAGAATTTATTGCAAGGACGTGCTAATGATGAAAGTTGCACATAAAAGCAAAAGAAAGGATCCATACCTGCATTCCAACATAAAGTACAAGGGAGTTGATCAGAGGTACATTGTAACGAGTCCCAGCTCGAGCAGCATCATTGGGGGGAAGTAGCAGTTTTTGTTTCAGTTCAGAAAGAAACGAAGACCCCTGTTGCCTCGTCTACAGGAAATATTAAAAGTAGAGAATATGGATCAAGGAAGAATACACATGGTACAACAATTTTTTTTGCTGATACTTGGTTTCTGCATGCAGGTTGGTCTTGATGAATTTATCATAGTTTCACTCATAGTTATCAAGGCGCCAAGTCGAAGCGAGGCGACAGCCGGGAGCTTAAGCGCTTAGTCGACAAAGCGCCTAGTCGACAAAGCGCCCGACTAGTCGTCCACAAGTTGACAAGTCGTTAACAATATAAATTTTATTCGTATAAAATTATATATATTTAACATTTATATGAATATTTATATATTTATATTTTTAATAATTTACCATATTCATAAATTCATAATGCAAGTCATAGCATATCAAATCACAATATTAGTAAATAAAATATATTATAATATAAGTAAGAAATATATATTATGATATACAATATTAGTACAATACATAACAAAAAAATATAATACTAATTTATTGTGTTTTATATATAATATTAATTTTTATTTATCATGCATGTAACATAATAGTAATGTAAACTGTGTTGTAGTTTACTGTATGTATATATATATATATTGCATTATTCTTTTTGTTAAGTGCTTAGTTTGCTAACAGGACACATGTTTCATTTACCTGAATAGAATAATATGGGTCACATGTCCTCTTTAACTAGTGGGTCTACGTAGTGGGAAACAAAAAGAATTCCCAATGAATAAACAAAACCAAATTGCAGCAGATATGAGTCAACAAAACAGAACCTAACATGGATCACATGTCCTCTTTAACTGGTGGGTCTACATAGTGGGTAACAAAAATAATTCTCAATGAATAAATAAAACCAAAAAACAGCAGTGATGCTCATCAACAAAGCAGAACCTTATCATATTAAAAAAAAATAGCAGCAGCACGCAGAGAAGAAGACGCGAAGAAGACAAGAAGAAGAGAAGCTCGACTATCTGATCTCCCACCAAGGCGGCAGGACGACTTGGAATTCTTCACCGACTTGACGCCTAGTCGTCGCCTAGGCGACGACTTGATAAGCATGGTTTCACTATTTTAAAACGAACAAATTAGTCGGCCAAAAACCCACATACCTTCAGGTATTCATCAATGTCACCCTTAATCTGCTTTGCTTTCAGAGCTGCATCAACCTCCGAGAGAATGCGTGGGGACTGAGTAATCTCTGCCAGCAGATCAATCTAGCCAAGTAAAAAGAAAGGGATAAGTTTTGATTGCAAAACAAATTAAATTTAAACATCTTTGACCAGTAAGACACCTTTAAGTTGGGAGTGGATGGATCTGGTAGCCTCATATTGCGAGGAAATGCGCTGAGAATTATATTTCGCATCTGTATACAACTTGGAGGAATAACATCGCAGAAGCTGAAATGATAATCACAAAGGAACTCTGGGAAATCATGAAGTAGCACTAGCAAAACCCTGAGTGAGCCTTTATACAGAAAATGAACCTGAACAGAGATAGGGGAAATATTAGGCACTATTCACTGACAGTAGAAATGGAGCCAGAAATTCAGAACACCAGCAAGTATAAGATGCAGACCGGCTCTCCAAGTTCAGCATTTCTCAGGAATGGCTCCAAGAACTGGAACAAGTCTACCAACAAACGTTGAAAAAATGGCCAACCCTTCTGAGGATTTCCAGTGAGCAATTTTGGCATGAAACTTCTGTGACTCACAAGCTCAAGCCACGCAAAGCTAAAAGATTTTACAAAATTAGTGATGACAAATTCAGGAAAAAGAGGCAATAAAAGAAAAGGAAAAAGAAGCCAGTATTAGAATCTTCTGTATTGCAATATTAAAAAATTAATGAACACATCTGGTAATATACTTGTTACAAGCATATCAGCCATATGCAATATCATGACCGAGAATAAAAGACATCGAGACACCTCGGCATACTAACCTGAATGCAGGAACTTTGAGTGGCTGCAGTGCATGGAATGCATTTGCCAATGCTGTCAAAACCTAAGCGCACACAGCAAATTTAATACAAAAATAGATGCCACAACAACAACTAAAATAGCGACAACAATGGCAAAAAAAAATGTCCATAAACCATACCTGCAAATTTGCACCATCAGAGACAGGCTCCAAGGTAGTCAGGTCGAGCAGCCAGTTGATGAACAACCTGAAATATGGCCTTGGATTGAAAGAAGTTTTTTTCTCCTCAGCATCTTTCTGAATAAATCTCACAGTCACCGCCAGAACCTACATAAATACCACATATATACTAAGAATATAACTCAAGCAAACAAAGAGCTTCAACAGATATTTAGTTTGGAGTCAAACCTTAGACAATAAAGATAGTTTACTTGATCCCTGGTCCACAGGATAAAACTAGAAATACAAACAAGAAGAAAGTGAAGACAAGGAATATATAGCTAGAAACCAACAAATTCTGGTTGCCAAAATCAATTAAACTACCTTCAGTATTGAAACGACAAGGGCAGCATAAATATCAATAGCAAGGAAGGATAGTGGCTGTGTTTGTTGATGTGATTGTAGAGGACCAGAACTTATAACTTCAGAAGCTAGACAGTGTGATACCGAGAATTCCTGCAGTAAAGCAAACAGTTTAACTCCCAATTCTCATAATGGCGTGGTTCAAAAAATTTCAAGTAAGGAGGAAAGAGAAAAGATGGGGATGAAAAGGCACCATGAGACGACGGAAAAATCGATCAGACATATCATCCCCTTTCAAAAGTCCACTTTGCAGCAATTGTAAGACAAAGTGAGCACAAGCTGCATCGTTAGCTCCAGGAAGTTCACATATCCGATACCATTCTGCAAACAGCATTGAGACCTACAAAACAAAGAGACAACCGAAAAGAGAAGACTATGTAAAAATAAGAAAAATACACTTAATAAGTTACAAAGTATTAGTGGTTTTTCCAACTAGATCTTCGGAAAATTAAATCTATTCCCACCTCCTGCAATCATCTGGCTATATCAAGAGCAAGTCTCTCTAAAACCTTAACGCAGTAGAGTTGGTCATGTGATGACAAAAAAAAGAGTCCAGACTAGCAGTAATTGCCAACTAAAACCATTGCTATTCCCACCTACTAATGATGTAAGTTCCAGATCCCCATCTCCCCCACCCCCCCAGGGGCCAAAAATAATATAAAAAAAAAGTATAAAGTTGCTTTCATCTCTGATAAGTCAAAATTCGAAAGGTATAATCAGATGCACACACTATGTTACTGCGCATTTCAATCCACTTCTATGTTAAACACAAAACCAATTCCTACCTGATCACGAAATCCAATTGGATCTGGTTCCATGGAATCCAAAACATTGTACTCTTCACGGCTTGCTGCAGAGTGACCAGTAACCTGTTTCATCAAAAATTAAATGTAAGATCCATTTTATCAAATAAAATAATAAAAAAAAGTCCCAACCCATGACTTGTTGCAGCCACAAGCTAAGGGGAAAAGACTGGCACTTCTAATAACCTTTTTGTCTCTAGAATGTCTATCCTCTTTTCCAACAGTAAGACCCGATAAAGTAGCAGCACTCGTAGCAGGATTCCTAGCAACCTCAACCAGCTGTTGTAGCGACTCCGGAGATCCAGGCCTTGCTGCAAGCTGCAGTTAAAAGTCATTAGATTGTAAAAATAAAAATACAGACAAATTTGAAAACATAATGACTAGAACAAACCTTCGCCAGTGCATCAACGAGATGATGTAGTTCTGATATGACTTTTGAATCGTTAACCACCAAAGTTTGAATGAGGCAAATCGCAAACTCCGTGGCAGCCTCTGCACAACATATGCAACTAGTTGGTGCTATAAATCTATACAATGAATATGTAGGAAAGAAGTATTTGATACTTGTACATACTGTTCCTTCCTGCATCAAGAAGCTTTGCCATATGAACATTATACTCTGCAAGATTGAGTAATTCACTGCGAATAAGGCCAACGGTGATATCCGTGTTGAATTTTCGGTCTTCGTCAGAGTAAATTACCTGTTGACAAGAATTCCATGTTGAGTGTAGGAAGATTAATAATAATATGTAGACCTTAGCAATATTGTCAAATTCAGAAAGACGTAACCGAAATTTACAATCACAGAAATTGTCAAACTACATTTGGGCCAAAAGCAGTTCTATGATTCACAAAGCCTAATAAATAAGACATCATATTCCAAAATAGACATAACAATAACACTTTGATTGACCCACTTCCCCAAACAATAACTTTATAGCTCCGTTTCTACTGTAGTGAAATCATAAGAACATAAACAAGAGAGATTTAAGTACCAGGCAATATTACCTTTGACAGTAAGGCCTTACATCCATTTTAATAAAGCAATATGAACATTATTACTATTGTTGTTGTTAATTCCGTCCTAATTTATGACCTGCATTGCCATACATAACACTTGACTACTTGAGACATGATTATGTAATTCAACCAGCAAAAAATTCTTGGACAAGCTATTGTTTTTTTTTTTGGCCTCTTTCTAGTATATCAAAGTATCCTCAAACTCTTTCCAAATAGAGTACGCAAATGTTTGCACATTAGACACCATAATCCACTGAATCTCCTCTTCTATTGACTAAAGTAGCAGTAGTAAGTGGATGCTGCAATAAACTTTTAGCACTCAAAGAATATCCTGGTGGCAGCAATCTTACAACTGTATCATACCTCACGCACCTAACACTGAGTCATGCTGATAATAGATGTTGGGTTGCATATATTCAAAAATTGCAAATGCAGCTGGACACAGCAGGTAACATGCTTGTTGGATAAGACTCAAACAATCTCTCTAATAGTAAATTATACCCTTCTGCTGCTCACTATTTCAGGTATCGTGTTTTTCTTGGCAATAAAATCAAGAACCATGAATAAATATAGTAGAAGGGGATGCACATTGCACAATATATTCATAAGTGGTCCAATTCCAATACATGTAAAAAAGGACATTAAATAAATAGTTACTTTATAACTCACAAGAACAATCATCAGTTATCTTATTTCATCTGATTATAGACAGAAGACTCGAGCCTTTCTTTTTAATAGGGGGGAAACGATGACCTGAGTATAGCTAAGAGAGCATTATAATTAACTGATTGAAGAACTATCACAAGCCATCGTAAATTTACAAAAGATTAACTGAGAAGTAAGCATTATTAGACTGGCAAGGAGTCCTAGATCAAATGAAGGGATGCATACCCAACTAGTCAGCTCCTTGACAACAAGTTTGCTAACATCACGAATGGCAGCTAGAATAGCAAGATGAGCACCAACATGTGAATTGTTTGATGCATTTTCATATAGCCCTTTGAAAACCTGTCACATTATGTGAATTGAAAGTTGGGATAATGTGTAACTGTATATAAACTAATAAAAGTGACTTCCAAATATAGCCAGACCTTTTGAGCAACGGCCAATGCAGCCTCATCTCGACTAATACATCTAAGGATGATACCAGGAACCTCAGCAATAATTGCCTGCACATGGGTAGTTCATTATGTTACAGAATATACCTCCCAACTACAAAGTAACTAATTCATACAGAACATTTATAAAGAATGTCATTATATTGAAGTACAATGACGAACATAGATTCTTAAATTCTTAGTATTGAAGCAAAAGATACATCTAATATTTCATCATACTGCTACTAAACAAAGAAATGGAACAAATATACCTGAATTTCGGTATCCATAGCATCATTGGTCACCAAAGTCTCAAGCTGAACGAAATTAGAAACAGCTTTATCAGATCAGATGAAATCAGTTATGAAGCAAAAATTAGATTCATGAATGTGCTAGTGCATTTGCACTTCTTACGAGGGAAAAATGCTTCGTAGATGCGTATGTTACAAGCAGAGTGTAAATGACAAACAAGAGAACTTATCATGAACAAACATATTAAGAAGAATAGATTAAACACAATATCGAAGGGGTGTCTCTACTGTCTCATCTTGAAGATCAAACAATTGAGTGACATGTCAGACCACGTAACCAAAAGGCATTGTGGACATGTGGGAGCCTTTGTGAGAATGTAGATAAGAGAGATACCACTCAGCCTGTGATCAAGATTAGGAGCTACAAAACCCTTCCAACACATAAACATCAACAATTATATATTAATCGTATAGATCCCCTCCAAGATATGCATATATACACATTAGAAAGGGGGAGCAAAGAATCTACATCACAGTTATAAAACCATGTGTAGACACCTGAAGTGCCGAAATCACCTATTTAAAATGAGCCATGCAAACTCATCTCAAACTTAATGGGCTGTATTTTAATCTACAATTCCAGGCCATGCTTATGTCTATATGAATAAACGTCTACACTATGAGAATTCATTTACGTCAAATTCAATGCAACATCATATGTGTTTATCTATATAACTAACATGTACCATGAGTTGACTGGAGACGGATGACAGTTACCGGTACAGAATATTTATAAAACATTGATGAAAAATTCCGAATGCATAATACAGAAAAACAGATACAATAAGGACACTGTAATATATAATTATATACTCTGTGTGAATCCTAGCTTACTAAGTTAACATTATATGTGATCTCTTTATTAAATCATACAAATTTTTTTATAAGATTCTAAAATATTTGAACTTTCTAACTAATACTACCTCCGTTCCAAAATATAAGATCATTCTTGACTTTTTGAAAATTAGTTTAAAATATTTTCCAAATTCAAAATTGATATGATGTATTTAAAATTATAATGCAATAAATGTTATAACTAGAAATACTTTATATTTTGCAATATTTAACATTCTATTGACTACAATTAAAGTTATCAATATCAATTTTGAGTTTTAAAATATCTCAAACTGACTTTTAAAAAATCAATAATTATCTTATATTTTAGAAAGTAGGAAACAATATGCATATGCATATACATAATTAATAATTTATATAAAAATATAAGTGTGCATAAAATGGCATAAAATGGAACAGCGAGGGATAGAGTTTATAATAGATTACCCATTGTGTGGTTTGTGGGGTAATGTGTTCACACGGTGGTCTATACCGTGCACACCCGAAAGGTAGTGGTTGCAGGTTCCACTGTCATTAAGAAAATGGAACAGTGCCCAGCAAGGACATACGTCTCAAATCAAAACTCTCCGGAAAGAGCCCAGATACTGGAAACAATTATTACGTATTCTGCAAAATTAGGACTAAGCACATACACTTCTAAGAAACCCAAGTGGTCCTCTCAGACGATCAAAGACTTCAACACTAACACTGTCAGCCGTTACTCGAGTGAAGAAACCTCTTTGATGTTACTCTAAAAAAAATACAATTCTAAATCGACAATAGAAAAAATACAATTCTAGACCGACAAGAGATTGAAATGTGACTCTTAATTTACAAAACAGAATGTATAAGGACAAAAAAAGTTTAACTATAGTGATACGGACGTCAAGGGCAGATCAATCTAAGGAACAATCATCACAATTACGTAAATAGGGAATCCAAGTACATTATAACAAATCTACGTACAAGTTTCTTTATGTAGAAATATAGTAGTTAGATTTATTCATCATAACAAAGTAAATTCTTGTACAAGTTTCTTTATGTGTTACTGTTTTCATGATAATACTTGCTGAGTTAAAATTTCTTGTTATAAGCATATAATACTTTGATTTATTCATCATTGGGAAAAATTGAACATACTAATATATAGAAAATAAATTATTAATTGATAAGCCTCCTTCACCTTGTCAACCCCTTGTTCTCTTTCAGTGACAAAGATGTAATTTGAAAACCTTATCTCCTATCCCTACAACAAGGCATCCCAATATTTAACCACTACGCTATAAGGGCTTTCCCGTGTCACTTTCCGTGCCCTTGACCTATTTTTTCAGATATTGTTGGTTGACATGTTAGTGTTCCTGTCATAATCGGCATCTGGGATTACGCTTCGTCGATTACACCTTATTGCTACACTAGAACCCCCATCCTCAACGTCTGCTAACTCAACACCTTTTAAAATTATAAAACTTGAACGCGTATATATTCAAATCCTTTTCCAACGTATCTAAACCTCAGATACAACTCCTTTGTTTGATAATATGTGAGCTGGCTGCGTTTGCGTACACACTCACTTGAGGAAAACTAAATTATTAAGAACAACTAATATCAAAGTACCAGACCAGAGTTACCAGATACTCTCATTTATTTAGCGAACAGCAAGTATAGCGAACCGCATATTAGTACTGCGTACCCAAACAGGATACTCTTACGTACCAATACTCTATATTTAGCGTACCAAAAAATTTGTTTGTTATTTAACTTATAATTACACAAATATCAATATTATAACTTAGTATTAGATGCTCAAACATTACATTTGTACTAAATTATTTAAAAAACAATCAACTTGCTGATTCAACTAAAAATCTTCTATAAAATTTAGGTTATTAAATTTAGATTCTAAGCTAATTCTTAATTATAATAACTTATATAAAGATACTCTAGCGTATCGCGTTTTAACTATGTGGCGTACTGCGTACCGAAACGAACCACGTTCTAGGTAACACTGTACCAGACATACTGCATTAGCCGGTTTTAGTGAACCAATATTACTCGGAATAGTTTCAAAGTCTCAAAACCATAGACAATGATAAATCCCTTTCTATGTCCAAAGAACAGATTTTATGCAGCGGCTTAGAAGAAAAAATGTGACAGAATCCCAACCAACTGTTAAAAAGACAGAAGTGAAGTAGTTAGTGAAAGGAGAAAAGGAGAAATTTGTAACCTTCTCTGAAACAAGCTGGTACTTGTCCAATGCATCGCCTGTAGTCAACAAAGGTTCTGAGATGTTACTCCCAAGTCGCTCAGTCGCAGAAGTTGAAGGTAATGACTGAGCAGAGACTCCAGATTCCTGGTAAGAAGATAATGCACATCTCAATAACGAGAAAAAACTTCAGCAGCACATACATATTTATATATATATATATATTCATGCATTCAAAATTTACTAACTTTTACAGCATTAGGAGGTTCTGCAGACTGCAAATCAGAGGCTGATGCTGAAGGAAATGAAGCAACAACAGCATCATTTTCAAAGTTGTGTTGAACAAGACCATCGGCCATCCCAGCATGCATCGAGGAAACACTGAAATATTGCATACAAAGAATCAACAGAAAAAACAGTAAAAGAATAATCACTAACTGCAACTTAGGAGTGTGATGAAATACATAAAAATGAGCTGAAAGAGCACCTAAGTTGTTTTGCTGGACCAGAATCCAGCTCCTCAGGGCCAAGATCGAAGGAATGTGCAACAGCGCCCATTCCTGTGTTTCCAAGCCCAGATGAGTACATCGCAGGATTAAGTTGGCCAGATGCTGAACCATATCCCTGGGACAGGCCACCACTGACCGAAGTTGAAGGACCAACCACTGCCACATTTGAGTTCTGGCTAGATTGATTTTGCCAGGGTAACCGAACAAAATCCTGCAAGAAACAAGAATACGTCTTTACTTTTGTTTATCTTTTAGTTTAGGATATGGTAGTTTGGCCCCAAGTAACAAGGATACATCTTTAAACCACCCTATTCACCTCAAGGTCACACAAATGACGGGAGAAAACAACAAGACCATACCTCATAAACTCGCTGTTGAGAGTGTGATAAGCGACCAGGTTTAGGACGAAGAGCCTCAGGTAAAACACCCATATGACCTTGTGTATACAGGCTTGCATCAAAAAATGTGGGACCAACACCCTCTCTCTGCTTCCTTCTTATAGAGAGTTGTTGAGCTATTTCCCCATCAATGGTCTGTATTGCCTGTAGCACATATACATGCACAAACACAGAGAGAATTAAAAATCAGCTAAAACTCCCTCAAGTATGATAATGAATAACCATAGTTTTGTAAAGCCATGAGTCCAAGAATCCATTACAGTTAACAGAAACATCATTTATAGTTAAATGAAACTTGCATCGACCCAAAACTCATATCACCATATTTTTAAAACTGGGCCTCTTTTTTAAAAACAATCCCTGAATACTTCAAAAGGTATAAACTTGGTTTTGCAACTCACTGCATCCAAATAATGCTATAACATTATAATTATAGTACATTATGTCTCATCTGGATTTCTGCACCTACAGACACAAAGCACCAACACAACACAGAGAAAGCAAATTGGAAGAGATAACTACAAACAAAAATTAGACTTCAAACGAAATCCACTGAGTGTTTAAAAAATGGTTTTTCTTACTGCAGCTACCTACAATTACCATGCCCCGTCCTAACAATAATTCCATGCATATATTGAAACTTCTTTGGGGGAGGGGAGAAGAAGGAAGAACATGAGATAGCAGTCTAACCAAGTCCTACTTTCCGTGATAAGAATCTTCTACTTGTAGTTACGTGATTATCAAATTGAAGAAGGATTACTTCCACACTGTTCATGGACTTGACAACTGTGTCAGAATCCAAGCATCCAAGTGCATGAATGAGAGAACATGCAGTATGAGAATGGTAAGCATCTGAAACCCATATCCAAATAACTACTTACCTTACTAAGCTTTAATACATCCAGAGTTGATGCGCTGCCAGAGTGATAGTTAACGATACTAGATGTATTATATGATTTCTTTATTTAAGTGGAAGCAATTTCAGTTAACGTCAAACTATTAATATTTTATCAGCGAATAATTTTAAATATATTACTTATTTTTCATCAATGGAAGCATATGTATCAATTAATATGCCTTCCAGCTTCTAGGATCATTAATTGTTAAAAGATACCAACAGAAAATCACCTATGATGCCACATCACATATTGTACAAAAAAAATATACAACATTCAACAAAAGAATCTAGCAGCCAAACCTTCTCTGTTGCAGCTTGTTCTATCAGAGCACATCCCAGATCAAGGTTATCATTTGTAACAAGCAGGACAGATTGTTCAATGAGCTCACTTCCAATATTCAAACCCTGAAGTGAATTCCTTAACTGACTTGTAATTGAACCACGAAGAGGTTCCTAGCAGCAATTAAATTACCTTCATCAGTAACCAATTACTCAAAGCAAGCACAACTACGGAAATGAAATCATTTCAGAAATTATTGAAGTCGTAGATCTTGAGAACTAATTGGTAGAAAGGAACAGTAATGACTTAAGATCCAGGAGAACCTTGCATGTCACATGAGCTAGGCTTCCAGCCAAACTTGCCACCATCAAGTGTGCTGCATTACGTATTCGGGTCTCATCCGACTCCATGGCATAGTCCTGCCCTTACACATTATATTAGAAAAATAATCCAAAATAAGATTCAGTGATATAACTGTTTTATTAACCAGTAAATAAGATGAAAAGAACAACAATGTGAACCTTCAAGACAAGTTCCTTTGTTGTTTGAGTTGCTATAGAAACACTTCTTTGCACAATACTAGATACTATCTCTTTGATAGCCCTATCCATGGCAATAGGAAGCACACTGCAACAACATACCAAATAAGGCTTCCAGGAAATAATCAGCTAACTCGCGGGGAAAAAAAGAATTTAAGTAAACACTTCAAACCTCTGAAAATGCATTTGCAGGCCTAGATTTTGGAGCTTTGGGTTGACAACCACTTGCTGTTCAATGTTAGATGCTGGTGCAGGAAGCTGGACAGACAACCACAAGCTTATCAGAGCAGCGATTCTATTATTCTATACAGAACAATTTACAGAAGAAACTGCAATCACACCTGGCTAACAGAAAATGGGGATTGCCCTTGTAGAAGCCCTTGAGCAGAAGGAAGCTGATCAGATAAGCCTAAAGCCGCCAGCTTCTCATCCTCCATCAACGTAGCCGAAGACATATGGAGAGGAGGAGCATACTAAATCCACCAAATAAGTTAAATCCATAACACCGAAAAGATGAGATAATAGCAAGAATCCACTCAATAAACATAGAAGTAAATACAAACCTGAGATAATAGCCGAGAATGGCCACTAGGATGGGATGGACTAGCAACATCAAGTGGTAGCTCAACTTGATTTAGTGTAGATACCATACCAGATTTAACCTCACCAACAATCTGTGGTTGGGATGATGCAACATCTTTGTTGGAAAAATCAGGATTTCCTTCAACTTCCCTCACCCTGTCCTTGAGAAGCGAAGTAGGAGTGACGTCCTTCATATCCACAACAAGGTTTTTGAATAGAACCTGTAAGGCCAAAAAAACATAATAAATACCTAATTAGACATTCAAATCACGATAGACACTTCCAACAAGTAGAACAAGTGTACATGTACCTCAATGTCAAATTTCAGATTCATTTTCAAATTCGGCATTGCATAAATCTCAGTAAGCAATCCGAGAATACCCATGGTCCACGGATTAGGAGGTTGATATGCTAGGCTGTTGTGACATGGTTCCAAAACCTGCACAAAGAAATCCAACATTACTAATTGCCATGCTTAGTAAATGCACAACGATCAATTGAATAAACGTACCTTGGAGGTAAAGGGAATTACAGCAATCATCAAACCCTTCTCGTAAGCCTGCAGAAAGAAATAAATTTAGAACATTTATGATAGACAAAGAAAACAACTCCCTACAAGAACAGGGAAAGGTAATAACAAAGTCAACTACAAGAAAACTGCATAGACAAAATTATAACCTCTATAATCAAAGACTTAGGATCGATCTCTCGTGCCCTTAAAACTTGATTCCTGCCAATCGTAATCTTCCCAAGCCAGCTACCCAGATTCTTCAGCAATGATCGCTCTTCGGAACTTGACTTAATGAGCTCAGATCCTAATAGAACCTGGAGAAATTTATTATTATTATTAAATATATGTTAGAACTTTCCACTGATAACAATCTCTGAAAGCATGCAAAAGATAGTTATAGGGCCTAAACCTTGCAGTTCTCATAAGTGGCTTGCACAATCTCTTTGTTCAAAGGCTTTGAATTAACTTTGTCCACGAATTTCAAGTACAAGTCATGAAAATTTGGCTCAATGCTTGCTCTGTCAAGATTTCAGGTTAAACATAAGATAGCACATCCAAATATAAGGAAAAAAGGCAGCTACTAAATCACATTCCTGACAATGATAGCAAACAGCAGTGATATTCTAAATAGTGTTCAAGAAACAAATATACTAATACATCACATTACAGAAGTACTAATCATAAAGCAAGTGCAATTTTAATACCTTTTCATCACCAAATATTGAGCAAACCAGGGATAGAATTGCTCCTTCAAAAACTCAGAAAATTCTTTTGCTTTAGCTTCAACATTAGCCAAAGATAAATTATTAATGATAAATGATATCTTGTCCTGAATTTCTGATGCTGGGGCCTGTAAAAAGGATGCTAATATATCAGTACATTCTAAACAAAACTCTGAACATGAAGCTGTATTACTTTAACGAATATTCTTGTTCAGCACTAGCTTTTAAATTGGATACTAGCACAGATATTTCAGAGATATGCAGAACAAAAAACTGAAAAGCTCTGATCTACCAAGGGCGCTTTAGAATCACCAAAATGGGAGTCACCATCCTTGGACAATGTACCTTTCTTATTACTCTTCTGGTTCCGTATTTGAATAGTTTAGTAAAGAAAACTATTGAAATGAAAAATGTTCAGCCAGAAAAAAAATTAATCACATCTCAACAAAGCTAGGTCCAGAGTCACTCCAGAATGTAATATTCAACTGAAATAAGCTGTGCCATATAGAGTAGTACTAATCGTGCAAAATTAAGCCTGAAAATTAGAATTATAGTGGCCCCTAACATGACATATGTTATGTACACCCAGATCCATCTGAACAAGAAATTGAGTTGGACCAAACAAATTTTTGTTAACTGGAGGTCGAATTAAAATACCTCTATAGGAGTTTCTCTTCTCTCTGCAGCAGCAACAAGAGTTTCAATATTCAAAGCAGAGCCAAACCCTGTATTAGATGGAAAGTTACAAAAGCATGCAACAGAAACCAAGGGAACCAAGTACGCAAGACATAGTAACAGCCAAAAATGCAAATACATATACATATGCAGTAAAAAGAATACTCATATGCAGAAATAACATATATTTACTTGCTGACGTAGCTGCTCGGGAAGGACGAACAAAACCAGTAGAGGAAGACAATGCAGATGAAGCATTAGCTGTACTCTGCGGCTGCATAATAGACAAAAAGGTTAAACCTAATAATAACAAACTCGACTGCAAACAAAATTTGGTTCCATAAGGAGATCTCCAGCTTAAAAATAACTTAATTATAATTTCAGTACATGCCTTCTGAGTGCTGGATGTATCACTAGGGGGAACAACTGAAGGTTGTCCTGCAGATGATAAAACTGGCTTCATGTAGTTGGACAATTGTACAGAGGCTTTATTTCGCTCCTCTAAAGAACTCTGCTGCCTCTGTTGAAGCTGGACAGGAGAAGAAAGTTGTGGCCCTGCCTGTGTGCTACTAGATCCAATTAACGGGAACGACGAGCCCAGCATCTAAATGTAAACAAAATCATTCAATACCTAGAGCATGGCTAATTACTAAGTAAGAAATTTTGTTCAACTCTAATTTAGAAGAAAATTTCTTAAGCCAAATTGGAAACCCAGACCAAATCAAACCACAGCCTCAGCTATTCAGAGGGGTAAAAACAGTAACTAGTCATATATATGAAGGACGTAAGCCAGAGAAAACTAAAGTGTGCATGGTGATAAAAGAATTATAGTTTTAAAGGAAAAAAGAGGATACAAAGCATAGGCAGACAAGAAGTCCACAAATTGAAAACACGGACAAAAAAAGATGAAAAAATAAATTTAAAAAACAACACAGCAATGAAAACTAAAAAGAATGACTACAGTATCAGATATTCTATGCCAGAAATGGGAGTCGAACCGGGAGTCTCTTTATTTCAGAAAATTGAGAAGAGAATCAAGAGAGGTGCCTAGCAGGGAGGCTAGTTATGATACCTTATATGTTGCCCCGCTGAGAAGAACTCAGAAATTAGACTATTTTATAAACCTATGCTAGTAGGAGGGCATAATTACGCTTCATAGGAACCTAACTTTAACATTTTTGCAATGTGTGAGGTACCATTAATCCATCAATCTTGGAATTTGATACTACAACAGTGAAAGGAAGCATTGACCAAATTGTAGAGAACATCAGGAAAGCAGGGTTGTAATAATTTTGTGCAAGTACATGTAATATTATTTAGAAAAACAAAAGATCATACAAGTATGTAGGCCATTTATTGTTCCTACAATAGTAGAAGTATCTAGGCCATGCATTGTTCCTATAAACTGCAGATACCACGTATATTCACTGCATTGATGATCAAGATAATGCAAATCATAATAGGCATTTTCCGCAAGTCTAAGCTGGGCATTCAGCTTGCTGTAATACGGAATGCCAAATTAGCATTCTTATGCCACTGAAAGTTTGTTTTAGTGTCAAAATGCAAGATTATAGATATCGTCATAACACCGTTTTACCATTCAATGCATTACTGTTGCACTACTTTACAGGAATCAATAAATAGAATTCAAAATTAACCTCCACATGTCCTGCAGGGATAGAACCATGATGTTGATCGGCAACAGTAACCTGGCCTACATCTAATTCTGAATGGCCTGATGAAATTCTGGCAAGTGCTCGTTCAATGAATGCAACAAGCTCTGAATGAGTACCACGTAGATGAGATATTTGTAAGATATGATTGCAGTACTGTGGCCACTCAATCAGGCGGTCCACGAACTGTTCCAAAGCTTTAGTCCCGAAAACAAACATCTGCATAGAGATAGGTAATGTCAATAATAGTAGCACTACCAAACAAAAGCTCAAAATAGAGAATAATAATTTCAGAAGCTAACACATACTTTGGAATCCGCAGGTTTGCGCAATGCATCCAAAACAGCACGCAGGGCGATGCCAAGTGTAAGATGTGTAACAAGTTGGTGCTTAATAAGTGATCCTGCAAGCAAAAATATATATATACACAAGCATAATCGAATAAGAAAGTCCCACCAAGACAGGGAGAGGGAGAGGAGGACGGCATGAATCAGATATTATTTCAGTTTACATAGCTTAGAGATCCAAACAATCTACAGCTTTTATCAGTTGTCAAGCTTTTTCTATAAATCTCTATTAGTTGTAATTTATCAAAAATGAATATATCTTTATAGTTGCCATGCAATTCAAATTAGATGTGTAGCCTAGCTTGCTGGTTGGATCAATCAAATCCAATTCAAGTTCTAGTTTTAATTGCTCAAATGCTCAAATTGTAGTAATGTTGGTCAATCAGAGGTATCCCGGCAGGTTCTAATGGGTAAACAAATGTATGCAATGAACCATGTTATTACAGAAAGAAGCAATCATTTTGAGTGAAGATATAAGACTAATTCTAAATTTGAAATTAATATAATTCATTGATTCGTAGAGGTGTCTAAAATGTGCTTTGAGGAATGTTTGGAAGTGTGGTGGAGATTGCCATCAAGAATGATGAGGAATTTTTATCATTTTTGCACACAGTATCGCATATTCGCAAATAAGACAATAGTTCAGAAAATGTTTATTCCTTGTTGTCTAAAATAAATCATTGTTTCACAAAGAGAAAAAAAGGAAAAAAAAACAAAACTTCCCACGAATCTTGATGAACATTTCTAAATTAGAACAAATTCTTACATGACCTGAAAATGAGATCAAGAAAAGAACAGAATTGCATGACCCTGCTGCATCACATCACTAACAATATTGGGATGAGCATCAAATACTTGGAGAATGAAATTGAATTTGTACCAGAACTATAAACTCAAGATAATTTACCAGCTAAAAGATTAACAGAGGTATTAAGGGAAAATTGTATTTCTAGTTATTTTTATGCTATATAGAATCTACAGGTACTCACCAAAGAGAACCGCAACAATTTTGAGCTGCCTTTCAGGATACTTGGAGAAGAATTTGTATTCCTCAAATAGATTTGCAATCATGCACTCGAATATTTGTTGTTCCCTGTCAGTTCATATAATAAACACGAATCAAATTGAATAAGCATATAAAGTAAAAGGCTCATTGTATGCCATCAAGCACTTCCAATAGAGAAGCTCCAACAGTAGATCATACATCTTAGACAAACAAAAATCAACAGATTAAAAGGACAATCACCCCATAAATGAAAGAAAATATAAAACTCAACCTTTCTTTTTATTCTCTCTAAGATTACTAAAAACATTTAATTTTCACATGATTACAAACGTTCAAAGGAACTTTACATAAGAAACTCAGGCTTTAACTGCAGACACAGAATATTGCATGCATACATAATGAGACAAAAAGTGGATTTTCTCCTCACAGAACATGAACAATGAGTAAGCCAACCCTCAATTAAACAGATCCAAAGCACATTCTTGTTATGTATCATGTTAAATTTGCATATGGCACTTTTTTTAGTTTTTAATAATTGCTTACGGCACTTTATACTGCTCAATGTACAAATTCATCGACATAAATAGGACAATGAGAGGAAGCAGGTTTGAATCGTTTGATAAGGTCTTGCTGGCATGGAACGAGTTATTTTCCATGGGACAACCTAACACACTAAGAAATAGAGTTGAAAGAAGGGAAATGTTAAACACACTCCAAATTTCAGCAGGCTTCCATGTAGTGTTAAATGGAGTTAAATTTGTTCTACAATGGGGCTCAAATGCTAAAGTATGGAACCCATTATCACATCTCTTAAAAGAACAATACAGATAATTGAAAAGTAAGATTGCTATAAATCCATGTCCAATAGTGTGGACAAACACATCCCATTAATAAATCTCTATCACTTTTAACATTACATCAAAAGAACAAGGCATGGTTCACAAAAACTGGATACAGAAATCAAGGAAACCTATCAAAACTGTTGTCCTACAAGTAAAGAGAAAATGATACAGCATATGTAAAAGACTGTCGAAAAGGAAACAATAAAAACAAATTTACCTTTTTTCAGAAGATTCCTTATATCGAGCAAGCATTTGAATCATTGAATCAACAGCCAACTGACCAGAAAACATTTGATGGAAATAAGAGTTGATCTCTGTCTCGATGTCGTCTGCATATCCATCAGACGTTGATGAATCAGTACCACCACCATTCTTCACTCTTACATTAGCATGCATAAATGTCCCATTCAACTTTTCTATTTCCTCGGAAAGATTGACAGAGGAAATCAAGCCTGTATGAGCTTGAAGGACCTACAGGAGAACAAAGATGCAGATATTAAATCTATATGAGATTGAAGACGATAATATACTACCTCCGTCCCACATAAGTACAGAAAAATTTTGGGTCGCAAAAGATGTCTTTAGTACACAATTCAAATGTAAAATATTATATGAACTATGAAGTCTATTTTACCCTTAAAAAGTATTTCAACAGAGTCCACTACTTTCAGGGAAAAACAAGAATATTTAATATAATTATATGGTGTCCATTGTGGATAAAATGGGAACTTATTTATACTCTCATCTATTTTTAGTTTTTTTTTAATTTGTGTGGAAAGTGTACTTAAGACAACTTCTACGGGACGGAGAGAGTATATGGGACAGCCACACCAATCAAGCAGATAAAGCAAACCTTTAAGAAGGTAGAAATTGTCTCAGAATAAATATTCCAAAGAGCACCAGATTGATGGAAACGAGTGGCCGGCATATCCTGAGCACTAAATTGAACCTCCTTTACGAATTTGAGACACTCCTGCAAGTATAACATGAATTGTCAGCACAAAATTATGCCTTCTCTTGAAATGTTAATATCAGAAACAAGCAGGCAGGCATCAGAAGCTGGTATGGTAGCAAACACTGCTTGTACTCTTTACTCCCAAGGAAAGAGAGGAGAATATCCCAATATTATATTTTACCTCAAATAGAGTATCTTTATATGTACTTAAATTAGTGCTCAACCACTTCTCCAGGTCTATAAGTTCTTTCCGAGAAGCAAGGGCAGCCAGTCTAATACCAAAAGAACAAGGAATCATCTCCAATACGGGTGATAGAATCTGTAACATGAAATGGATGTAACTAAAGTAAGTGATAACAAACAGTAAAAATAAAACAAAAAAAAAACTATATATACAGAATGCTAGATTAGATAACCATGGTGAATCCACCGGGATCATATAGCACGGAAACAAAGTTTTTTTTAGTATCGCCTGGATCAGCTCTAGACAATGTAACCTTATAAAGTAGTTTGTTAGCAAATATAAAGGTACAATTATCTTTGTAACCCTTGGAATATATCAAATTTCCTTGCAAGGAAATATGAATTTGTAGAACAGAAGTTGATTCAACAGAAACAGAAAATCTCAAACAAGTTAATCCAGCAAGGGAAACTAATATGGCCAAGGTGCTCAATCATAAATCACAGTTCAGAAAAAGCTTAACAGAGATTTAAGCCAACTATTGTGTCAGCTTTGCAAGTGAAGGCTTTAGTTATGCAAGGAATTTGGGTTAAGGTTAAAGTAAACTTAGTTCTATTAAAAAAACAGAAGATGATTTCGAATAAATTTACCTTTAGCTCATGGCACAAGTCCAAAACTCTACTCATATTGTCCGGATCCATGTTGAGTGCATCTATGAATCCCCGCAATGGAATACTAGGGTTGACATGCCAGAGATGAAGAACCACGCTACTCCCTGTAGCACTTTTTAGTACCGCAGGGAAGACAAAAGAAGACACTTCATATTGAAGGAGATTATATGCAGTCTGAGATTAAAATAACAAAATCAGTAAACCACAAAGAAAATACAAAGATGGAAAGAAAACATTAGGGAACGCATTAGTATGAGTCTATGAGAGAACAGTACATTGATATTGGCCATCCCAAGCAGCAAGACCTCAGGGCAGTGCTTAAGAGGATACTCGAGCATTGGCCGAACAGAACTTGCATGACCTCTCTCAGCTAGCTGACACAACACCTCAAGAAGGTCAAGACATAACCATGCATGATTTGCATGACCTGGTTGAAACTTGTGGCCGTTGACAGCATCAACATATGCCTGCAATAAGGCATCTATTTAGATTACTGCAGACAACAAGAAGTAATATTGTAATAGTGACATGGATAGTAGTAGTTGCTTCGTACAAGCTGCCTCCCAGAATGTGCAAAGCTAAATACTTCGGGTGGTACTGAGACAGCGTACTTCAGAAAAGATAGCTGACCCTCTGCATTCTTCCATAAAGAACCGCAAACAGCAAGGAGCGGAAATGGATCCTTCATATCAGTTGCAAAATTTAGTAATAACTAGAGGCAATTCATGTTTGCTGATTCCCAATATAATCATTTGAATCATGCAATTAACAAATTAAAATAAATACACACCTGACATGCATGTCTACAGATGGACATGAGTAAAGAAAATGCTTCCTCATTGGGAATGTAGAATCCCTCATGATCAAGGTTCTCAAAAACATTTATCCAGTTGATTCCAGGCGCCTGTGACTCAAGATCAAGTATTAGTAGTGGAAATAATTTACCTTGCATAACAATATTCAAGATAACAAATAGATGAAGCAAGAAGGTCAAGCAAGAACTTACGACTTGATTGATTGAATCAATGAGCACATCAATGTTCCAGGAATCTAAAAGTGGTAGATCAGACAAGCTGCTGCTACCAACAGCAGAACAGAATGTTAAGTAGGTATTCTGGTTATTCTCAAGACTAGCATTGGTGCGCACAATTGTGCCAAGTATCCTAGCAACAGTGACTTCACTCAGCGGTAAGAATAGAGACAACATCTCTTTGCACTGTGAGACATTCACAGTACAACCATAACCTAATTCCTTCATCAGGTCGGCCATATTCAGTTCTTTCTCCATTTCTGCTAGAATAGTATCAAAATCATTTTCAGAGCTTTCGTTAAGCATATCCAAATTCCTGCACCAATAAAACAAAATTAAAATTAGCTTCAAAAAGTCAAAGACCTTGATTAAATTAGAGAACAAGCACTAAGGCTAGCAAACAATTACAAAGCCCTCATGCAGGAAAAAGTGCAGGGTTTTTTTAGGGAAGTAAAAGAGATAGATGTTAATGATTTACTAGGATCTCCATCGTAGAATTCAGACCGAATCATTAATTGAGAAGCGATGCGAACAATATAACCTGTGAATGCAGAAATTACCTGAAGAAGTTGGCCTCACGCAATTCATCTGAAAGCAATGGAGCTAAAATAAATTCAGAATCCTCCTGCAACTGCACTAGTGATAGCATCTGCATAAATGAATCCACATGCTTGCAAAGGCCTTCTGATCGGTTAAGAAAGATAAGAATGTTCTGAATTTGTTCTGCAGAATCCACGGACACATAATTGGCACACAGCTGTGCAATTTGAGCCATGCAGAAGTTCTTACCTGCAAAGCACACCCCATATAAATTTCTTGATTGAACAAGCAACAAATTCGTAAGTTAATCAAACATCACAAAAAGAGGGAAACAATACTAACAAATTACAACGAATTAAACACTCTAGACAAAAGAAGGTAGATGCACCATACCACACATTCTGATGTCAAGATTTTCTGAATCTGATAAAGCAAGACCTACTCCAATTTTTTCGGGTGCTGAAAGTTGCAATGCATTACAGAGATTCTCCAGAAGATCTTCACTAACTGCTGTACTTCTTACTGACTCGCACAACACGGTACTGAAATTTGGTTTGTCCAAGATGTATTTAAAAATTGATGCAAATATGGGTTCCAGTTGCATATTCTTCAAGTCTTTCCCGAAAATATTCAATTGGTCAAAGCAGGTCTGGAGCACCAATATGCTTCCCTCAGTTCCATATCCAATGTACTGCAAAACAGAACAAGATAAAAGATCAGATTCAGCAAATAGAAAGACAAAACTCAACCAAGAAAAACAAAGCCTTACACCAATGAATCAAAGTTGGCTTCACTAGCTCTTCCTAGCTTCCTAATGATTAAAATCACAAAAAAAATGATAACAGGCGCATATACGTTCCACCTAAGGCTTTATGCTGCCTGTTACCAAACAAAACCCTTTCCCATAGTCTGAAACCAGGTATACCTAGAAGACCTAAAACCTGACATTACAAGAATCATCTATAAATTATGTTGCATAGAAACAAACAAGCCACCTGGTGCGTGTTGAGTAATGAATATAAGAAAATATCGAAGGAGGCATAACATGAAACAAATTCAACTCTCTTCTAGAAAAGAAAAGAGAATATCACTGCAGAGAAAGACATAACACAAAGCGTGGGAAACCAGATCACCGTTCTCCACCTCAGAAGAAGCAAGCACAAGAATGAAACTTTTCAACATATATAAATGTCTGTGTGATGCAATGAATGGAAATTATTTCATAGGAATAATAACGAACTTAAAAGCTTCACCTACTTATAATATAGCAGAGCCATGTATGCAGAAAAAAGAGAGACCTACTTGAGATTTCAAAATCAAATAAATTGTAGAAACTTAATAAACATAGGTGAAGAGAGTCATTCCAAACATAATTCCTAAGGACTTGCCTCCCACTGTCTTTTGACACTCAATTCAGATTTATATTCCAATAGGGAACAAGCAGTTGCCCTTAATCAAAAATCTAACCACGATATCCCGCTAAAACGATAAAGAATCTAGTCATAAGGCAGACTGTACCAACAGATTTTAGAGGTGAAGAGCCAACCATGCCATAGTAAGCAGAGAAAGATTAGTTATGGGTCTGGTGATGATTATTATGAAGGTTTAGAAGGATTTAGTGTAAATCTATGAAACAAATCCACCAACTGTGCAATTTAACTATAAGTTCCTTCTTAGGGGATAAAAAGGTGATGAGAGCAGGTGAAGAGGGTTTTAGATACCAATTGTCACAAGATGAAACACGTGTGGGTCGCATAAAAGAGGGTAGCTTGCATGCATCCAAGAGCCTGGCACCCGAGGCTACGCAAACAATTTAAAATACACAACACAAGGTACTGTGTGCAAGGAAGCGACTTTATAAATTCACAAGAACATGATTACAAATGTAGACGTTTATCTTGACTGCCAGGGTTGTGTGTAATACGGCGTTTAAGCAAACAACAGGCAGAGAAAGAAACTTTAGGCAAAAATCTAGATGGAGGCATGTACTTTACACAATGGGAATCACCAGCAGACAAACCCACATGAGATATTTACGTGTGCGGGATGATAAGATCAAGATATTACAAAAAATGATGCAAGATATTGGTCCAAAAAGGCTAATACATAATTGGATGCCTTGATGATGCAGATCTTGTATTAAATAGTAAGTGATATATTTCTAGGGAAACTTAATATTGACAACCCCCTTTTTTATCAACAAAAAAAAAATCTAGGGGAACTTTTGGAGAAATGATCAAACTGAAAAGAAAATAAATGACAGTCCACAAAATCTAACATTCTATTGCTCACCTGTCAATACGTAAACATCCCTACATCAATAACAGTGACAACCAATAGGAAGTGTTTAGAGAAACTTACTTCCGCTAAATTGGAAGTAATGGAAGAACTGTTTTGCAAGTAAAATACAAAAACTTGCTTAATATTGAACCAGTAATTTTGTTTTACCTACCAGTAAGATCTTTGACTTTTAAAACATAATATTGATAATTTAAATTTCTACCTCAAAATAGAACCAAATCTTTCAACGAGAATAGCGACAAAATAATACAAGGCCCGTCGTCTTAATTTTAAAGATGATTTTTCCAAAAATTGCTTTCGCGCGCAGCAGCTAGAATCTAATTTGGCCTTTTTCCAACCATTCAAGGGAACTTAAAAAGCAGACAATTTTTTCTCAGAGTCACAAAAGGAAAAGTATCCCTTTCAAGAATTTTCAAAATTTTAATGAGGGCCAAGTGGACCGTTGAATTCTACTCGAACAAAATCAAATTTACAAGTACCGACAAAATGTAGGTAGAATAACGACATTCTACTGTCAACAAACTATGCGTCCAAACTGCACAAGGTATCAAACAACGGGAACTTGAGTCTTTATTGTTTGCATTTTTACTAATTTTTTTTTTTTGGAATTTAGCTGCAGTAGAATTGTCGTGTATCTTCATTAGTAAAGATTGTGGCTTAGCAGATTCCAAACAGCAATAGTCCAGGCAAGTAAAAACTAGGAAGTGTGTCTAATTGCGCACAAACCCTAAAGATGGTAGGTGACACGTGTTTAACCATGTCTCTATAGTGCTAGTGTCCAAATACCCGTTGAGGGAAATTAAACAGGCAACAGTGTTAAGCCTGCAGGGATTGCTTGCCCGCGCTATTGCCATATGTAATTTTGAATCTATATTATATTCTGAAAAGCCACAATCTTTATGAAATAGCAACTAAGATCCATTTCCATGTATCACTATGACACCGACTCTGGCTATCATAAACCATTCAGCACTTCATACATATTACAAGCGAACCTGATACTTTCCACATAAAGTCTGGAGTAAGAGATCAACCAAATTAAGCAATCTTACCCTCATTCTGCCAACATGATATCAGGATCAAACACTTGTCAATTAATCACACACAACCACACAAGCAAACACCAAAATGGGATTTTTAAAGTAGCAAAATCGAGTAACTTCGTATCAATCTACCAAAAAATCACATTTAGCTAATCCACATACAAATTGAGTTAAAGATGATAAATTTAGGGCTTTTAGCATACATTGAGATATCAAAAATTAACTTTTGATCAGTGTACACATTACACAGACACAAACAGCTAAGAAATGGGAGGGAGAGAGAGAGAGAGGGAAGGCAAATTATACCTGGCAGAGCTCCTGATAAACAGAGTCAGAGTTTGTTTCGTTCAAGCTCTCGAGCAGATACCGAATTTGGCTTGACGTCGTGACTGAGAAAGGCAGCATCTCGAAGCAGTGATCGAAAAAAGCTAGGGTTTTGGTTTTCGAAGATAAATAAGCGGATTAGATAACGGAGATTCGGCGAATTCGGGAGGAGAGAGAGCGCACAGACTGAGAGATTCGGAGTCGAGAATTTTGTGAGGGTGGGTGAGAGAGAGAGGGGGTTGAATTTATAGCTGGGAAATGATTCCGTACATGTAACGAGTGAGTCACACCTGTGCCTTCTTTGTCGTCGTTATTTTATCTCTACTTGCTGGATGCAGCCACCTCACCAGTGTCACCGCAGAGCATAAAACTAATGTAACAAAATTTACCTTTTTTATTTCTTTTTTACTACTTGATTATCAAGTAAATTTTATTTGAGATGACTTTTTTTTTTTTGGGAATGGATATGAAAATAATATTTGCTTGTGCGTTAATAAATTAGATTTCCATTAGTTTGAGTGAAGACTTTAGATCACATTAAATATTTTTAATTTAAATTTAAAAACATTTGTAGATGAATGTAGTTTTTTTTTGGCTCAAATTTTTGTTTTTAATTTATATAAAAAAATAGATAACATAGTTAATAAGTCTCAATTTTTTTGGACATATGAACTTTTGAGAGCTTTATTTGAACTAGCACATGGTGACACAAATTATGTGGGGTTATAAATTGGGATTATAAATTTAGAGGACTAAATAGAAAGATAAAAAAATTAATATACTCCCTCTGTTCCTAAAAGATTGTCGTTTAAGGTTAATTCACGTAGATTAAGGAATGCAATTACTCCTTATGAAAAATACTATATTGCCCTTGTTTTAATTATCCCAACTAATTATTAACTTTGTAGATTTCAAAAAGGAGTATACTACCAACCATGAGATTATGAAGTAGAAGTATTGGGAAGAGAAGAGATTTGTAAAGACATTTCAACAACCAAGAAGGGTTTTGTATTTTTTTGAGAAAAATCATTCAGTAGGAGAACTTTAAATAAGGGTAAAGTTGGAAAAAATTACTCCATCTGCATTGATAAACTCAAAACGTCAATCTTTTTGGAACAAAAATTACTTCCTAAAACGACAATATTTTAGCAACAGAGGGAGTAAATAGAATAAAATAATAATATGATTAAATTTTGTAAGGGAAAAACAAGTAAAAACTAATAATAATAATAATAATAATAATAATAATAACGTGAGTAGCTCATATATGTATCTTTAATGTCTTTTAACTCAACTGTCTAAGTGCCCCATGCGAAGTATGGATTTATTTTTAATTTGTTATTTATTATATATAAATAATGATTATAAAATATTGTTTGTAATTTTAATTTAATTTATTATAGGATGACTACAAACTTTGGCCAGACAAATAATTAACAGATACTTACAATTAAATATTAGTAGTATGGTTTTTTTTAATTTAATATTCAACTTATATAGTTTTTAAATTTAATATTTAGTTTTTATTTCCAATCTTTCAAATTTATACATAGTTATTTAGAGTTCAAAAATTAAACGAGTGAAACTCGTTAATATATTTTGTAATATATATTGCACTTTTTAATAATTATTATTATTTCTCATAATATTTTTTCATGTTTTTAAATATATAGTTATTTAGGAATAAAATTGTAAGTTACCGCTATGACTTTTAGTTTTAAAAATTAACTAAAGTTTAATCGTAGTATATAAGTCACGGTTAGTTTTAACATCAATTAACTAAATGTCCCATGTATTAATTATTGTGTAGTCGTAATATTTTTTTATATTTTTAATATTTAGTTATTTAGAGTCTAAAGTTGAGTAAAGTAAATTATAAACATATTTTTTAAGTTAAAATTTATTGTATGATTAAACAATAAAAGAACTATAGCATAAAATTATTATAGAGTAATAAGTTAACGTTAAAATTTATAGTATCATAAAAATATTTTTTGGCTCTAACATTAACAATTAATTTTTTTTAATAGTGAATAATTTCACAACTTAACTTACTAATCGCATCTAATTTAATTTAATTTTATTATTTTATTGTTTATTATTAAAATCTTATGATGTTACGTCATTATCATATTATGTTAGAGTTACAAAACGATTATCCCTTGTGAATTAAATAGATTCACATCTAAAAGAGGTTCGTCAATTAATATAATATTAATTATAATATACAATTGGATATGGTTTGTATTTATTTTATTTTTTTAAGCAATTGTTGTAATCATTATAATTATAATACCAATAATAAGGTAATGCGTGAAATTCATTTTTTTTATAAACATCATATATAAAATAAATAAAATATTAAAAATAATATTATTTATAAAATAAACCTGTGTTTTGCCTTTTTTAACAAAAAATTAAATTACTAAGCACACATAAAACACAATTATTATGTGTTTTTATAATTTAATACTAGTTAATTATTACGATTGTATATTTTAGTATAGCTATATTATAATAATTTTATCATTTATGCTGTAAATACTAATTTAAATTATTATTTTATTTTGAATAATAATAAATAATCTTAATCGTCTTTAATTATTATTCAAGATAAAATAATAATTATTTATTTATTACCTTTGCTTATTATTTAATATTAATTAAATAATTAATTTTAACTTCATTAAATTTCTACTTAACCTTCACTAATAATAAGTAATAATTATATTTAATTATTATTTAATAATAAATAATAACTAATTAGGTTTATTATTTATTAAAGTTCATCAATTAATAAATAATTAAACAATAAGTAAGAATTATCTTTAGTTATTATTTAATCATAAATAATAACTAATTAGGTTTATTTATTATTTAAAGTTAATCAAATAATAAATAATTAAACAGTAAGTAAGAATTAGCTTTAGTTATTATTTAATAGTAAATAATAACTAATTGGGTTTATTTATTATTTAAAGTTAATCAAATAATAAATAATTAAATAGTAAGTAATAATTATCTTTAGCTATTATTTAAAAATAAATAATAACTAATTAGGTTTATTTATTATTTAGTTAATCAAATAATGAATAATCAAATTAATAATCTTATTTATCCTTAATCATTATTTAATAGTAATCAAACAATAATTAATTTATTTATTATGTTTGGAAAATATAATATTAAATGCTCAAAATTTAATTTTGTATGTTTACTATTTTTGCAAAATTTTTAAATATTTAATTTAATAAAATAACTCTAGATGGCATTTCTGTAATTAGGACGAAAACCGGACGGAGAAAAAAATCCCGTGGCGCGCCATGCCCGGCCCAGCCTGTTTCAAATTTTTTTTTGAGCAGCTTGCTTCAGTTTCGGTATTTAGCATTTTAATTGGAAATTCATACCCTCAAGCAAGCTTTAAACTTTCCAATAAATTCCTAAATAATTACCCATAACTTGACGACAATAAATAACATTAAAAAATCAAATACCAATGATTTAAATCAATATTTTTCATCACTAATTATTGTACTAGAATAAACAATGTTACACACATGTTTTAGCATACAAAATTCATCAAAACATGCCTCAAGAATCTTAAACTTAAATATGGTATCAATAAAGCGTACAAGATCATTATATCTTATTACTTAGGTTTTAAACCGTATTTGTTAAGCATGCTTTGAAAAGAAGAAAAGAAAAAAATATAGATCTAACAAGATAAAACCTAGATCTATAAATACTCTATTTCTTCCACAACACCAAACAACAAGCATTAAAAACCCCAACACAAATAAGTGACTACTACTAATAAATGTTAGCCATTTAATATCAACAAGACAACAAGGGTTTGAAAGAATGAGGATTTATACCTTGATTTAATGGATATTATCCTCTTCATTCCAAAATATGTTGTAAAAGAGGACATGAACTAGCTAGAACTCCTTTACTAACTTGGTGACTCAATATATATATAGCTCTCAAACTCTCTTAGGAGACGAAGGAAATAAAATGCAAGTGTTCTCCCACAAATGACTAACCAAAAGATGTATACTTACAATAATATTACATATAGGAAATGTAAGTATACATTTTACCATCATTAAGCTAGTGTGTAGACTTGATGTAGGGTGACAATGTGACATTATAGGCTTAACCCATCAAATCTTATACTTGCACACCTCCCACCCAAGCTACAAGTTAGTTTATTTAAATTTTGAAAACCATCCCCTCTTTCTCTCCTCATGTACACGGCTAATGGGGGCTTTGTTCCCAAATTAAATTCTCAAATGGATGTACCCAACATGCTACAATTAATAAATTAACACATCTAATTTAGGGTTATTTACAGTAATATACATCAATTGTAAAGAAATTACAAGATTAGTGCACTAACAAAATAATTACAAAAAGAGTGCAAAATAGTAAGTACTCCATATCTTTCAAACGCTGAAATCATGTGGAGTAACTGTCATTATCTTATCGGCAGTTACCAAATATTTCAAACCCAAAAAAGAATCGCGGAACACAATCAAATCCAAAACAAAATTACAGATAACCGACGGACCAAACAACTAACCAAACAAAGCTACCATCCAAAACGAAACTAATCAATCATCCAGACCAAAGAAAATCGATTCCGGACACGAAGAAAGAAGAAGTAGCCAAATTCGAATCCGAATCCAAACATAGACTGACAATCTAGACACGAAGAAAGAAGAAACAGGAGTAGCCGAATCCGACAAAGAAGAGATCCAAAACTTTTATTCGCGTGTTCTATATGGCTCTGGTTGTATTGCTCCTCTTAAAAGTTGTTTTTTCAGATCTATGCATTATATGCCTCTTCTTTTTACTTCTCATATGGGTAGTATAGTTGGTATCTTAATACGATCTTAGGTTGTATACCTTTTGGGCCTTTTCCACTAACATATCCTGCAGATTCCGTGATCTTATTTTGGGTGGGGGAAGATTTCTGTGGGGAAAGATTCCTTACAACAAACATGATTAAGAATGAAGGTGAAAGCTTGTAATCTCCCATATGTAGTATGATTCTGATAATTAAAAGTGAAAAACGTGTCATTATGCTTTTGTGAGGGTTGCAAGTATTGATTACCTTTTCGTTAGTCTTTTTGTTCAGGGAATAAGTTATTAAGTCAGCTCGCCTACTTAATTGTGTAGTTATCGGAGCTTGTTAATGTTGAACAGTTGAAGTGCCTATCTATTTGTTACTCATTATTTTGACAATTAAGCAATTGTAATTATTGAATATTGTCATTACCTTAGTTTCTAAACGCTTTTATCAAAATTTTAACATATCCTGCAGATTCCATGATCTTTTTTTTTGGGGGGGGGGAGATTTTCCTGAGTTCTCTTCAGGCTTTAGCATTTAATTTCCACAATCTTGTCGCTTCGTTAAATATTACACATAACCGATCGATTTTCGATGGTGAAAGAACGAAGAACCGAAGTTTCCGATACTTGGTTTATCCCCTTTCAGATTTCTTTTTATTTGTGTAGAAATCTGAATTCCGTCACAGGTTTTGTAATCTCAATTTTTTCGAAAATTGAGATTTGTGTAGAAATCTGAATTCCTAATACACAAGGAGTTGTTTTTTTTTAATAAATACATCATATGTTCTCTAAATTTTTTATAATTAATTGGTAACTCAATAAAACTGAATTGGTTACCTTTGTATTAAGGTTTGACTACCAATTGCAATATGAAAAGAAAAATTCTATATTAGAATTTTTATAATTAATTGGTTACCTTTGTATTAAGGTTTACACAATATAGAATGATATTTTTACTGTGTACAAGATTGTTGTACACAATATTTTTGGTAAATGACAAAAACATTATAATTAAAGATATGCCAAATTTTAAATTTAAACGATATGACAAATTCTCAACTCCCAATTCTCGTGTGAATAAAGAATAGTATTAATTGATTTAGTTATTTTAATTTTTGTATTTTGTAAAATATTTTGTCTTAAAATAAGATATTTCTTATTTTTTACTTATATATATATCATATATGGAGAGAGAAACAAAAAAAAAGAGATAATGGTTGAGACAAGTGGGCGTGGTTGAGACAAGTGGGCGTGATGAAAGTTAACTTTGTAAATCTATTTTACTATTGAATTTGATGTTGATATCAATAAAGCACCAATTTTATAAAAACCTAGCACACTTATGTGGGCCCCACCCAGTGCACTAATTGTATTAGTTCTGAAGGCATAGTAACCCCTCCCACGAAATCCACATAAATCACTCCCACGAAATCTTATGTGGACCCCGCCCGGTGAATAAATCAATCCCATAAAACCGAGAGCACCCATGCGGAGGAATAACTACTAATTATGTAAATAAAATATTAAAAATGCACTCTTTTTGTAAATATTTAGTAGATGCACTTTTGTTGTAATATTTTCTAAAAATGTACTAGAAAGTGTAATTGTTCCTTTAATTTACTAAGCGGCTAGGTTTTAGACTACACGTTAAATACACATTGGGTTTTCAATTTAAATGATTGGGCTATGCAATATTGGATCATTTAATTTAACCCATTGATTGATTAATTAATTTGTCACACTATTAATTATTACATCCATGGTCAAATAAATGATTGGTCTTAGCTTATTAATTAAATAAATTAGTCAATTAGTAGTTGATTACTAATTGGACTATTAAATTTTATTATTCAATTTGACAATATTCTCATTAATTAATACTTTTAGTAATTTACTTATTACTATAAAATAATAAGTTACTCTAAAATTTTTCAGGATCATAAATAGTGTTTTGGTTATAGTTAAATGATAAGTTTAAAAAGTATTTTAATAGTAATTAATAAAATAAAATCAGGTGATTTAAAAAGTATCCCATGTCAAATATTAAAGATCAAAAAACTTAATTTTAGGTTTAAAACACTTTTCACCACTATACTAGACCTTGGTTTACAAGTGCATCATTGGACTGAAAATTTTAACAGTCAACTCATTGAACTATAACTTTTTTACAAAAATTAAAATTTCCGTCTAAAAGTGTTAAAAGTTAACAGAATGTTTATATGGCACCACGTCAGATGCTTAAGTGGATATTCAACAATTAAAAAAACACAACAAATTCATAATTCAATATAAAGTCTTTATACCCAAATAAAACTACAACACCTCATCACTACCATTAAAAATAAACTAATTGTCAAAGTTTTAGCATATTACAATAATATTTATAAACATATTTCTAGAAAATTTAGAAATAATTTAAAATCAAACTAAAAGAACAAATTAAAGTAAAAATAAGAAAACAAATAAAGAAAACAAGTTAATCAACCTCTGTCAGGAAATAACCCAGTATTATTGCTAACAGATCGAATCAGAAGCTGGGGTGGAGCATCCATGGCTTCCAAATTCAGGTTCAGAGCCTGGACCACTCTATCGGGAAGTAAAATTGTTGAACATCCTGTAGTATAAAACAAAAAAATTATTAGATCTGGGACAAGAATAGAGTAATGAAAATTTAGAATAAACATTATACCCTACCCCATCATCCAAATATCAAGTGTTATAAACCCCGTCGCAAAAATCCCCTTCTTCGATCCCGACATATCTTACAGCTTGAAATCTACGGTTTTGATAATGTCCCTGTAGAGGGTTTCAGAGCGGCGTTGCTAGCGGGTTACGATTGTTGTGAGGGGAGAGGCATATGGCGATTGTACCAAAACCTATCTACCCCCAATTCATCTTTCTCTTTCTAATTTTTTTGTTTCTCTAATTATTCTTTACATGATTTGGGATTTTGACGTAACTAGTTTTTGAGATTCTTGATTTGGGATGTTAGGGCTTCTTTTTTGATTTATGTCATGGCTGTTGTGTTCAATTGAAGAAGAAGCAACAGTTTTAGGTGGCGACAACGACGGTGGAAGGAGAGTGGTGGTTCGATGGTGTTGATGGTAGTGGTGTTGACTGAAGGGATGTTGATCTGTCCATTATGATGACCAAATTAAAGATGGGTTTTCAAATTTCTTTATAAACCCAATATTTGAAATCAAAATTTAGAAAAAGGAAAAGAAAAATCTTGTTAAGTTGTGAATTTGAATTAAAGGTAAATTCAATGATATGAAAATATTTGAGATTTTTTACATGAATAAGATGAAGGTGAGTCAACACACTTGGTGAGTTAACTCATTTTTTCTCTTTCTTAGTTAAAAACTATATCAGCTTTATCTTTCTTCAATCAGTAACCACCTCAGCTTTCTCTCTCCTTCGTGGTGCACATGTGTATTTTTCGTTAAAGTCAAACTTTCTTAACGATTTTTGTAACGTTTTGAAAAACAAAAATCAGTTTAGTGAGTCGAATGTAAAAAAAATAAATTCAATGATACATTTGTAAACCGAGGTCGAGTAGAGTGGGAAAAAATGTGTTTAACCCCTTAATTTTATGTTATTATATATGTATATAGATTCTAATATAGATATAGATATCTATATAATAAAACACAGCTCATTTTGAATCTTTTTTATTATAAGTACAAGGACGGTTCATATTTCATTTTAATTTTTCTATCTTAATCTAAAGGCTCACATTTCATCTCATACAAAAAAAATTCCGCCCAAATTTCTCTCTCTTCCTTCTCTTTATCTCTCCTATTTTCTCTACCTTCTCTCTTTCTCTCTCCTCTTATTTTCTTACTCCTCCTTTTCTTTCTCTCTCCTCAGTCTCTTTTCCCTCTTCCTTCATCTACTTAATTAATTATTATTTTAATATTTTATTTTAAATTGTAATAATTTTTTGGAGTGTATATATGCATACATTTAAATGTATAATACATAAAAAAAAACTTCAATGGTAAGAAGACAAAATTAAAAACAAGATCATAACTTACTTATAAAAAAATGCAATTACAAAATCAAAAAATTAAATAGATTCTTTTTCTTTTTTCTAGACAAGAAACAAATAAAAAAGATTGCCAACTGGTATCACTTTTAATCCTATTCTTTTCTCTTTGTTTTAACAATGGATTTGGATGTTATTGATTTTAAAAAATTGTAAGTTTCGTTTTATGTATAACGTTTGATTTGTCAACATGTTTTTTGTTTGTCTAATTTAATATTACTTATTTTTTTATAGTGTGATTCTGTATTTACAATTGAATTACTGAGGAACTATGATTTTTTATTACTTTTTTTACCAGTTTTGTAGTTGAGAGTTTTAGTTTCTTAATCTTAATGTTGCTTTGTAGCCTTTAAGCTTTTGTTCTGACATATAATTTGAATCTTTTGTTGGGTCTCATTTTTTAAAACTCTAAATTTGTTTGAACATTTTATAATTTGAAGCATCGATCAATATTGAAATCTCAATTTTTTCCAGTAATTTGAAACATATTTTGATCTTTTTTATAGCATACCTTTTAAGTTGTTAAATTCAATATGCTATTGATCGAGCATATTATTATAGAACAATATGTCAGATGCAACTGTTGATATGGTGTTTTATTTTTGCATCAAACAAAAATTTTATTATAATTATAATGTTGATAAATGGTTGAGTAGATAGTCCTGTTAATGCAACATTTTATTGTCATATTATCTCACGTTTGCTATATATACAAAGTGAAAAACAATACGAAATACGTAAATCAACAAAATAAAAATTAATTCTTTATGAGTTTGTAAAGTTAACTACTTATACATGATTATGATGATTTTGGATATGGACCGATGGTTGTTTTGGTGGTTTAGATATGTATTAATGATTGTAAGCTTTGTAGACAGTTTTTAGATTTTTTTGGATATCTATTGATGATTGTAAACTTTGTGTTGATAATTGAGTATGTATTATTTATTGTGGTTGTATGGTGAATTATGATAATTATTATGTCTGATTGTAAGTTATTTTAGGTTGTAAAGAGTCGTTACTCTGTCCCTTCAGACACGGACAATTACTAGTATAGAATATAGACTGAACGGGCTTTAAAATATATATTTATTTTTGGGAGTATTTTTAGGTGGATATAGATATTTTTAAGTTAAAATAAAAATATTTTAGTATTTCAGTGATTTTCTAAGCGTAGAGATTTGGTTTTAATTACGAGTAAATCTATAGGTACATCTATATTACACCCACTGTCCCGATACGCAAATAAAAGTGTCGCTTTGATCATATAAGCAAAAGCATGCAAGATTATTTAAATAACATGACACTATATAAAAAGAAATTGTTAGATAGTGGGAAGTTCTCGGTTTGCGTGTTTTGGAGTGCTTGGTGCACTAACATTCTACTTTGGCGGGGAAACAAGAGAGTGGTATTACATTGACAATTGAAACATTAATAGCAGAAGTGTACATCCAATTTGAAAGAGAGAGAGTGGCGATTGGGTTTCCTTAAAAATTCTCCAACACAAAGAGAAAGTCCAATTTGAAAGATTAATCGCAGGAATCTCCATATAAAAAGAGAGACTGTCGACTGGGTTTCTTCTAGAATTTTCGCTGATTAATCAAAGGAATAAGAGGTATTATCTTATCTTTGAGTAATTTCTACGTTCAGTTGATGAATTTTTTTATTTTATGATTGTTGTTAATAATTGGATTTTTGTTTATTTTGTGTCACTCTAAGTATGATTTTATGATTGTTGTTAATAATTGGATCTTTGTTTATTTTGTGTCACTTTAAGTATGAGTTTCACTATCTCATTTGTTATTGTTGCTTTTCTTAAAATACATACATTAACAATGTTTTAAAAAAATTCTTTTCAGTTTTTATAGTAGTGTACAAGTTCTACCAATGGATTTGGAAATAGATATTAGCTCTACAAATATGGATATTGACGTAGATGATCTGTCTAATAGCGAAAAGAATGATGAAGTAGAAGAGAATGAAAAACGGGATACTCAAATAGTGGAAGAGCCCAAATTACATATGGTGTTTGACAATATTGATGAGGTTTATGAATACTATAGGAAATATGGTGCGCAACAAGGATTTGGAGTGACTAAAAGAAATACTAAAAAATTGAATGGAGTGATTAAATATTTCACAGTTGTATGTCACAAATATGGAGAGCCAAAGAATAACTCAAAGATTACTCTAAAATCGCATCCGATTATTAAAGCAGGTTGTAATGCTAAGATTTGTGCCAAGTTATTGAGTGATGGAAAATGGGGTATAACCACTTTGGAGTTTGCACATAATCACAGTTTAAGTCCAAGTAAGTCTCGTTTTCACCGGTGTAATCGACATGTGACCGCTTATATAAAGAGGAGACTTGAGCTAAACAATGATGCAGGGATACCAATGAATAAAAGTTATAATTCACTTAGAATTGAGTATGGAGAAAATGGAATGCCTTGTTTAAAGAAAGACTGTGAAAATTATATGGGAAAAGTTAAAAAGCTAAGACTTGCTGAGGGTGATGCTAGTGCACTTCAAAGTTATTTTGCTAAAATACAAGGAGTGGATTCTAACTTTTCTATGTGATAGACTCAGATGAGGAAAGTCAGATCAGAAATTTATTTTGGGCGGATTCGAGGTCTAGAGCGGCGTATGAGGAGTTTGGTGATGTTATCATATTTGACACCACCTATTTGACTAATAAATATGATATGCCGTTTGCTCCTTTTGTTGGAGTTAACCACCATGGACAATCCATACTACTTGGTTGTGGCTTGATATCGAATGAAGATACTAACACTTTTGTTTGGTTGTTTGATGCGTGGCTTTCTTCTATGTCTAGAAAAGCTCCACACGCCATTATCACCGATCAAGACAAAGCGATGAAAAATGCAGTTGAGATAGTTTTTCCCAATGCTCGCCACCGACGGTGTTTGTGGCATATAATGAAGAAGGTTCCTGAAAAATTAAAAGGTTATGCGCATTATGAATCAATTAAATTTACATTTCATAACGTTGTGTATGATTCTTTGAGTGTAGATGATTTTGAATGCGAATGGAAGGCAATGATAGAAAATTATAATCTCGAGAACAATGAGTGGCTGAAAGGATTGTATAATGAAAGACATCGATGGGTTCCTTGTTTTGTGAAAGATTGTTTTTGGGCGGGAATGTCTACGACACAAAGAAGTGAAAGTATGAATGCTTTTTTGATGGATTTGTCAATGCAAAAACTTCGTTGAAAAACTTTGTGGACCAATATGATAATGCGTTAAGGAGTAAAGTGGAAAAAGAAATAACAGCGGACTCTCATTCTTTGACTTCACATGTCCCTTGTGTTACACATCATGCCATTGAAAAACAATTCCAAGAGGTTTATATTAATTCCAAGTTTATAGAGTTTCAAGCAGAAGTGGCGGATGGAGGAATGTATTGCGCTACAAGGTTTATCGAATCTCGTGATAAAAAATTTCAATACGAAGTGAAACAACTTTGTTACTTTGGGGAAAAAAAAGATCGTCCAAAAATTGTGAACTTCAAAGTTTGCTTCATTGAAGGGGAAAATGAGTCTGAATTTGATGCGAAGTGTGTCTGTAAATTATTCGAATTTCGAGGAATTTTATGTAAGCACGTAGTTAAGGTACTTCATTTTGAAAGGTTTATATTTACCGTTCCAACGAAATACATTTTGAGGAGGTGGAGAAAGGACATAAAGCGACGTCGTACTAAAGCTAAAGTCACTTATAATGTTTGGAAAGACACAGAACCGGGACAGAGATACGACAAGGTGTGCAATATTTTTTTCGACGTTGCAGACATTGCATATGACACTCAAAAAAGATGTAACCAACTTGTAGATCTGCTTCTTGAACTAAAGGAGGAATGGAATACGGAGGATGGAGTTGGTGAAAAAATTCAACCTACTCAAAAGTTAACCGCGACTGAATCTGAAAATAACGGTCCAAATGAAAGCCATAAATTGCTTTCACCAAAAAAGAATCGATGCAAGGGGCGTCCTCCTATTAAAAGGAAGATTGGTAAGATTGAACAAATTTCGAAGAAATTCAAACTAAAGGGGAAGAAAAATGTAGAATTGAGTCTGAATCAACAAACACAAAGAATATGAAGAAGGTATGATTTTTCTATTCTGTTATATATATATATATATATTGGATAAATTTGTATATTCTAACTTTTTTTGCGATTAATATTATCTTATAAAATGATAAATTTTGTTTCTTTTATTTCAGGTCTTTGAGTTTAATACGACTATTAATCAGTCACCTATTTTTCATGAGGTACAAGAGAATCATTATCGAAATATTAACTTGAATGTGAGTAATATATGATTATTTTTTCTTCAAATTCATTTTCAGATGTATAAACCCACTTAACATCGATGGTTCTTCCTGTAACTTGTAGGAATCCATATGGGGAGATGAAATTCTGAATCTTGGCGCGGTGTGGAATTTTGGGTCTATAGGTGAAGCCACTTCTAATGTTGGCTAAAGTCATTACTTTATGATCATAGAATCATGAGATTTGATATTGTAGACTGAATTTGTGTATTGAGATGAATATGGTACAATTTGTGTATTGAGATAAATACAATATTATAGATGCATTTTGTATTGAGCTGAAACAACTAAAATTTATGAATGCAAAATCTTTCTCTATCTAAATATTTCTTACCACTTGAATAAATTCACAGTTCTCGGTACATATGGGAAAATATTTGAACAAAGTATCTTTAAACAAAGTATATCAGAGTTCCTTTGATTAATTAGCGAAAATTCTAGAAGAAACCCTCTCTCTCCCTCTTTCAAATTGGATGTACACTTCTGCTATTAATGTTTCAATTGTCAATATAATACCACTCTCTTGTTTCCCGGCCAAAGTAGAATGTTAGTGCACCAAGCACTCCAAGACACGCAAATCGAGGACTTTTCACTATCTGACAATTTCTTTTTATATAGTGTCATGTTATTTAAATAATTTTGCATGCTTTTACTTATATGATCAAAACGACACTTTTTTTTGCGTATCGGGACGGTGGGTGTATGTACCTATAGATTTACTCTTTAATTACACCCGCAGGGAAAACCTTTCTTGAAGCTATAGGACCTTTGGACGCGAAGCTTTTCAAAAATGGCGACAATGGCAGAATCATCAGGGGAAAGCCCTAACATATCATCATCAACCGAAGGCGATTTTCATGTCGACAAAGAGAAATCTTTAGCCGAATCCACTCTGTGGATTGATTATGCAGTCCAGCAGGCACGATTCGCACAGAAAAACATTGAAGATACCTTGGAATCTGCAATTTCTGTCACTAGATCTCACCTAGATCAAATTCGCTCTACTTCATCCGCTCATATGAATCAAACTATTGTAAGTCTCTCTATTGCTGAGAAAATTGAACAAATAAATAAAAAGAAAATGGATTATAGAGGAGCCCCATGTTAGCAATTAGTTATTTCTTTCTTGCGTCCCCAACAGAAAAATATGTACAGTTATTTCATATTTATATAGGATTACAGATGAATGTTTATGTGTATATATGCGAAAGTACTTTTGATTTACTTTTTTTTTAATTTTTTAATTTTAAAAAGTATTTTGCTGCTTAATTGGTTGCTGGGAAAAATTGATAAAAATGAAAATGTTGCTGCTGGTTTTCTCTGGTTAGGAATGTCTGAAAACTGAATGTATACATTCTCCTTACCGATTGTTTGATTGCTCAGCAAAACTGAGTAAAAGGAAAGGAAATACAATTTAGAGCCTAATAATGTTTACGCTCAGTTGTTGACTTTCCTGGAGTGGAACACAGAAAACTAGTATATGAATGTGTATTACACACACATATATATGTTTTTTTTTTGTGTGCATATGCTAACATTTTCTGAGCTTAACAAATGGAAGTCTAGATAAGGAGCTACTTTTTTTAGGGTTATGATTAAGTTGACTTCTTTCATTTGTCTGTCTGTTCCTACTTCCCAGCAAGCGGTGGATGATGGAATATAGCAATTGAAATGAAAGACTATGATAGAAGACAAAGGATGGTGGAGTATTTTTTTACACTTTGCTTTTCTTACTCTTTTAACTTATATTGAAAAACCAACAAGCCTTTATAACGCTAATAACCAACTGATACATAATTTACTAGACTAAACATAAGACTCCTAAAGATAGCTAAACAGACTCCCACTACTAGGTAGGAAACTAACAGACGCATAGGACTTCCAACAGACTCATTTTTAATTTCTCAACAATCCCTCCCTTAAACTGTGTTTCATACATAACATTCAGTTTAATAAGAGTCAAACTTTTAAACGTCATTTGAAGTGTAAATACCAAGAAGCTTCCTGAGCTTCTGAAATGCAGGGAATTTGAGAGGCTTTGTTAAAATGTCAACAATCTGGTCTTCACTTCTGCAGTAAATAAGATTAATGACTCCATCATTCGTGAGATCCCTCAAGAAATGATACTTTACATCTATATGTTTGCTTCGACCATGTAAAACAGGATTTTTTGAAAGCTTTATTGCTGAACTGTTGTCACAATAAATTTGAGTAAGTCCATCCTCTTTCCAATGCAGCTCTTTAAGAATTTTCTTTAGCCAAGTAGCTTGACAAGCACAAGCTGTTGCAGCAATAAATTCAGCTTCTGTGGTTGATAATGTAACAATAGGTTGTTTCTTCGATGACTATGAAATAACTCCTGTCCCCATCATGAAAACATACCAAATGTGCTTTTTAGATCATCTGAATCTCTTACATAATCACTATCCGTAAAGCCAAACAAATCTGACTTTTCTCCCTTCTTGTAAAACAATCCAAAACTCCCTAGTACCTTGCAAGTACCGAAAAATTCTTTTTGCAGTCAAGAGATGAATCTCTGTAGGACACGCCATGTACCTGCTAATCACACTTACAACATGCATGATATCAGGTCTTGTTGCCGTTGAATACATTAAACTCCCCACTATCTGTTTGTAAAGAGTGTCGTCAACCTTCTTTCCTCCATTATCTTTGTTTAGCTTCAAACCAAACTCAGATGGTGTATTTACAGGATTACAATACTTCATCTGAAATCTGTCCAAAATTTCTCGCACATACTTCTTCTGAGAAATAAAAATTCCAGCAGAGGACTGCACCACTTTAATCCCAAGAAAGTAATGCATCAACCCAAGATCAGACATCTCAAATTCAGCCATCATGGATTTCTTAAAACTTTCAAACATGGTTGAATTTTCAGTATAGATTAAATCATCTACATATAAACTAACAATGAGCATTTGTCCCTCATCTTCAATCTTTATAAAAGCGTATGTTCATAAGGACATTTTTGAAATCCTTCCTTCAAAAAATAAGTTTCTATACGATTATACCAAGCCCCTGGAGCTTGTTTTAATCCATATAGAGCCTTCTTTAACTTATACACTTTATGCTCATTGCCAAGTTTCACATAACTAGGAGGTTGATCGATAAATGCCTCTTCTTTCAAATCTCCATGGAGAAAAGCTGATTTTACGTCCAGCTGAAAAATAGGCCATGAGTTTTGAGCTGCCAATGTAATCACCAATCTGATTGTGTCATGCCTTGCAATCGGAACAAAGACTTCTTTATAATCAACACCAAACTCCTGTTTGTAGCCCTTAGCCACCAAGCGTGCTTTGTGCTTGTTAACTTCTCCATTCTCCTTCAGCTTTGTCTTGTAAACCCACTTTACAACAATTGTTTTCTGCCCTTTGGGAAGATCACAAAGCTCCCAAGTATCATTTCTTTTTATGGCTGTAATTTCTGCATCCATAGCCTTTCTCCATTTTGATTCTTTGACAGCCACTTCGAAAATGGTAGAATCACAATATGAAAATAGAGCAAAATGTGTAAGTGGATCATCACCTTGGTTAACTCCAGTTACCTCATAATCAATCATCCATGTTGGTCTTCTTCGAACACGTTGAGGCCTTTGTGATTCAGCTGCAAGTGGGCTTTGATCGACTACTGGAACATTTTGAGTGGGTCCCTGTTCTTGCTCATTTTCCACAAGCTCCTGCCTTTTCTCATCATCATCAAAATCTGTTGGAATATTTTGTTGAACACCATTTTCATTCCACGACCATGTACTTTTTTCATCAAAAAACACATCACGACTAACTATTTTCATAGTGCTAGGATTGTATAGCTTATAAGCTTTGGACTTATCACTAACACCGAGAAAAATGCATTTTTCTCCCTTGTCATCTAGCTTCCTCCTCTTCACATCTGGAATATGAGCAGAGACAATACACCCAAAAATCCGGAAATGATCTACAACAGGTTTCTTTTCGCTCCATGCTTCCTCCGGTGTCATATTTTGAACAGCATAAGTGGGACTTCTGTTCAATAATGCTCCAATTAACAGCTTCCGGCCAGAAGTTTTTTGGATTGTCGCTCATATTCAAAAGTCTTCGCACCATATTCATAATAGTACGATTTTTCCTTTCGCACACTCCGTTCTGTTGGGGTGTGTAGGCTGCTGTAAGTTGCCTCTTGATTCCATGAACCTCATAGAAATTTACAAATTCATGCGAGTTATACTCTCCACCACGATCAGTACGAAGAACTTTGATGGGACTATCAACTTCTTTCTCAACTAGCACTTTATAGCTTTTAAAGGCTCCAAAAGCTTCAGATTTTTCTTGCAAAAAATAAACCCATGTTTTACGACTATAATCATCAATGAAGGTAATTATGTATCTTTTACCTCCATTAGATTGTGGTGTTATTGGCCCGCAAATGTCGGAATGAACAAGTTCCAATGTCTTCTTCGCTCTACAAGATTTTTCTTGTGGAAACGGATTGCAGTGTTGTTTGCTAACAATACACTGTTCACAAACTTGAGAAGGAACTGTAATTTGAGGAAGACCCGTCACCATATTCTTCTGTTGTAGTGTTTTTAATCCATAAAAATTCAAATGCCTATAGCGGAAGTGCCATAGCCATGCCTCATCCTTCACTTTCGTCGAGAAACATGAATGAGTGGTGTTGCGGAGATAAAGCGGGAACATACGATTTGCTGTCATGTTAACTTGAGCAATTAAGTCTAACTTTGCATCTTGAATCTGACATACTCCATCTTTGATAGAAATCTCGTATCCCTTTTCTTGCAACTGACCCACACTAAGCAAGTTGGTCCTTAATTCTGGCACAAAAAGAACATTAGCAATAGTGTGGGTCAGTGGCGGAACCAGAACCAAATTACAGGGGGGTCAAGCTTAAAACCAAGGCGGCGGCGGCGAGGGCGAGGGCGCGAGGGATCTGTTGCTACTAATCAATTACAGTATTTCACAATTTACGATAATTTCATCAATTTAAACATTTCATAATTTAATAGCATAAGAATTACCACAAATCCCTAATTTTTAAACTAATGTCATTCTTATGTGTTGTATCAATTTTAACTAATGTCAACAATAACCACAAATTCCTAATTTTTAAACTATTTAATTATGCAATAGTTAAACTATTTAATTATTCATTTCTGCCACATCAACATGACCACATCTTGAGAATAAGATTGCAAGATAAGAATAACTGAATAAGAACTACTGAACTAATTTTAAATTGCAATATAAGAATAAGAAGGGACTGGGCCACTGGGGTAAGCTATCCGTAACTGAATATGAACATCTCTGTACCTTGCGACGCCGCACGCGAGCCCGCGGCAAAGGAGGGACTGGGCCACTGCCCACTGGGGAGTGGGGACTGGGCAGCATTGGCGTGGGCCGCGTGGCCTGGGCGGCTGCTGATTGGGCTGGTGCAGTGGTGCGGTCCGCGGTCGTGCGAATGTGCGGTGTAGGCGTGCAGGCTGCACGGTGCATCGGTGGTGGTGGTGAGTGGTGACTGACTGATGAGTGGTGACGGATGGCGACTTGGCAAGCGAGGAGGGGAAAGGAAAGAAGTTGGCTAGGGCTGCGGTCTGTGGACTCATAAGGATTTGGCCCAATTTTTTTTTTAAAGTTACTAAATGAAACGACGTCGTTTCATTTAGTAACTTTAAAAAAAAATCGCCTGAAGCTTCTGCTGTCGGCGAAATGGAGATGAAGCTTCGCTGTGGCCGCCGACAATGGAGATGGTCCGATGGAGCTACCGCCTACCAGGGTCAAGAAATGAAATTTTGCCTGTACCTTAGCCTGAGGGCCGGAGTTACCAGGGTCAAATGACCCCCCTCGCCCCCCCTTGCTTCCGCCTCTGGTGTGGATGGAATTTCCTTTAGTTTGAATGGTTACCTTTCCTTTCCCTATAACAGAAATTGTGGAATTGTCACCGAACTTAACAAAGCTGCGAAAAGATTCATTTAAGTCAGAGAATGCCTCCTTATCTCCGCACATGTGATTGCTGCAACCAGTGTTCAAATACTACATGTTTTGTTGAGTTTCTTCCTTCACGTGACACGCCATCAAAAGAGACACTTCTTCTTTTTCTGCAAAATTAGTTTTTTCTCCACTTTGTCTATTCAAAGCAGTTTCACATTCTGACTTATAATGGCCATACCTATGACATCTGTAACATTCAACATTAGACTTGTCTGCTGACTTTGGTCTATAAGTTGTTGAGTGGTAGCCGCCACGTCCTCTGCCTCTTCCTTGAAATTGACTTTCTTGATGCTGATGATTTTGTTGTTGATTCCAACGATTATTGTTGAATCTGCCTCCTCTACCTCGATCATTGCCCCTACCTCGTCCTCTATGAGCTCCACTGGGTGTAAAGTTATTAACTGATGAGGTCTTCAATACTTGTTCTTCTTTCTCCTGCTGGTTAATTTTTTTCTCATGAACTAATAAGGAACTTTGTAACTCATCAATAGAAAGTTTATCAACATTATTTGCTTCTTCTATAGAACAGACAACAAAATTAAATTTTGGTGTCAAGGATCGAAGAATCTTCTCAATAATGGTTACATCCTCTATCTTGTCGCCATGGATTCGCATTTGATTAACGGTTGCCATTGTTCTTGAAAAATAGTCTGTAACTGACTCTCCTGATTTCATTCGAAGCATTTCGAACTCCGAACGAAGTGCTTGAAGCTGCTGTCTCTTAGCCCTTGCTGTACCTTGATACTTTTTCTTCATGGAATCCCAAATATCCCTGGAAGTGTCTTTGCTAAGAATTGTTTCCAAGATGGGACAATCAATGGCCTGAAAAAGATAATTTTTTGCCTTCAAATCTTTTAGCTTTCTCCCTTCCAACTCTGATTTTTGGACATCTGTTGCATCTTTTTCTGGTTGTCCAATTCCAAATTCAACAATTGACCAATATTTTTTTGACCGCAGAAAATTCTCTATTAGCATACTCCAATGGTCATAGTGACTATCAAAGCGTGGGATTGCCGCTTGCACAAAATTAGAATCTGAAGCCATTGTTTCACTACTTCTGCAGAAGTAAGAAATCAAAATAGGTGAGAAAATAAAGCTGTTGCTATTGTGGACTGTTTGGGAACTTTCACACTGTTTCGGGACTCACACTTTTCTCTCCTATTTCTGGCTCTGATGCCACTGATGGAATATAACAATTGAAATGAAAGCAATATGATAGAAGACAAAGAATGGTGGAGTATTTTTCTACACTTTGCTTTTCTTACTCTAACTTATATTGAAAAACCAACAAGCCTTTATAAGGCTAATAACCAACTGATACATAATTTAATAGACTAAACATAAGACTCCTAAAGATAGCTAAACAGACTCCTACTATTAGGTAGGACTTCCAACAGACGCATAGGACTTCCAACAGACTCATTTTTAATTTCTCAACAGTGGAGGGAGCACCTAGCACCTAGGCCCCTAGATATACATTTAGCAAGAGGTCAGGATACGTGGATGTTTTTATTTTCTAACGTCCCAAGTAATCAATCATTGAAATTTAATCCTGGCCTATGATGCTTATATGAGATATGCAAAGAGGTGTTAGAATTTGTTTTAATACTTATGTTCTAAATTAGTTTTATTATTCATTATCTCACCAGCCAAAAAAGTGCAATACTTTCTAAGGTTTGCTTGTTGGTAACCATGAGAATATTAAGTAAATCTATTCTAAAACCTGGTTGCAGGATTCTCTGCAAGATGTAAAGTCTATCTACAATGCTTATGAGGTTATTGTATTTGGAAAGATTAAAGGTCTCTTCTGCTTGAACTATTATTTAAGATGCCATTACATTATATTCTTTTAGTTTAAATGTTTTTCCATCACCTCAGTTTTGTCATTCTAAACATTTAATTGCAGAGGGAATGCTTCTAGCTGCTTCACACCCATTGGTAACAAGTGGAGTTGTTGGATCAGGATTTCTGCTTCTGAGAAGTATGGCTCTGACTCTGTAGGAATTACTTTCATTATGTCAATTTCTAGTAAAAAAGGGGAGAAACATCTGAACCTTGAGATTCTATGACAAATGCTGCCAGCCTGCCACACAGACCTTTTTATGATAATTTTTCTTGACTATATTTTATAATATTTGGAATTAATATGTTAATTTAATGTAAAAATTTCTGTAGATTGCTTGTCAATATTGATGGTTGACCCAAGTATCTAGCAAATCTTTGTATTAGACAAGGACACATATGTATCTTGTATTGCAATTTACGTCACTGCATTCATCAAAGTAACTGATTTGTGGAGTTCATGTTTTACTAAATTCAGCAACTTGTTTATCACCTGCAGGGCCAAGGCGTGCTTTGTACTACAAGACAATGCGCCTTTTCTCTAGTGAGGAGGTATGCTAATTGTTTTCAATAATTAGGACCTTTAACAAGATATACTAAACAGAATTTGTTTGATATGGCAATGTGCATATATGGATCTTGTCTTTGAAAATTGTTGGCCAAATTCTAATATGGTTATGTTTTTATTACCAGTATTCAGCGTACATTGGCCAAATCCTATTTTTTTTTTTTGACAAGTGAAAATTTATTCATATAAGCACTAAGGTGGTGCCAACCATGTATAATCAAAGATACAACCATGTATAATATTCTGAAATGCTTATGGCCTTTATGTTTATTTGGACTAAACTTTCATCTTACATATATCCTTCTCGACATTTTGCATGTACTTGTTTGGACCAACGGACTGTACCATGTTACTATATATAACTAATCTTCATATACTCGATTGACTCAGTGTAGATGAACTTGACATAGAATTTTATATATTTTACAACTTGTACTATGTACTTGTTCACATTCAGTGTGATTTTGTGAGCCCCACTGTGATAAGGAATAATCCTTAGGAATGGTGTGCAGCGTGCTGTATCCGTACAGATGTTCTTCATTTATTTTCTTATTTCTTTTGTTTGCCTGATTCGGATGGTGGTGGGGTGAACTTATAGTACATATTATATATGTTGTGCTCAATTCTTGCATAAATCATAGGCATGCCTTGCCTACCCTGGAACCATGAATTTACTCCCAAAATCTAGCAAATATCTAATGCTTCTCATTATAGCTTTTGAACTCCCGAATATTGGTTCAAGTATGGCGAGTATATCAAATCTCTTCACATGACCATGGCTTGAATTTTGAAAGACTATTAGTTATATTAATCATTATTGCTGCATCCAGGCCTTGTTTTCTAAAGCTGAAGCTAAGGTAAATGGGCTGCGACAATCAATTCATCAGCTGGAGACGGAAGGTGAAAATTTGAAGGTATATCTACTTATGTCGGTTCTTTTTCAAGTTGGGATATGTTATTTCCACAAGTCCCTCATCCTCAAAGGGGACTTTGTCGAATTAACGGGGACAAAACTTGTGGGAATAACAATCCCCTGTAAGTTTTGTATTTGTCTAAGAAATTTGATTGTTCCTTTATTTTTTTAGATACAATATATGTTCCTTAGTGTCGTCGTTCTTTTGCTCTCTCTCTCTCTTCCTCCATGAATAACAACAAATAAAGGATTGTAAAAGAAAAGAAAAGAAGATGAATGTATCTCTCTTATCTTCTGTATTAGAAAATTAGAAATGATTTTTTGTATTGTGTATTTAAACCTTATTGGTGGAAATGACATTTTGGTTGGAACGATTAATACACCATCTTTCCATCTCGTGTATAAAGTACTTTCTTTTTAGTTTCACATAATAGTGCTTGGAAGGTTACAAATGCTGTACCGAAAAGCCATAAATCTCTGTTCGTATCAGTTGGGTAAATAAAGTGAGCTCATCTGTTGTTTTCAATTTTTGGCAAACATTTTAAGCACTACTGCACCAGTAACTTTAATTTAATGGATATAGTTAGATGCTTATTATCCCAGATTATAAATTACCCTTATGTTCTAGCAGACCCCTTGTGGTTTAAGAACCAGGGACGAGACCACCTTGTCACATAAGGGTGGATAATTGCCGTCATAATATTTTCAATTTTGCTAGGAAATAACTAATAAGGTCATATGGTAATAAAATAGATCTTTTGACCCCTTACTCTTAAAATTTGTTTCTTAAGAAGTATTTGACTTTAAACCCGTCTTTAAGATATAGATCGACATCTTCTTCTTCATCGTCTTTAAAAAAATTTATATTTTATTTATTTGAATTTTTAAAGAGATGAAACAATTTCTGTAAATAAGTATGTGTGCACCCCCCCTACTGTCAAATTGTTTTTAGAGAAGTTTTCGACTTTTCCCCCTCCCTGCTACCATCTTTAAGATATCGATGATTTTTCTTTAAAGATCATGAAGCTATACCCTTAGATAGGCTCTTTTTTTGTGCACACCTCATGTAAATAGTATGTCATGTATCATTATGTATTGTATATATTTGTTTTCAAAAGACAACTTCAGCAACTGTAAAGAGAATCATCCTAGAGGATTCATTAGCTTTCAGCCAAGGGTATATGCAGTAAATACAAGCGAGAATCAGTAAATTCAACAACTTATTGAAATTAAATTGCTAATAGAAGTTGCAAAATTCAATCAATCACATGTAACCAAACGTCATGAACGCAGTCTTCAATTTCTCCCCTCCAATGAAAGAACAAGGCAAAGGGAGAGTGTCTCCTGGAAAGTTCAATTAACATTCTATCATAAAAGGCTGTAGTTCGTCTTTCCTTGTATTTGGATTTGTTTTGGAATTAAGTTGCTTGGGTTGGAGGGAAATAGGAATACATATAGAGTTGATTAAGCTCATCTGTCACAACAAATGAGTGTAAAAAGAGAAAGAGCAAAAAGAAGTAAAATGGATATCTTGAAGCAAAAAAGAGATGAAGTGTATTTAACTTTTTTCTTTTGCTCGTATGAGTAAACACTTTATTATATATTCCTTTTCTTTTCTTTTCTTTTCTCTTTTTTGCTTGGCTCCATTATATATTGCCAAATCCATGGGAATTAGTTCTTCAATTGAAAAGTAGTTCCTGTTTAAATTATATTGAAGTAGCTGTTGCTATAATAATAAGTGCACTGCATAAATAGTTGGCATTTTTTTTCAGAATATAGCGTCACGAGCTGAAGAGGAGATGAAACGAGGAAAGACAAAACTCAGGTTTGCCTTTGTAACTCGATTTCTGTTTATTGGTCATACTATTTTTCATGAACCAGTTATATCATTCACACAGACAAACTGGAAATCAGATCCAAGGTGTCATTAGAGTAGCTTACAAGATTGAAAGAGAAGCTGCTGGTATGAGTTTTATGAGAAAACTGTCTCCTCTAAACTATTCAAATTGAGTTAATAATGGGTGGCATGACTTCTTCGTTTTGTGTTGCACCAGGCTTGAAAGACGTCCTCAAAGAGCTTCCTAGTGGAACTGCTTCTAAATTCAGATCAGAAGTAAGTGTTTAGAATTGCTAATTGTTATTCAAATTAGGGTTTTCAAATAATTTGCTAATGATACCATCTTTTATAGATAGATCTTTCCCATGAGGCATGTTTTCTCAACGGGAGTGGTTTTTAGTTGAGTTGTTGGTCCAACCCAAATATTAAATGAAAACCCAACACACACATAGTATTTGTTCTTACATGATTTTTTTTGCTCATATAAGGTAAATGTTGACCCAAAACATAAAGACAACAAAACAGATATAAATTACATTCCAACTTTATTTATACCTAATTTCCCACCTTATCATTGAGAGATTTGACCCCTTTAATTTTTGAAAGAGGTTTTGAAGTTTTTTACATATCAGTTTCTTAGAACCCCATTGAAATTCTGGCTTGGCTCCTACATATACTTGCTTCATTACACTCAATTCCAAAGATGTTCACATACTGATAGCTCATACAGAAAATTATAGGGTTATGACAATCTAAACTGTTTTACAGGGATGTTATTAAATGCTAGGACCTTTTTGCAAGTTAAAGCTTCCTTTCTTTTTCTTTTTCTCATTCTGGTTACTTTTAAATAATGGGCATTTTGATTTAGTATAAGTCCATTATGTTCCATGTAACCATCATTTATTTTGACTAAGAATTTATTTATGCAGGGAAAACTCCATCTGTCTCATTTGTGTCCCGTTAACACTAATAGGATCTGTATAAATTTTAGCACCTAGGTGAGCTGTTGTTGTGGATTTCTCCTTCTGATCCACAAAGAGTCCCATTTGCCAAAAAAAAGTGTACCACAAAAGAGTCCACTTTTTGGTGATTGTAGTATAAAATGGTACAATATCCTCAAGTTTGCTATCATAGGTTCAACTCTTAAGATAATATGATATCATTCTCCACTTTTGGTTGCCAATAGGGAAAATCCCAATTCATTGGGCCTTTCGATACAATCAAATAGAAGGCTTCAAGGACGCCATATTCTAGGAGCCCAAATTTTGTGATTAGGACCAGAAAGTTCATGGTAGTCCTATCCTTAAATCTCTCTGAAACTTAAAAGACTGAAGTCAATTTTAAAGGTGTTAAATTAAATAGGAGTAAATTCAGTGATATTTCCCTTTTTAGCAAAAAACGATAGAAATAGAAAACTGGCGTGTTAAGCTAGAAAAAGAAATGGGAAAGAGAAAACTCAAAAAAAGGAAGAAAAAAAAATATTACCTCCCTTTCATAGTCATACCATACTATTAAATTAACAACTTACTAATTTTACGGGTTCACATCGAACAAAAATATATCCTTACTATTTGCAAATTTTGTAAAAGAGATTTTTTTTGTGGAACGGAGGGAGTATAGTTTATAATTTTATATGAAGTAGCAGCCGCTTACTGCCAAATGTTATATGAAATGTTGGCTTGTGATGTGAAAATAAATAATATTCAGCTGGTACGTTGTACCTCTAGCAAAGTGATCAACCCAAAAGATAAATAAATAAATCAGGTTTCTTCTTAGTCAAGCTTTATAAATGCATGATAGTTTAGTTCATTAGACAGAGATGATAAAAATTAAGAGAAGGGATGAATACTTATTATCCAACAAAATTTAACATGCGTAAGTTCGGTTTTTGTTTGAATAGTTTGAACATTTAATTGAAGGAGTCCAGGTACGAATTAGGCAATGAATCCGTCTTTTTTCCCCTCCATGGGTGACAGACCTTAACTAATGTACCACTACCAGTATGCATAATTAGCTATTACTCGAGCACGGAATCTTTATTTGCTCCTATTAACTGCAAGTAGAATGAATGGCCTGTTGGTAATTCTCTAGTTTTTTTCATGATCGTGACGACTACGTAAGTTTTTATGTTGCCTGGTGCTAAGGTAAAAGCTTGGGCTATGGACTGTTGTGCTGTACTAGGATCTAATTTACGGGTCATTAACCCAATATTTTTGTAAAACATCCTAAAGGTTAGATCGATCACTAATCCACCCCTTTTAAGTGTCCGATTAATGCTGACCAGAAAGTGGTTAGGGAGCTTTTCCAAAAAAGTTGGCCATATTTGTTTAACATTACTAGTAAAAAAGTAATTCTTTGTTCAAAAAGGGGATATGCTCTTGCTTTAATTTGAAAATAATCTGTTTTATATTCTCCTTAGAGGCTAAAGAGATCTGCTTGTCATCATATTTTGTAAAACCCAAGTTATATGTTTGCCTGTGTTGCTCAATTAAGAGTGGGAGAAAAGTGCAATTGTGCTTGGCTTTTTTTGATGAATTATTCTATCAAATATTTAGTCATATGTTTGTATACCTGAAATACCAACATGATAGCCATTTTATGCGGTATTCTATTATGTTATGAAAATGCTGCTTTTGACTTTCTGGTTTCACCTTTCAAGGTTTCAAACCTTGCTTCGGAGGCAAAGCGGGAAAGGTATGATCTTAACAAAGCGGTTACAAAGATTAGCAACTATGGGATTTCAGTCTGAAACTCAAGTGTTTGCACAATTCCCATCCGCTGGAGTTCTGCTGTTATAAGCGCATAGCGTTAGATGGTAGAGATGTTTTCTTTCCAAGAAGCGGGAATAAATTTATGGTAAAGATGTTTCTTTCCTACAATGAGGTGTAAATTTAATATTTAAATCTTTACATGAAAGCAATTAAGACCCATACGGATAAAAGAAATTAAGACCCATAATATCCCCCTTTTCTGGGATGAGCATTATCATCAATGTGTAGTGTCATTATGGAGAGGAGTAAATAATGGCACTATGAAGCCCAAAAATTGTGGTGTGGGTTGTAGGTTATTGCTTCCATGTGTGGAATTTGGAACCTTTTGTTTCGTTAACTTTAATTATTTATTTTTTTTGAATCTTTGAATTGAAGTTACTCTTATATTATGATGAGATTTATCAATTATATGAACAAGCATGCTATTCCGTGGAAGGCACGAGCAAGTTTGTAAAATAGTTATTTAAATGATAAAATTTATTTTTCTAACAATTCAGAATATAATTTAACTATCAATTTCATTCACCATGTTTTAAAAAGTCAATAATTATCGAATATTTTAAAATAAAGATAATATTATTTATTTATTTCTTGGCGTGTATATTGTAGTTGTACCATAATTTCTATTGAAGAATATTTTTGACGTAAAATGAGAAGGTAAAGTGCCGTAAGTAGTGCTATAATAATTCTCTCAATCACACAAATTAATACTTTAATTACTCTTCTATTAGATTGTTTCTTCTCTAGATATGCTTTGTAGTATGACGTTGGATGCTATTTTTGCATATTAATGGACAGATAATTCCCATTAAATATATCAATTCTCTTGTACACATAAATATTAAAGGTCGAGGAGAGACATAGAGGAGAAAAAGATTGTTGCTAAATTTTGGAAGAACAAAAAATTAACACCAGTATTGTTTTTATATTGACATGAAAACATCGCAATACACATTCATGCACGTTGAATTCCAATCATAAATAAATACATAGATCCAAGACCATAAATAAGAATATATATTGGCATGAAAAACATGACAGATACACATGCATACACCTAAAATTTCAATCATAAATAAATACATAGATCCAAGACCATAAATAAGAATATGAAAGTGTTTTTACAATCCAAATTGGATAAATAGGATGAAAACATGGCAGATATACCTAAAATTCCAATCATAAATAAATAAGTAAATCCAAGACAATAAATAAGAATATGAGAATATGAAAGTATTTATTATGAAGAATCACAACCATTCGATTTTACATCTAAATTGGAGAGTATAACTCGTATGAACGAAATTAACTCAGTAAATTTTTACGTAATTGAACTTATGGCCAAACTCAAATTGATTTATTTTATCGTTAATTCGGTTAAATAACTCATAGGAATGAAATTAATTTCTAATTAATTAAGAATCGACTCAAATTAAAATCGTAATAGGTATAGATTTTGTACACTTTCTCTCCTCCCCATCCCCCTTAATTTTGTATGGGATACATTTGCTGCATTGACCCATGCATGCTTGTTGAGTTATTGGCAGGGGGATTTAGGTTTAAGCAGGCTATAACGTTTTGGGGGAACAAAATTACCATGGTATAATTGTATTGTTTTTCTAAAATAATAATTAATACATTTCCTTTTTAGTTATAGTATTCTTGAGTTCTTCACTTTAGAAGGTTAAAATAATTTTGTAATGTTTAGTTTAACGAATAACTAGCATCATTTAACACATTTAGGCCATGTTTGTTTACAAAAATAACACTTGGGATTGGACTATTAATTCCAAACTGCTTGTTTATTTTTAAAATTAAACTTGGAATTATTAATCCGGGATAACAAAATGATTTGAAATGAGAGATTATTTAATACCATGTCTAACCAGATATTATAATCCCACCACGAGGAATTAAATTTTTTGAACAAAACTAACCTTTACTTTTTCTAATATGACTAAGCACATCCTTAAACTGTAATTATTCGTTAGTTTATTTTATATATACAGTTTATTTTGTAGGGAACTCACAGGGTGCCCTTAGTCATATACAGGTAACCAAATAATGCTCATTTATGCCAAACTGTAATTATCCTACAAAATAAATTGTATATGACTAAGCTATAAATTTTAAAATCTATATTATTCGCAAATGGAGCTGTATGTTCATCCCTTTTCTTTTTCTTTTTCTTTTTGTCTATTAAATATAATGAATACAAAGATGAACATTGAATACATTATTTGCAAATGGAAGTGTATTATGACCTGTTTCTTATTTCGTTTATTTTATTTATGTTTTTATTATTATTATTACTATTATTATTTTATCTATTAAATATAATGAATACAATCTGAATTGTTTGTCAATTTTTTTAATGTCCAAGTGAGTTAAATTGTAATTTAAAATATGTTATTATTGGTAAGGGTGTAATAGTCCAAATGATAAGTTTTTTATCCAATCCTTTAAATAATCCTAAACAAAACAAACATGAGAGTAAGATTATTTATTCCTACGATTAATAATCTTGAGATTATAATCCATGGAAATATAGTTCCGAGATTATAATTCTTGCAAACAAACATAGCCTTAGGAATCTCCAAATACAATCAAATATTATCTTAAATACAACATTATTAATAGATACAATTTGACTTTTGATGTCAAATGACGGCATATCAAACTTTAAATTGATGTGAATTTATTTAATTTTGTTGATTCAATTATTATAATTGTATAGTACATAACAAAAACTATTAGCCACAAAATTTATTTTATTCTAAACTTTTATGAATTATACTAATTTTAAAGTTTAATATACTGTCATTTGACCTCAAAATTTAAATTATATATCTAATTTTAAAATGAAGATGGTACATATTAATGAAATTCATATTAGTGTTTCATGTGTTTCATATTAATGAAATTCATTTTAGTGTTTCATGTGTTTCATAGTAATAAGTTTCAAAACGTTTAAGATTTCATTTTAATAGTTATTAAGCATGTTTGGATTGACTCTATTTTTTTAATAAAAACAACGATTATGTTTTTACTTCACATGTTTGTTCCATATAATCAATTTTTGACAAAATGTGACAAATAAAAGGGAGAGTTGATAAGACATATTCCATAAATAATTGACATAGAGTTGAATGGTCGGTCATTCCTAATTTGATTTGAGTTGTTGAAAGGCAAGATCGCGACTGAAGGTAGAAGAAGAGGAAAACTATTAAGTAGAAATTTAGCTATAAACTCTTATAGTGATTAGCCTAATTAAGTCAAGGTAGAGGGAGTTAGGTTGTGTTTAATAAAATTAGTTGTTAAGATCTGAATAATTTAGACATCTGAATAATATAGAGTATCTGAATGAAAAAATATTGTTTGATAATTATTTTTTTCAAAATATCTGAATAACATGTTTTTACTATTTTAACCCTTGGAGGAAAAAAAAACAACTCTCTTCTTCTACCTCCTCCCCCCATCCCCGCCTCAACCCCTCCTCCTTCCTCCCTCCTCCCTCCTCCCCCGCCCCTGCCCCACTCCTCCCCCCGCCCCCCCTCCCCTCCCCCCGCCCACCTCCCCCCCCGCCCTCCTCCCGGCCCCTGCCCCTCCCCCGCAGATCTGGTGGCAGATGTGGTGGTCTGGTGGTGATGTGCAAGCATACAAAAGGAATTTAAGAATATTGAAGAGGGTATTTTTGTCTAAAAAATATCAAACTTTGTTCAGACATGACTCTGAATTATTTAGACTTGATTTTGTATCTTAACCGGTTAGAGACATTCAGAGGTAACAAAAAAAAAAATAAACAACCACCTGCCTCTTACCGAATAAGAGCCAGTCTATTAAGAGACAAAAGGAGATAATCAAACACACCCTTAGAACTTTACTCGATCTTATTACAGGAAGAGTGTTGAATTTTTTATTTTTTTATTTGCTAAAGGAGTTGATTTTCTTTTCTTTTGAAAATAATATTTTATTTCTACTCCAAAAACCCACCTCTTTAAATGTGAAAAAATCTCCAAGGAATTGTGAAACTAACAAATTCTATTAGAAAATAGAATGAGCAACTTTACATAAATTTGCAAGTAGAGAGTATCAGTCGAGTTATTTCATTTGGAGATGACATTGTACGTGTTAATAGACTGAACAAGATTTAAGTGGGTCAAATGATTGAATTTGTCAACAATATTTATGCTGCGTTTGGATTAAAGGAATGGAATAAAGAGTAGAATGATTCATTCCATTTCAGTTGGAATGAGTCATTACAAATTCATAAATTTGGGAGAAATGAGAATGGTTCATTCCATTCTAATGGAGCAACCAAACACAATTTTTTTCATTCCATAGGAATGATTCATTCCATTCCCACTCTCATTCCTCCAATCCAAACGCAGCATTAAAGAATAGTCTTGAATCTTAATTTAAAATGAGAATATAGGGATTGTTCAAATTGCCGTTAAAGTTATTGTGGATGTTTATGTAAAAAAGATCATATTAAGGTATGTGATCTATGCATTAAAAGTACCTATTGGCGGAAGAGGGGCTCTAAGTATTCACGAACGAATAAGTAATTATTTCAATATGCCTCTTAAGGCAAAAATGTTGACAAATAAATGAACTTAAATTTTTTACTTATTTTCTTTCAACAGTTTTAGATAAACTAATTCAAATAAATTTAAGATAAACGAATTCATCCTCATCTTATCAACTAATTATCAATTTCTTACTAATTCATTTATTAAATTTTAATTTTTGTAGCCACCTTTTCTATTATTCAAAATGTAGTGATATAATTTAGTTATTTGAAGACTAACGTACAGATTGCACCCCAAAATATACCTGTTAGAGACCTATTGTACTCCAAACTTAAAAATGTGTCTCCTTGCACCCTCTTGTTATGATTGACGTGCTAAGTTACACACCCCGAGTCTTTAACCGGTTGACTGGTATCACCAAATTTTCAATTTTGTAAGTGTACAGATGTCACTACTTCTAGCAAAATAAATGAAATAAAGCACAACCTTAACTAAACTAAATTAATCAATTGCCCTTGAGGTTCAAGCTAAACAAATTTTTGACCTAATAGGAGAATTAATTTACAAACACTTTCTCAATAACATTAAACACCATCTTAGTTTAATATATACACACACAAAAAAAAGAAAAAAGAAAACAATTGGAGTGGCCAACACAGGCTCTTATAGTTCGTTTTTTCTTTGTTGGTTTGCGGATCGTCTTCAATCTCAAGTACTTTTTCTAATCCTTCTTCTGTATTTTACACATGAACACAATCACATGCACTCTACAATTATCACCATGGTATTTCTAAAATCGATTCATAACAAAACCCTACACAATTTCTATACTCAAAATTTGTGTATTATTTTTGTGAATTTATATAAAGTAGAACTTGAAAAGGGTTAAATGTTTTTTACTTCATTGTACTTTAGGTTAACTTACAAATGTTTAACTATACTTTATTTTCTTATAGTCAACTAACTAAACTTTAATTTACTTGCAAAACGTCAGAAAATACGTTAAATAAGGTTGATTTTAAACGGTTTGTCACATCTGATTCCACATAAAAGAGAGAAAGATGATATGGAACTCTAATGTATTATGATGTAGCTACTCTTGAGTGGAAATGAAAGAAAATTAAGGGGAATATGAAAGAATTTTTTTAAAAATAAAATAAAATCAAAAAATTTAAGAAAAAAACATGGAAAAAATATATATTTTTTACTTATTTATGTAATTAATGGAAAATGTTTTTAGGTAATTAATAGCAAATATAATTAATTAGGAAATATGTTGAAATTAAAAATCTTTTCACAATAAATTCTTATTGACTTTATATACATACATATTTATAAATTCTTATTGACTTTATATACATGCATCCTTACTTGGAAAATTAATGAATTATGTGTAGTAAAAATAATTTTTTAAAATTAGATTTTAACATTTAAATTAGCTAGATTAAAGGGAGAAAATAAAGTCCGTGGATAAGTGAAACTTTTTTAATATTAAATAATTAAAATTTTGTTGTGGGTTGAAAATCTATTAAAAATAGAAATATACTTAAAAAAACTTAAAGTTGAAATAAATTAGATCACTTAAACAAATTAAACAATTGTAGTTACTGTTCTTCTTCTTCTCACCAAACAGTATCACTAGCAGTCTTGCAATCTCCACCAGCTACACCGCCAACCTTGTACCACCACCATCAATCCCCTGCACCACCACCACCACCACCCCCATTATACCACTAGCATCACCGCCCTTAATTCTCCAATCAAACCCAATAGATAAAACCCTAGAAATAGAAAGCACCACCATACTTATCAATTGAAATTACTAAAAATTGACTTCCTAAAAACCACCAACATATCCAGAAATCAAATGCATTAACACACACCAGAAATTTATAAATTTTTGATAGTAATTACAAAATTAAAAAAGAATAATAAAATTGTGTGAAGATGGATTGGGAAGAAAATGAATAGTGTTCATATAGTTTGTGCAAAGAGAAATTTAAATGAGGCCTTTCACTCTCTTTAGGAGATTGGTAACATATTATATTAACAAATCTCGAATAAGTAATAAACTTTGAATTTTTACATCTACACCTTGAAGCAGATCGGAACTTTGCATCACTCTCTTTCTTTGTCTTGGCCTTTGTTCCTCTAATGAGTTTTAGATATGGAAAATAAATTAGATATTTTCTTGTTAATGGGTGGATTATGGGTAGTTTATGGGTTATGGGTAAGCTATATCCAAACTAGTTTATTATTTTAATTGGGATAAAATTGTCATATAAAAATATATGCTTTATATTGAAAAAATTAAGCCACGTAAGTATCACGTCAAAGTCCTATTAAAAATTTAACCACCCAAGACAGAATTTAAGATTTATGTAAATTAAAGTTTAGTTAGTTGATTGTAATATATATATATATATATATATATATATATATATATATATATAGTTAGGTATTTATAAGTTGACCTAAAGTACAGTGTAAAAATCATTTAACCCAAGTTGAAAATATCGTCCGAGGCCAGAGCCGACATCGAAGTCAAGAGAATCAAATTGATCAACTATGCGATTGTTTCATTTCGTATTGATTTTCGCTCGGAACTCATGGTCTTTTGTCTTCTTTGACGGGATACCGCGACGGATAATGATGGACTTGAGCTTCTAAAACTATGAATTCAAAATAATTGGAATGACGATGGGTTTGTAAATGAAGGTTGGTAGGGTTAATTCCATCATTTGGTTATGTTGGTGGTGGACAGTGACGAAGCCAAAACTTTTGTCCAGTGGGGTCAAAATATTGTGATTCTATAAATAATTTGGCGGGAGTTCGGAGGTTGCGTTCCCAAGCCAATTATTTAAGATAATTTTGTATTTTCCGATCAGTTGCATATGTAAAACATGTATTTGGTTACAATATTGTTAATATAACATTATACACACACACACCTTATTGAATCCTAATACTCCTTTCTAATCACAAATTTGTTAATAAATATTTAAATTCCTTATGTTATGAAAATAATCTAAATTAGATTATTATTTATTTTAAAAATATTAGAGGAAGATGCATACGTAATGGAGTAGAACTAATATGAAATTGAGAAAGTTATAAAAAATTTAATTTGACCCTGTATATTAAAAAATTTATAAAATTTCAGTGGTGTCAATTTGTTCATTACACTTAAATTGACCCCACACCTTTCTATGTGACTTCGCCATTGATGGTGAATGTTCAGATCTAATATTGTATCATTAGCTTGAATTAGGGATGATGATGAGGGTGAGGGCTAAGGTTTAGATTTAGGTTAAGATTTTGTGTTAATTTTTTTAGTAATATCTTATAATATTTTTATAATTTTCTTATTTTTACCCTTTAAAAATAAGTAAAATTGGAGTAATAGGTCACTTTTGACCGAATAAAAACTGAGAGAGTACAATTTAACACCTTATTAGTAATTTTGGGATGTAATAAAACACATTTGTAAGTTTGGGGTGCAATATGTCTCTGATAGAAATATTTTGAAGTACAATCTGTACTGTAGTCTTATTTTAATAATTAAAAAAAATCAGTTTATCACGTGGAAGGACACTAGTCACGGACACGGTTGGTGAACCATTAAGAACGGGAGTGAGAATTTAACAAAACTTTTTCTGGATAAAATTTTCAAACAGACCGAAATAAAAAGGGAAAAAATACAGAGAAAATTATCTGATTTCTGATAGTAAAAGATAACAGCACCGGAGATGCATTTAACTCTGGTCACTTTTAGCCTCGTTAAAACGGTTAAGAAGCCAACACGTGTCCCTGAGTGACGTCAGCAGACCTCGAAGTTGCGGTGTCGACGGATTTGTTGTTCTTCCTCTTTCTGTCTCCGGAGCTCCATGACCTTCCGGTGAGAGTTGGAGTGCTTAGTCAACACGAACGTCGGACTTGCGGCCGGTCGGTACTCCGGCACCAGTCGACCCGACTTGAACCGGACGCCGCAAGCGTTGCACAGTGTCTTCGGACCTAACGGTCCCGTGCGCCATTGCGGAGTCTTCTCCGAGGCGCAGTGAGTGCACCGACGCGTCTCCGAGTGTGACGTACCGGTGGAGGACACCGGTGAGTTCTGATTCTCTTCCTGCTCTCTGTTATTGCATTTAGCGATGATCGGAATGTGCGATTCCGGTAAATAAGTCCGGCTGTTGTTCTTGGAAGGTGCTTTGGATCGTTTGCTCCGCGGTCGGCCGTGAAATGGAGCATCGGAACGGAAGTTTGCGGTTCCGGTGAACTCGTTCGCCGGAAAATAGGTATTTGAGTCATCAACGAAGTTCGAGAGCCATTCGAGCTCAGCTACATCATCATTCTACAGATTAACAAAATCACCACAACAAAGTCAGAAAAAAAAGAGAGGCACAAAACCTCAATTACTTCTCTGATCTCCACATTACAAAGAACCGCCTACATTATTATTTATGTAATACTATGAGTATGAGATGTTGTTATGAGAAATAGCTAGATTATTAAGATGATTGTTACTCTAATAGAAAAACAAGGGAGAAATTTGTGCTTACGGGAACACAGAGATCGGAGGTGAAATCGGTGGAATTAGAGCAATGGAACTGCGGCTCCATTAAGGTGTCGGCGACGGAGGAGGTGGAGGATGAATTGTTTGGATATTGAATGGGATTAGGGGGGTGGCGGTGGTCGGAATCAGTAGTGGTGGTGGTGGAGGAGAAGATTTGGTCGTTGGAGAAGTCTAGAAGTTCGTCAATTCGGAAGAAATCCGGCGCCGTGAAACCGTACATGTCCATCTCCGATCTCCGATATACAGATATATTATATATATATTGATTGTAGATAGATTTAGAGAGAGAATCTCTCGGTCTCTGCTCTAACAGTAGAAGTAGTAGTAGTAGTATTGGTTCTTCTCTCTGTTAGAGGTGTTGGCTAGAGAGGGGAGAAAGAGAGGGTTAGGGGGGTTGATATATATGTATAGTACCACCGTACAATAAGGTTGAAGGAAAGAGAAAAGGGGGGCAATGGAACGTGGGTAGAGTAGAGTGAGCATGCAAACACAATGTGAGGGAGGCCTCATCTATCCCTTTTTTTTTTATTTTTTTTTTAATCTCTTGGTATTGAAAGCTAGCTGCAGACTGTTTTATCATATGGTTGCTTCATGCAATCAAAGCACTTCTGCACATGCATTATTGTCCATAAAATTTGGCCATATTTGATAATTAATTATATTCATATCAAAACAAACCGTCTGTCTATTAAACAATTAATGGACAATATTTATAAGTAATGAAATATATTTTATAACCATAGTTCGCGTATTTATTTGACACAAATATCAAACAGTTGAACGGACGATAATGTTTAAACTTATCAGCTCGCTTAACCAACTAACCAACGATATTTATATATAACTATAATTTGCTTACTTATTTGACACAGATGTCAAACAATTGAACGGACGATAATGTTTAAACTTATCAGCTCAATTGATTGAAATTACATAAAAATAATGAAATTGTTCCAAATCAATTCATTTAGCTGTCCAAACGAGGGCTTATCAACGCGTCTTGATCGAATCTCAATTCAAGTTAGTAACACTATGATGATTCATGTCGACCAATTTTGCATTACGAGATTGGGGAATGGGGTAGTATGTTTTGCTCGGACAAGGTAAACAATATTAACTTGCACAAAATCAAGAAGTCAACCTCGACTCTTGGCGAATTCGATCATGATAAATTTGTCACTTAATTTAATTTTATAATTTTTTATTATATTGATTATAGTAAATATTATATTTATAAAAATTTATAATTTTTTAGTATATTAATTAATATACCAATTTTTTATACTCAATAAAAAAATTATAAAAATTGACCACAGTGAAGTTGGTCCACACTCCTTCGTGGGAGGGAAAGAATTTCTTTAGAAATGAAGAGAGAGCAAAGTACTCAACCAAGAGTTGTGTGACTTGTGAGTGTTTTTGGCAAAGGCCGTTTACGTATGGAATTTAAGGATAGCTACTCGCCGCTACACACCAATAGGCAATAGGTACGGCCCGTACACATATATCTCTTCCCTCCGTCTCTCTTTAGTCTTTACATACAACAATAGGGGCTTATTATTTTGGCTAATATAGATCCTGGGGTCTGAAATTTTTTAGTAATGCGTTAGCATCACACTGATTTGGCACATTTAATATTACTGTCTCTATTTTATAATCATAGATTTTGTAGAAAAAAATATTTATTTTAATTTATTTACCGTTTATAACTTTTTAAGAGAATAAATTATTTATTTTTCTATTTCGGTTAGAACTTCTCTCATTGTTCCAATAAATTCTCTTGTATCAGTAGTTTTCAACTTCTTATAAAGAGGTAGTAATGAAATTTTACACAAATTTTAATTGTTAAATAATAATATTAAATAACTTTCTTAATTCATGTGTATGAAGCTAAAACGACTATTGTTATATAATGAAGAGTGCATTAATTTTATCGTAATAAAATATTAAGTGTCACGTCATTTGAAACTAAAAATTTAACACCCTTTGCATTCGACATTTGATATTATCAGAGTAGTAGGAATCGTTTAAAGGGATAAATGTCGTTAGATCAACTATACAAATATGGCGAAATACATATTTGGTCTGACAATATCATTTTTACTTTGACAATATAACAACCTTGCATTATCTCTATTCTTTGACTTTTTTAGCATTAAATATAATTATGAAACCCGCTATGTATTGTAATTTTTTTATTTTATTTTATTTTTATCAAATTACGATTTAGCATATATCAATACATAAATTAGATATAATTATAAAATTGACCTATTATATTAAACACACTATTAAAATATTTAGAGCATCTCCAATGGTCTCTTCAATCACTTTGGGATACTCAAATAGGTGAGCTACATCAGAATTCTTTTTCTTCAGAACTGATAAGTTGATTTTGCCTCTTCAAAACATTTATTTTGTTTTGGGAGAATCAAAATCATATGAAAAAAACTAAAAATATTTATTTTGCTTGATAGGTTTGATGTACAACTCATTTTAAAATTTAATATCATTCCTTTTTATTTATTTATTTATTATATTGGATAAAATATTATTTTGATTACCCTTTGAATAATCACGTTAATTATGACTCTCTGGTTTATTCAATATGACCCTCTGGATAATCACGTGAATTAAAAATTTATCCAATGACCTTGGATAATCACGTGAATTAAAAATTTATCCAATATTTAGTTTTAATTAAATATTAATTTATTTTTCAGAATGTTATCTTTTTAAAAAATGAATGTTATTAATTATTTCAAATGTTTTCAATTATTATTGTTTTAAGTTAAATACTGTATTAATTAAATTGAAAAGACTGATGGAGCACAAAATATTAAGTAACAAATAATAATACTCTTCAAATTGTTACGTAAGTCAATAAACTTTAATTTTAAAAATTTTTTTATTACCACCGTTAGAGATGTTCTTATAGTTGAATTAGTTCAAAATAAATGAAAATTTAGAAGATATTGATAATTGTGAAAAGACTTATCTCGGAGTCACAGCTCCATCCTTGAAGAAAGAAATATTTTCTTGGAGATGGCATTTTCTAAGATATGGGGGAGACTGCAGAGGTGGACTTTGAGATAGAGAGAGAGAGAGAGAGACATTATTGAATCACGTGATGGGAGGAAGAAACGTTTGTGATCCCGAAGCAAACAGCTCGGCACGTGCACTGTCATGTGCTCACCAAACACTGTGTTGGATCATGAAATCGTGGGTCTTCCAATTTTATATTCTACCTTTGTCCATTGTTTTTGTGCAAATGCTAACAATCATATATTGGATTCCTAATTCTGGTCCAGCTATATAATCCTATTCTTTGCTAGGGAGGAACTCATGGATAAAAGTTGTAAATTGAAGTAAATAATTCGCGTTCGACTTAAAAAAATATAAGTGAGAATCGGATTAGTTAATAGTATGATCTGAATTTGAGTATAAAAAATAGTTCGAATAAAAATACAAATAAAATCTAAGTAAGATTATACTCGACTCGTTTAAGATTCAAATTATTCGAATTTTCAATTATAATTCGATACATACTTGATTAATATATATTCGATTAGATATTCAATACATTCTCTTATAATATACACAAAATTAAATCAAATTAAGATAATTAATTATTATTATTTTATTTTATTTTTAATTTTAATTGTGATTTTATATTTTTAAAATGTAATAGTAAACATATTTTTTCATTTCTAAGCAAAATAATAAATTCAATTTATAATTATATTTATTATAAAGTTAGTTATTATGTGGAGACTCGAATTCAAGTTTGAATTCAAAACTCACGAATAGTTTGTGTTAACGCTTGATTTTGTCCGCGCGTCCAATCCACTCTCCGCGCGTGTACCTGCACAAAAGTCCCAACGGCTTGGGCCGTGTGGAGACTCCTCGGGTGTAAGAGTAAGTAACAAGCTCAAGGTACGCTAACAATGGAGGTCAAATATTTAGTAGGGTAAAAGTGTTGTACCTTGCCTTCATTGTTACTTGGGTATTTATAAGGATTCACTTGGCTACTTTCTACTCCTATTAGGAGTGCTCTGCCCAGAATCCTTATTAGACCCGGATTCAACTACCTTGATCCGATAGAAGTATAATCCAGTAAGGAACCACAAGGGCTTAGAATACTGGCCCAAGCATTTTCGGACTGGAGAGTCCTCATATAATCCGCTAGGTGTGATTGGCCTTTGGGCCGAGCCCAACATAAGAAGCCCAATCCAGCCTGTTAGGATTTATATCCGAACATTGCCCCCTACTCCCTTAGTATATGATATGTACTGGGGGAGTGAGTCAGAGGATTTGATCAGCCGGAAATTTATAACAAGGAAAGAGGATAGATGCTCTCGGGAACCCGGAGGCGTCAGACCGAGGATATCTCTCCTCCAGGTGTCTTCAAGTGTTAGCCCGAAGATGGGGACTCTCGAGGGCGCCAGGCCGAGGATAATGCCCTCGGGTGCACGAAAGCATGAGAACCGAGGATAATGCCTCTTGGGATCCCTAGAAATGTTGTCCCGAGGATGGAGAACCTGGTCACGATATCGGGCTTCTCTGATGGGTAAGTCCCGCTCACAAATGTGTATTTGGGCCCAGTCTTTTTGTTTCGAAGCCCAATAGTGATATCCCAGCACGAGCAGCCCAACAGTTATCAGCGACTAAGACCTTAGGAATTCCGAACCGATAGACCACCTGCTCTTTAAGGAATTGAAGACATGTCTTCTCAGTGATCTTTGCTAGTGGTTTGGCTTCGACCCATTTGGTGAAGTAATCTATTGCCACAATAACAAATTTTACTACTATCAGCAAAGCAAGCCTTTTCGGACTAGAGAGTCCTCTTGTAAGTCGCTGAGCATGATGGGCCTTTGGGCCGAGCCCAAGATGGAGAGCCCGATCAGTCTCATGAAGATTTATATCCGAACATTGCCCCCTACTCCCCTAGTATAAGACATGTATTGGGGGAGTAAACTGAAGGCTCTAGCAGTTCGTAAGCTCGGATTACTGAATAGGAAATCGATCTCTTCGGGATCCCGAAGGCGTCAAACCGAGGGCACTTCCTTTTCAGGTGCCCGAAAGCGTCAGCCCGAAGAGAGATGCTCCTAGGGACTCTTGAAGGCGTCAGACCAAGGGTGTTCCCTCTTTAGGTGCTCGAAAGTATTTGAGCCGAAGAGGAATACTCCTTGGGATCCTTAGAGGTGTCTCCCCGAAGAGGAATGCTCCTTGGGATCCTTAGAAGTGTCTTCCCGAGGGCGCTTTTTCTTCAGGTGTCCGAAAGCGTTGACCCGAAGTTTATGTTTAGAAATGATCAGTGCGTAAGCCAACTTCTCTAAGATCACTGGTAATTCAATCGTCCCTACTATTCGAACTGGGTTGTTCCTGAAGTGGAATAACGGGGACTCATTGCCTGATTGTCATGAGAATCTTTCTTGCCGTTCCCTTTGTCGTTGTTGTACTTCTTATCGGCGTCCTCTCCCCGGGGGTCTCTCTGGTGAAAATCACCTGTATTTTTCGAGGTGCCCCGAAGATTAGCGAGCGCCTCTTCCAACTCGACGAACTTATCGACTTTATCATACGCCTCGGGCAAAGATTCGAGCGCCTTTGAGATAATCTCCTCGATCAGCCTGCTGGACTTATCCACATTCAATCCCATGGTTAAGAAGTGGATCACCTGCTTCGGATCTATATCGTTGACCTCAGATACAGCCTCCCGAAATCTCTTTATGTACTGCCGAAGCGTTTCATTCGGTCTCTGTTTGACCTGCATAAGGGATGTGATCATTTTTAGCCCGCCTCTTGTTGCTTGCCGAAGCGGGTGTGGAATTGTTCTTTCAGATCATCCCATGAGCGTACTGATGCAGATGGGAGGGAGCGAGACAACCCACTCCGAGCAGTCTTCTTCAGGGTGGATAAGAATAAATGGCACATGGGCGCTTCATCAAGACCATGAAAGAGCATGGCCTGCTCGAAAGTGAAGGTATGATCATGGGGGTCTCCAGTTCCATCATACATCTCCAGGTTTGAGGGAACCTTGTTCTTCCTATCGATCTTCGCATTAGCCAAGTTCTCGGGTGAAAGGAGTGGCCCGAGGCTTTTTGGTTCCTGACGGTTCGGCCCTTCGGGGTGATGATTCCCCAGTATGACTTCTTTCAAGGCTTCGTCGGGAACCCTCGCGACGATCTCGCCTGGATGGTGACCGGGCTCTCTTTCTTAAGTCCCTCGTGAAGATGGATTCAGATTGGCCCTGGTTATCATCTCGATGCCGTCTGCGGGGTCGATCATCTCTTCGTCGGTGGGGCACAGAGCGGGAAGCCGAGCTTCTCTCGCTCAACAGGTTCTGTCCGGCTTCGTTCAATTCCATATATTGCTTGTCAAGCTCTTCTTGCTGGAGATCGAGAGCTTTTTTCCGGTCAAGAATCTGCTGGAGGCGCTGCTCCCTTTCCACCACCGTCTCACGGCGTGATCGAGACTGGGTCGGTCCTTGTTGATCAGGGTGACTTCGTTGTGATCGAGAAGTCGCCATGTGAATTGCTTTTATTTGTTCTTAGTTTGTAAAACAGAAATTACTACTAAGAGGCCCTCCTTCTAGCGCCAATGTTAACGCTTGATTTTGTCCGCGCGTCCAATCCACTCTCCGCGCGTGTACCTGCACAAAAGTCCCAACGGCTTGGGCCGTGTGGAGACTCCTCGGGTGTAAGAGTAAGTAACAAGCTCAAGGTACGCTAACAATGGAGGTCAAATATTTAGTAGGGTAAAAGTGTTGTACCTTGCCTTCATTGTTACTTGGGTATTTATAAGGATTCACTTGGCTACTTTCTACTCCTATTAGGAGTGCTCTGCCCAGAATCCTTATTAGACCCGGATTCAACTACCTTGATCCGATAGAAGTATAATCAAGTAAGGAACCACAAGGGCTTAGAATACTGGCCCAAGCATTTTCGGACTGGAGAGTCCTCATATAATCCACTAGGTGTGATTGGCCTTTGGGCCGAGCCCAACATAAGAAGCCCAATCCAGCCTGTTAGGATTTATATCCGAACAGTTTGAATATAATTTGATTCGAGTCGGATCGAATTTTTGTTTGATTCAGTTCGACTCCTTTACACCCTTACTCATGGATGTTATCAGTTTTAGGCTATAGTCCACTAACCACACATGCTCATACATGTGCATATACATATACATATAGATACGCATATACATATAAGAAGGAAATAAATTATATTTAAATGTTTAAAGAGCTGGCTTATCTGCAATCACTTATCATAGTAGCTGAAATCAACTATCTAGATAGAGAGAATTCAAGCTCCTAAAAGAAGAAACTAAAATACACCCACAAAAATGGAATTTTTTTTTACAAGAGATTCAATTCTAAATTAGAAGAAAACAAAACCCCACAAAAAGAGCGAACAAATTCTAAAAAAAGGAAAGAAAATAACAATCAAATATGAGATTAATGAAAGGAGGATCTCTTTAAGAAGAGACTCTCCCAATATTTAGTTTTGGAAGCTAATCTACTAACGTATATAAAATTATACTTAACTTTGGTCTCTACCTTTTTGGTATAAGTTTTAGTACCAATACATGCATTTAATGCTTATTTATATATGTATTTAAAGTAATAATTAATGAGAATTGTTCATATTGTATTCAAAACAAAAGAAAAACTTACATTGATATTAAATTAATAGCATGTAAACTAATATTATAACTCTATTTTGATACAATCATCTTTGAGTTAAATTGTATACTTTCAATATTTTAATTATGAGGTTTGTAATTTTTTTGATGCAAGATTGTACTGCAAATTTTGTATGCAAAAAGTTTTCAATAAGAACCTTCCACAACTGGGTCTACAAAGCCGGTCGTATATAGTTGTGCAAGGCACCTTTTGATTACTTGCCTAATAGCTGTCATTATATGCAACTCCATCACTTGTTGACATGCTGGTTGATTCGCTAAGTCATTCGTTGTACTTGTAGCAACATTCTCATAACTTAGAATATGAAAATCTCGTCTATAAGAGAAAGAGGGGCTCGTGCATCTCAGAATTCTATAATAGGTAATTCGTATGATCCAAATTGATAGATACCAAGTGTGTGCTGCTATAGCGGAACACGAGGGAAAGATAATTTATACCGATACTGACAAGATCTTTTTATCATGTAATGGAAATACTCTAAGCATTTCATTAGTTATATATTAATGCTCCAACAAAAATACTTGTATGCATCAAAAACTCCAGGTTGAGCGAAATTCATCATTCTCTAATAAAATACTCCTAAATTTATACCAATTTTAAATTTATTACTAATACATGTGCTTTGCCCCGTAAAAAAGCTAGTGTTTGTAATTAGAGAGAAAACAGAGTGAAGTTAGAGCATTAGTATTCTTAATTGTTGCTTTAAAACGATTTTACGTTTTTAAAATAAGATTATACTCAACTCATTTAGGATTCAAACTACTTGAATTCTGAATTATAATTCGAAACATACTCGATTAATACATATTCGACTAGATACTCGATATATTTTCTTATAATATATACAAAGTTAAATTAAATTAAGATAATTAATTATTAATATTTAATTTTAATTGTGATTTTATATTTTTTAAAGTGTAATAGTAAACATATTTATCATTTCTAACTAAAATAATAAATTTAATTTATAATTACATTTATTATAAAACTAGTTATTATGTAAAGACTCGAATTCGAGCTTGAATTCAAAACTCACAAGTAGTTTAAATGTAATTTGATCCGAGTCGGATTGAATTCGAGTAATGAATATTCAAGTTGAGTCGAGTCAAATCCGAGTAAAGTTTTTCAAATACAATTTGAATTCGAGTATGAATTTAACTTTTTGAGTCAAATTCGAGCAACTTTCTGTTCAGTTCAGTTCGACTCATTTACACCCTTACTCATGAATATTATCAGTTTTAGGCTATAGTCCACTAACCGACACATGCTCATACATGTTCATATACATATACATACACATATACATATAAGAAGGAAATAAATTACATTTGAATGTTTGAATAGTTAACTTATTTACAATCACCTATCATTGTAGTTGAAATCAACTCTCTACATAGAGAGAATTCAAGCTCTTAAAAGAAGAAATTAAGATACACCCATAAAAATGGAAAAAAAACAAACAAATAAGAGATTCAATTCCAAATTAGAAGAAAACAAAACCCCACAAAAGAAAGAACAAATTCTAAAAAAAGGGAATGAAAATAACAATCAAATATGAGACATGAAAGGAGGATCTCGAAGAAGAGACTCTCCCTAGAATTTGGAAGCTGATCTACTAAAGTATATATGCTCTTACCATTACAAAATAAGAATTATTTTGACTTTTCATAATAAATTTGAGACATTTAGAAAGTCATAATTAATATAATTTATTTATGTTATAGTATATATCTTGACGCACATCGAATATCTCAACACAATATATTTAGTATATAATAATTTGGGCAAATTATTTTCATTCCCAATTTGTAATGAGTTAGAAAGTTTGATATCTTTGTAAATCTAACATGGTATCAGATCAGACTACCATCGACCTTAATTAACTACTCTTATTTTAGTTTTGAGTTAGAAAGCTTAATGTTTTTATACCCCAGACTTGAGCCCAATTTATAAATCTAACAGTATACACTTTGAAAATATAAAATTTATAATTAATCTTAATTTTTATATAATATATAATACCATAAAAATTTGTTGGCAAAAATTTAATTAAGAATAGTAGTAGTGGTGGTAACATGGTTAAGAGTAGGAATGAAGTATGAGAGATGAGCAGGCACGTGAGTCCGTACTCACAATTGTTCATGTGTATTCCTATAAAAAGAGTTATACTTTTTAATTTTTTTCATTCAGATTCTTTAACTATAATCCTGATATTTAACACTTCATTTGTCCCAAAATTAGAATATTTATACATAGGCGGGGGCCACCGTTGGGCTCCTAATTTAGAATTCATATAAGAAAAGAAAACCATGTCAAATAAATGATTTTGTAAATGAAGTATAAAAAATGAAGAAAAATATTTTCTATTCGGATTCTGCTGATCAATGTCACATGGAAATAGACAAGGATACTACTAGTCTTCACTCTTATCTGGAGGAGGACGGGAAGTAAATCTCATATTTCAAAATCAGTCATATTATTTATTTATTTTTTAAAAATAATAATACAAATATGGTAACAGAGTTGAATTACGATTAACGTAAAATCTTATGTAATTGGATAGGATAATAATGTGAGACTCGCTTCTTAATTTTTACATATTTCATGTATCCATATGTTGACATTTAATATCAATATAAATTTGTAGTCATATGTAACAATATTCTTTAATTTTTAACCCAAGCGCGTGCGCGCACACACACGACAAATGAAACACATTTACTCATTGTATATTTACCCTCTGCAATTCTAATTCACATTTTGGTGCATACAATATTTACCCATGTATATTTTACCTGTTACAATCATTCCGTCAGTGTAACAGTGAATCATTTCATTCACTGTCAAGTATTACCCAAGTGAAAATCAATTTGAGCTATAAAAACGCAGGGACTCATAAACTGGTAGAGCTGCCAACGTGGTACTTATTTTTACCCAACTTGAAAAACATTTTAAGAGAAATTACCAGTACAGGTCAAATTAAGGAAAAGATATTTCTTATGTTTTCTGAAGAAAGGAGAGGGTTCATAAATAGAGATATGGGGCACTTTTAATGCATTACAGGTCTAACTTTCTTATGTCCACTTCCATACATTAAACCTACCGAGTACCGACGAAATATGTTACTGTTTATTTCCCACTTTGGTAAAAATAAAAGAGGAGATAAATCAATACATTCTAGGAAATAACAGTATTTTGAGGGGAATGGAATATAAATTATTGTATGTCTAATATCCACAACTTAGATTCAAACAAAATTTCCTGTCGTATGTACTGCATTCAACGCATTTAATAATTGGATAACCCCCATCAGCTATTCATTCCCCATTCCGTATTTTTGGTCTGTTCTTACTTTATAAAAGGGTATTGAACCAAAAGAAAAAGTCACACCACCATTCCAATGGATAATTAGTCTAGCATTAAGAAGAGGGAATTGATATTTCTTACTAAGTCCAATAAGAAATGGGCCCCACTAGTGAGAGGAAACTCGTGAAAATAAAAATATCAATTTCTTAAAAATAAATCAAAGACTTTCCTGTTGTATAAGCAGTAAATAGTTGGCTAACCAACAATGGTTCATTGTTCAGGGAAAGGAAATCCCACAAAAGGAAATGAGGGGCCGGAAAAAAAAGGGCAGGGAAAATCACTAGCTATGTTTCACCTCTTTTTCTTTATACATAAAGGGGTTGAACTAAAAGAACTGAAATGTCAACACCATTCCAAATGCAAACATGGGCACAACTAAAATAAAATAAAATAACAACAGCATACTTTTCTAGCATTAAAAAAGAAAATATGTCCGCTCAAGCTAGTAAAAATGTAAAATTATGAGCATTTGGAAAACTAAACAATACTCCTACCGAATTTTTTACCGTGTACAAAATAATGATCATCAAATACCACAATACAACAACCAACCTCAAAAAGCATTTCAATCTAAAGGTAGACAAGGGATCATCCATAATGGTGAACCAGTTCAATGCACCCAACTGAAAACCACAACTTCAAAGAATTTCCCTACACCTTGCATCATCAAGCAACCCAGCCAGTCTCCTTATCCAAACAGAAAATACCTAATCCTGTCCATCTTGACTTTCATCTTTGACGAGTTTTATCATGTCGTCAATTCGTAGAATAGTTATAGCTGCTTCAGTTGCAAACTGACAATTAAAACAGTTCTGGTCAGAACCTTAAGTAATGATCTTTTTTTTCCCAATTTAAAAGTTTCCAACTTTTACCTGTAATATCTTTACTTTGCTCATTGCAGGCTCAATTACTCCAGCTTCTAAGTTGTTACGTACTGTTCCCTTCACAAGGTCTAGCCCCATGCTGCAGGGATAGAAAAACAAATCATGAAATAAAGATCTTCAGGAATTTGGGTGAGAGCTGCTGATTTAATTGGTAGAAACAAGATGCAGAAAATTTAAGCATCAAGGAATCTTCATTGTTGTAACCCCAAGATTTTCCACCTCTTCTACTCTTTAAGATCTTCATTAGCACTTCTTTACACAGCTTAGAACTCAAAATAATAACTCAAATTGTGTGGTATTGAAATTAAAGCTGCAAAGGTGACAAATACCAAACTGCAGGTGATTGTGTCACTGCAACCCTGGATATAAAATATTTGACACCTGGAAAACGAGGATCCAACAACTAAGACATTATGTTTTCACTCATAATATACACCCTTGAATTCCCCCATTAAAGGATGAAGCTCAACAAGAATTAATTGTGCAAAAATGAATAGACTGCAAGTTGGTAGCTTTATGTGCGGAGTATTACTCGATATGTGCAGTAACTATCGAAGAATACAAATCATAGTCATGAAAGAGTCCTTCGAACTACTCCCCTCCTTTCCCAAATTAGAGATATTTTCTCCTTTTAGTCCGTTCCAAGATTAGGGATATATTTCTAATTTTAGACTATGAAGTGACATAAAGTTCCTAACACGCCATTAGTTATATTCTACGAGATTAAATACTATCAAGCCACCACTTACTAAATTGCTAACAAATGTAAGGCATAAGTTTGGTCAAATGAAGTTTTGCATAAACATCATCATTTTAGAAATGCATCTCTAATTTTAGAACGTAGGGAGTATTCTTTTGCCTTCTTTTGTCCAAGTATTATAAAGGGTAAACTTGCTCAATATAACTTAAGTATTTAAGGCTCGACGCCATTATTTGCTCAGATGTTTATCTGCCAAACTGGTGCCTACTTCTCTGTCCCGGTCAAGAAATTTCAGATTTGTTTACTGCCAGAACAAAACCCCTTTGCAAACTTGTGTCTTGGTCTTATGATATATCTCAATTTGTGAATGGCATGAATCTCATTTTCTTTTTTAAAATCTAGATATTCGGACAAATTATTGAGGTAGCTCCTCCCTCATCACAATTTTGTAATATATATATATATATATTAATTTGCAAAGAGTTAATATATAATGACTCAAAAATACAGGTGCAGTGGAAAGAGCAACTGGCCACCTCAATTGGCTGGGGCCATTCATTCAAAAGAAAGCAGATACAAGATTCAGACTCGAACCAGATTACCTTGACAGATGCTTCTTATCTGCCTTGGTTTGTGCAGTGTGGTGGTAAGCACGTAGTTTTGCTACCAGTTCAGTTGCATCCTTTGCAGCATTCACAGAAAGCACCTGGACAAGACACTTGTCACGAATAAGTACATTAAAAAATAAAAAGATTGGGGATAAGAATGACTTGACTTGATCATACCTTTGGAATGATTAATAGAGATTCAGCAAACTCTGCAATTGCCAGCTGCTCCCGAGATCCTAAAGTTGTAGCAAGATATTCTAAATAAACAGATAGGGCAGCCTCAACTGCACCTCCACCTGCAACCACCTGTTTTGTCACAATTTAGTTCAACTAATCAGTCAGTAAGATTTATATTATTACTTCCTTTCAAATGATTTTCCTGTTTCCTTTTGTCAAAAAAATGTACAATGTAATCACACCTTCTACAATCAGGAATCATAAAACACAATATTTTATTACTACGTTAACTGCTCATCTGCTGCATGTCCTGTAGCATCAGAGTCAGCATGTCCAACTTTGGGGCACTTTTTAATAAGCACAACGCGACAACAGCAAAAGAAAATATTTTTATTTTTGAGTACAGATGCACCAAAGCATTTACCTCCTCACCAAGTCTAAGTAAGCCATTATCTTTGTGTCTTGTTTTACAATTCTAAAACGTTCTGTTCACCCTAACTTTGAACATAAATTTCCTTGTAAATGATTCTAGGATTGAACTTATTTAAAGACAACGCTCAGATTGAAGTAAGAAACAGCTACTAACATGTGTCACAATGTAAAATGCTCCTTGTTGTGTTCAAAAGAGTTCTCCTTTTCTTATTTAAATATTAAGGTTTGTATTAGACACGCTTAGGCATAGATGATTTTTTTTTTCAATCTTGAACTTCAAAGGCTAAAATTTATTAAAAAAAACTATGTCCAAGTGTGTCCTATGCAAATCTAAATACCCGAGGGGGGAAAAGAGCAAATAAGCAGAACCAACATATAAGTAGGACTAACAAATTAGTAAGACTCTTAATTCCAGAAGGACGTAATATGTGATAAAACTAAAAAGACAAATGAGGCTACGATTTACCGTATTCGATTCCAGGGTCCTCTTGACTATACATAGAGCATCATGCAAAGACCTATCCATCTCATCAAGCATATAATCGTTTGCACCTCTGAGTATCAGCGAGACCTAAAAAGGCACACACCCATGAGAATTTGATGATAATTCCACTTGAAAGAAATGTGACATCTTAGAACGATTACGTAAATAAAAGATAACAGTTGAACACGCAGGACACGTACTGCACTTGAGTTTTTGGTCCCTTTGATCAAAACAACTTCATCATCAGCAATGCGCTCCTCCACCACTTCATCTGCATATCCAAGCAGGGATGAATCAAATGTTTCATCTCCTTCCATATCAGCAAATGTCGAGACCTGCAAATCAGTAGTGATTAAGTACAAGATATTGTTGCCCAATTATGACCAGCGGACAAAACTTTACAAACAAAATCGTAAGACATTGGCGACTAAGACATGACAAAAAATACATAAGGAATAATGTAGAAAAAAAGAGAGCAGAGGAAAGACCTGAAACAAGCTTCAAAGGTTATTGTTTTAAAATTCCAGATTAAAGTCGCATATTCCACCAATGACCAGGGCAAACATATATAGCACATAGCTAAAAGACGCCTTACAAAAAGTGTGGTAGACACATGGAAATCTCAAAAATTAAACTAGAAAAACAGAGAAATGCTGCATAATTGTCATGTCTTGATGAATCCTACAGTATCAATTCCATTCATAATATTCATTAATGGGTTTCTTTAAAGATTCTATAGGTGCGTAATGGGGAATTGGGGGATTAAGGTTAACTACAAACATAACTGCAATGAACCCAAAGCATAGAAAACATACTTATCAAAAAGTAATTTAGCAAAAAAAATAGGAAAAAAAAAAGTATGCAGAATGCAACTCAACTCAACCAAGACTCCTCCCAAAATAAAGTACAACATAAAAGAAGAAAAGAGATATTTGAATAGACCATGGCATTGCAGGTAATAACATAAGTATGGCAACCATCAAATGGATCATAGAATGCATATCCTTGGCTCAACTAGGGGGATCAAAATTTACATACCGCAGTTGCACCTGTAGCCTTGGCAACATGGCGCAAGTCCTCTTTTCGAACTCGTCGAACAGCAATTGCACCAGCTTCCACAAAATACTGGAGAAAAAAAAATCATTAAGCTCCAGATAGTCCTACAGCACATAGTTATCAAGAGTACAGTCCATCAAATTCAGTCTGATTGCACCGTTAAATGAGAGAAACCAATCTTGCTTATCAACACCGGAAACTAGATTTTAAGTACCTACATGCTACATCAGGCATGAGTAACTTGACATGACAATCAGATGGGCACATGCTACATTAAATTCATATAGACAAGAAATAAGTCTAGTTTTCACAAACAAAGAGGAGAGAAAAATTTAACAAGTTTCTGAGAACACTGTCATCATATGTTTCTCAGTTACACGAAATATTTCTGAATTAGTAAAATCCAATTTAGTCCAATACTTCAGATTTCAGCAGTATAAATGACATTAACACAAAGACTATGACCACGACATGTGCACCTTAAGGCATACATATAGCCAAGATATGAGTCCCAATCAAACGTTGGGTGGCCTCCCATAGGATAACATATAGGATAAAATTAATCTATGCAGGAATCGAGAATTAGGCTTAGGAAGAAGAGAACTGCTTATGAAACAAATCAAAAGAATCTTGCCTTTAGTGCCATGTCATCGATTCCCTTCGTCGTTAAAACAACATTGGCTCCAGCCTTTAGAAGCTTCTCAATACGCTCTTTGGTCATATCAGCTTCTCTGTTAATGTACAAAATTAAGTAGTGGTCAAGACACCAAATGAAAAACTGAAACTAGAGAGCATTATATGGCATGTCTCTTCACATGCCATTGCACAGCCTACATAACAACCATATATCAAAAGATTTTGTTGTTGCATTGTCTTACTGTTAATAGTTATAGCCTCCCGCATTTCATGTTAGTCATTTAATTTTATTTTACGAGTATATTTCGGACGGAATGCCCTGTGCATGTGCTAGAGATAAATGAAGTTTACTAATTGATCACCTTTGACGAATCTTTTCCAACTCTCGAGGATCAGTAACTAAAACTTGAACACCCATCTGCATTTTGGTCTTTTGAAGGTTGAAATCAAGACAGGCAATTCTTGCAGGAGCAACTCTCATTGGCATCCCTTGCGCAGCACGGCCAGTATTAAGAGCATAACCTTTTAGTAAGTAGCTATCTTTAGCGCTTTTTCCATGTGCTTTCAGTATATTAATTCCCTAAAGAAAAACAAAGGAATTATAATCAAATATGTGGTATTAAACATTGAAGCTAGAATAGTTATACACACACAAAAACTATATATATATATACACATATATAGGAAAAACTATATATATATATACAAAAACTATATATATATACACACACATATATATATAGGAAAATGGAGTATGTGTCTTAAACACACCCAAGTGTGTGTGTCTTGCACCTAATACGACATAGTTTTGATTGATAAAATGGTAAAATGTCAAAACAACCATTAATGAAAATAGTGAAATGCCAAAGACCCCATTAATAAAATCTCTTAAAATAATATGACACACATAAGCTTGTGTGTGTCTAAGACATACGCTCCCTTTTCCCCATATACACACATATATATAGGAGAAAAGTAATCTAAGGCATGCCTTATCCAATCTTGGCTACGTAGCTTTGTATAACATTTGAAATTAAAGATTTTTTTAATAAAACCCAAAAATGGAAACTTAACCCTAAGGGTTAAACTACGTCGTTTTACTAAGGTATTACTAAGTAGCCTTAACCAAGCTAAGGCATGCCCTTGGATTACTTTTTCCCATATATATACTTTTCCCATATATATATGTATATATATCCACACATATATTTAACATAGTGTTGAGATGCAGAATCACCAGTATCACCACATTCCAACATACTAGATCCCCCAAACTCTTTAACTAGATAACCAAAAAAAATCTTTAATGGAATGAGAACTACTGAACTTCACACAAAAACTAACCTTTATTGGATACTTAATTTCACCACGTGCATTGGTCATCTTTACTGCTTGTACTGCTTCCACAACCTTAAAGGGGAAAAAAAAGAAGATAAAACAATAATAAGAACAATAATAGTAACCAATGAATGCGGCACAAAGAAGTTTAAATAAATATCCTTGGAAACAAGAAATCATAATAGAAATCTTATATTATGAAAAAATTTGAAAACACTCAACAGCACTGATTAACGTGAATGAGGATTGAAAAATGCATAGTTATGATCGATACGGTTATAGCTAACTAAAATGCAGAACTGTGAATTTAGCTGATTTACAAAGCAAAGTTTTAAACTTAAAGTGTCCTTCAAGGGTTTGAGCTGCTGCTAAAAAAGCTCACACTTTTAAATAAACAGGCTTTTATTTCTGGTTCAACTAGGGTCTATTGATGTTTTTAACAGTTTCTAAGGGATTTTTGCCCCTGCTCCTCATTCATGTGTTCTCCACTACCCCTCTTCTTGTACTCCATAAATTGTGAAGCCCTCCAGCTGCCCTTTTAGCTGGCACCTTTTAATAAACTTAAACTTTACTAAGAAAAACAGAATTACCTCATTTATTACAATAAAGACTATAAAAATAGACCAAAACATCAACTATTCAACTGTTTACTTTTTTAAGATTTTAGTAGTAACATATCAATAAGACGACCTCCAAGAAACTGAGCTGGATAAATTAGTCAAGATAGCAAAAAAAGAGTTCATTTTAAACAGATTAGTTTGATTATGAAAACTTTAAGAAGCCAAGAGCCCAATGGAACGAAAAACGGTAACACCTCAAACTATTCTTTGTTATTCAATTTGGATGAAAAGAAAAAAATAAACTAGAGAGGCACATATAACTCAGGTTGTAAAGGCCAAAAACACAAATGACTTTTTAAATAAAATGATTAATGAAGTTTCTTTTAGATAAAGAAAAAAAATTATTGAATAACACGAATGTTGAACCCAAAATAAAAAAGGAGATGAGGAGTCTCAAAAAGGAAATTATAAGAGAAACTGCACTAAAGCCATCTCAAACTTTGGTACAATTAGTAAAATAGTAGGTGTTCATCTAGTTATGCTACTTGATCACCTATCCAAAAATAACGTGTTATATGGCATTCGTACTTGTAAATAGTTGATTCAATTGTCAACATCGACCATACAAAGACCTTGACTTTGGAGTTAAACTTTAAATTTCAAAATGTAATTGGTGAACAGAGAACAAACAAGATGCAAATAAAGAATCTATAGAAAAAGAATACCAAAAATCCATCATCCAGAATCACCAATTAAAAGAAAACAACAGGAGTCGATAACAATTAGTAACTTGGAAATGATCATCAAGATGATGTCTGGAAAAGATAAATATGGATCTCCTTTTAAATGGTAGAAAATATAAGTAGGAGAATAGTGAATACAATATAGGCTGTAGAGACAAGAAAAATTTAAGGAAGTTCCCTATCCAAATATATTTGACAACTAGTCCAAACAAAACCTCCAAAGAGAATGGAGGATTGATAGACCTAAGAATAAATTGCTAGTGAAGTTACAAAGTAATCTTTTTCCTAATAGTTAAGACAGCTTCAGCAGGCAAGACTAAAATAAATTCACATTTCTTATCAACCCATAAACATACCAAGTTTGCAAAGAAGTCACTGTCACCAGATATCAACTTTGAGGACATGCTTGTCTTGGCACAGTTTACAAGTGAATCTTTCCCAAGCTTTTCAACCTAGAAAAGAGAAAATAGAGACCTGGTTAAGAAACTTGATATGTTACAACACAGCCCCTACATTGAGCACATGTAATAACAGTGTAACAATGCAAACAACGTTTTGCTAGTTTCCAACACAGAGATCTTCATAGTTCTATTTCTCAAATCTATTGAACCAGAAGGTTACTTTTGGATAGTAAATAGATCTACCTAATTCCAAGATACAACAAGTATGATATGGCAAATGAAATTTTTGAGTTTGAACAGATAACACAATTGTGAAACTGAGGTAATAGGCTATAGAAAATTAGAGTATTCTACAGAGGAACTTTCAATAAGTTGCTTAGAGACAATGTTTTTGACAAATTCTGGAAGACTTATTCAGTGGTAAGAATAACCTTCACTGCCAATTTTTCCTCGATATATTTACATGCTTCCCTCATCGCAAGCTGTCAAGATAAGCAGCAACAAAAATAGTGTATACGATATTAAAATGTGATTGAAAGAAATGGTGAGTGATCAATTCAGCTAATTTTATAATTACTAGATTTTTCCTGATTGAATAGAAAAAGAGGGGGTCAACACTAACCCTGTATCCACTGATTATAGACGTTGGATGTATCTTGTTTCTCACCAGATCATTTGCTCTCTGCAAATTATAAGAGGATTATATATTTTAACTCATCCTCCAAACATCAAGCAGATCTTCACAACACTAACTCAGACAACAATTCATTTCTCAAACACACAGCATTATTAATACTTTAGCTGAATGTTACCTTAAGCAATTCTGCAGCTATAATGACAACTGAAGTTGTCCCATCTCCAACTTCTCTGTCTTGAAGCTCGGCCAATTCAACAAGAACCTGTAAATGCCAAAAATAGGTAGAAAATACACATGAGAGGCACAAAGAAGAGCCCATTATAATATAAGTAAACAATAGTAAAGAGGATAAAAGAGTCTCAATTCCTCCACCTTTGCAGCAGGGTGCTCAACCTCTAACATCTTGAGTATTGTAGCACCATCATTCGTTATTGTTACATCACCAATATCATCAACAAGCATCTGAAATATGAATGTAACAACCCACCGTGTCAGGGTCTGTGTCACCGGAATGATAAATACAAACTATAGTATTCAGATATAAATACGTATATCTATAGAAAGAGAAATATAAAAACCTTGTCGAGACCAACAGGACCAAGTGACGTTTTCACAATATTTCCAACTGCTTGACACGCCACCACTGCTCATTCCAACACATCAACATTTCAATACTAAAAAAAATAATCACTGAAAAACACTACTTATCAAAACAAAAATCACTAACAGGACGAATGAACGGATATATACAGCTAGAGATTGTCTGTGCAAATTCATCAATTATTAATGGCAGAAATATACACCTTTTTCATAAATACACATTTCTGAAAACACTAAAGCAAAATTAATTTTCCAATCCCTAAAAGCCCGAAGCTTTTGCTCAGAAGGTAAATATACTTTCTGAAATTTCAACCTTGGTTGTAGCATATACTGTATAACTCCCCTGTCCGGAAAAATGAGTCCGATTTTCAATGAATTACAAAGGAAATAGCACTCCTTTTTCCAGATTGACAAATTATATACATTTCGTTTAATCATCTTCCACCAAACTAAGAAGTCCAACTTAAACTGAATCAAAACATGTATCAATGGTGAATTAAGCTAAAATATAAGAAATATATACATATAGAGAGAGAGTACCATTTTGGGTGCGAACATCCTGACCAGATTGGCGATCACCTAGAATATCAGGATTACCAATCGCCATTTTTACTGATTTGAATGACACAGAAAAATGAAGAACCTTTTAATGGAACTGATTGGTGAAACCCTAAATCGGGAGTTCAGTTTTCAGAAGAATATAAACTGCAGCAGCTCCCGACTGAAGCTCAGTATTTGAGAGGGTTTTCAATTTGTATGCGATGGAAAGGTTTAGAAGGTAACGACGTCGTTTGCCTCATTTTGAGTGACCAACTAATTGGGCCTCCGGTTGCTTGAAATAATCAGTCATGTTCTAGGAGATTCTATGGGCTTCGGTAGTATTGGGTCACTGTGAAATAATGAATTTTCTTTTAATGTAATTTCCTTAGAAATGAATTTACTTTTATAATTAACATTATATTACGTCTTATAGAAAATTATTATTTTTACAATGTCTCACTTGTATAAATGTGAGTCAATTTATTATTCATGTGAGAGAAATTTTGTTGAAATATTAATTTAACTTGTGAAAATATCAATTTTTTTATATTTAACCTGAGTTGTTATTTCTATCGTTAATTGTATTACAATAAAAAAATTCTTAGAAGTTGACCCTTAAACATGGACCTTTATCTGAGGGACAAGTACGTACTCTATTTAAAAAAAATGCTAGACATTTTAACAGAAAATTACCTAAATTTTTTGAGATATCAAATAATTTTTAGTTGACATATTAGACAAATTATTGATTTGATCATAAACTGCATAATTATAATAGTTGATTAATTTAGCATTCACAACTTTGTTGTCCGTAAATTCTAAAGTGATAATTGGTTACGAACACTCTTCTTTTCGTTTTTACTTCACGTTATCTTAAAGTAGTCAACATTTAAAATTTGAAGTAAAATTATTTAACTTTGAAATTAAATCTTAGATTTAAAGTACATAACTATATAAGCAAAATTATATATGTATTTATCCTAACAAATTGGGCCTCTCGCAAGTTACATAAATTGTTGCGTCCACAAATTTTAGCATTCGTTACACAAAGTTATTGATAGAATATAAATTTATTTAAGTTAATTTCTATAATTATATTTTAGATTGATTGACCATATCTTTTGTATAGTTGGCTCTCCTATTTTGTAGCGATTGATATCTTGTAATTATCATTATCCTAGCCTAGAATTACGTTAATCATTATTGTATATTAGGAACGCTTGTTCAAGGCAATGGGACACAAAGAGAATTCCTTTTACTTTCATAGTATTAAAGCCATAGAAAAACAACTTCTCCTCTTTCCTCTTCCTCTTCTTCTTCCTCTTCCTCTTCTTCTTCATCGTCATCTCTCATTCTCCATCAATGGCTGAAAAGATTCATCCCGCCACCACCATAACAAACATCAAAACAGCCATTCCCTTCACACTGGATTATGAGTCTGCTAAATACACTACCAGCACATCGTGCCACCACTGGTCGATGATAAGGCGACAACTCCGGTCTCTCATCCAAAAACTGAGGCTGCACTTCTGGCTAAGAAGGCTCATTGGGATCGCATTGACAACATTTTTCGTCAATGGATTTATGGAACCATCTCCAAGGATCTACTAAACACCATAATTGATCCCGACAACACGGCTACCGATGCTTGGAACCGTTTAGCGGAATTGTTCCAGGATAATAAGACTTCTTGGGCCATCCACCTCGAGACAGAGTTCGCAACCACTAATTTGCGTGACTTTCCTGATGCAAAGGCGTTCACTCGCCGCCTCAATGTGCTGGCCAATCAGTTGGCCAATGTCGGAGCCAAGGTCTCTGACCAAAGAGTGGTGTTGCGTCTTCTCACTGGCTTGACCAAGGCATATGACGATTTTGTGACGATGGTTCAAAACATGAATTGTGACGCCCCCAAAATAGGTCCACACAACCCATTTTGAGTCGCCAATAACATTCCACAAAATACAAATACAAATACAAATTTTCCCATTTACAACTAATAAGTGTTGTGCAAAATACGACAACACAATAGAAATACGTCTTAAATTCTCAATACATTTATTGTCACACTAATAGTAAGGTATTGAGACACTTCTATTATCTCGGACCATCACTCCATTCCCCGGCTAGCCCCCGCTACACTCTCTTTCCTGAGGAGAACAATGGAACAAAAAGAAAAAAGGGTGAGCACAAATAGCCCAGTAAGAAATATCATGACTAAGATAATGAAGAATAAAAATTATCTTTAGTCTTCAACAATAATAAATCAGAGATTTAAAGATATTATAATTGTTCAACAACAACTGCAGCGGAACGAACAATCTATTAGAAAAGTCAAGTAGATTATAATATCTACCACCTTCTAGAAGTTAAAGGATCACCACCAATATTTTATCCCTGTAACACCAATCAACAATTCCTGTTTATGAACATCCAAATCAACAGTTTATATTCAACAGCCTCTCTTTGCACTATGTGTCAAAGATATTTATTTGTAACATCACCAGTCATGATCATGCCAAACGTCAGTTCATCTTTGCACTACGGGCCAAAGAGAACTTTCACCATACGCCTTTGTTTGTAACACCAAAAGTCATGATAATACCAATACACAGTTTGGTCAGAATCATGTCACGCCAGTTCATCTTTGCACTACGGGCCAAAGAGAACTATCACCACAATTTAAGTATGAGGATGAGGATGATGACAATGATACAGTGAGATTAAGGATAAGAAAAGCTTTATAATTTAATCAGTATCAAAGATTGACCAAATTGCCAACACGATGACCAAATTGTGGAGTCAAATTCAAGAATGATATTCAAGAAATTATTTTATGCTTCAACTATAACGTATAAAATGAAATAGAAAGATTCAAGTGAAAAGATATTAGATGAAGTACAAACTATTAAGGATATTCTATTAATTTTCAGGGATTTTCTCCATTTAAAAATAAGATTTTGGAAACAAACAAAGATTTCTTATCATAAATGGAGAAATGTGAAAGAAAAAGATATCTCTTAAAGAGTACAAAAGAAATGATACGTTATACGAGTATAACAGAATATATGAAACTGCAAATGGATTTTCACCCGTCATGCGATAATTCGCGTAGACAGATTATTTTCACAACAGATTAATAAGTAAGGAATACAAAAGGGTTATTCACCAGGCATGCGTCAATCCGCACGGACAGGTTATACCCACAGATTAGTAAGAAATGAATACAAAGGGTTATTCACCAGGTACGACACTCGTACATACAGGTTATCCCCACAGAATAATAAGGAATGAATACAAAAGGATATTCACTAGGTACGACACTCGTACATACAGGTTATTCCCACAGAATAATAAGGAATGAATACAAAAGGATATTCACCAGGTACGACACTCGTACATACAGGTTATTCCCACAGAATAATAAGGAATGAATACAAAAGGATATTCACCAGGCATGCGTCATACCGCACGGACAAGTTATCCCCACAAATTAATACAGAATGAATAACAACATTTATGAGTATAATATCACTTACGAACATGAAAACAAATGATATTATATATGAGTATGAAAGAAATGATATTCCCTACCTTAATTAACAAGTGACTGAATGTTACTTTCTATGAAGTTTACTAACTTCGGATAATACTAGTATTCTCACAAATACTCACAATAGCCTAGCACACTAAGAGAACTCAAGAAATTTAGAGAGAGAGAAAGTATAAGCAATGAATGTGTGAAAATTTCTTAAACAAACCCTCCCTATTTATAGGAAAATCAAGGTGAGGGCATTATAGTCTTTTCCCTAAATTTTCTTGGTTTATTACTCTTATACCCTTGGCATATTCTTTTAATATACTTTATGCCATAGTATATATTCTCAGAATATGCTTTCACTTAGGTTTTTAACCCTAAGGTAAAATAGAAACTGAATTAACTATTTACTAACGGTAATTACTATTGAATGACATGTGGGTCCTACGGAAAAATAAAATCTGAAGAAATTATTCTACGAAAATAATTTGTGGGTCCCACCGATCAAATAGTTATGGGTCCCACGGAATAAAGTGTGGGTCCCACAGAAATATAAGTTAACTTACAACAAACGCTTCATGTATTTTTAATCAACACTATTTTAGACTTTCAACAATTATTCACCGTTAATATTATAGACTTATAATATTGACAACCAGATCATTCCCAAGAAAAAGGGGGCCTTCCGTATAAACGGCGCGCAATTAAATAACCCTTTTTTTTTTCTTGACAGAATTTCTGGACATTGTCAATAATGCTAAATTATCATATCAAATAATATGAGTTACAGTGTCATGATAAATAAGAAAAAGTATTATGCAGATTCTACTGTAACAATTATTGAATCAAAATACTGTGCAATAGCTACTTTATCAATTATTGAATCAATAATATAAAATACTGTGCAACACCGTGTGCTTGTGAAATACCGCGTACTGCTGTGGAATAACGCGTTTTACTGTTCTTTTTATTACCGGGTATTTCAACAGTTGCAGGTGATAATATTGTTGACAAATACTATCGTTTTCAGTATGTGACAATGGGGACCACTATCGTTGACAATATTGTCATTTCGGCGCCGTCGTACGATACCGAATATAATATTCTCCGACAAAAATAATATTCCCTGACAAAAAGAATATTCCCCGACATACACTGTTTATCAGATAATTTGCATATAACACCCTTAACTATCATTTATAACAAGTAAGCACTTTACTATTTAGAAAAATAATCATAAAGAAAATAATAAATTTTTATTCATAAAGTCGGGATCTTACATGAACCTTCTACCGACGTTCGCTCAAGCACGGTCGATGCTGCTTCTAGATGAAACCACCAAGGTCGAACGAGCCAAACTCGAATCAGGTTCGACCTCTACTTTTTCATGAATTCCAATACTGATAATGTGAACAATAATGGACAGCAACAAGAGACGGGTCAGAACAAGAATTCAAACAATAAAGGTAGGAAGAACAATGGCAAAAATCGCGGTGGAAACAACCAACGCAACCAGCAGACCCGCGGTGGCCGTGTTGGTGACAATCGCAAGCAGCAACAGGCCTGGAATTTCCCACCTTGGGGCGGGTGGGTCTCTCAGTCGTGGGCCAACCCACCGTGTCCTTATCCCACCGCCCCTTGGGGTGTCCGTCCACCAATGGCGGCAAGGCAGTAGGGTGTCTTGGGTACTCGTCCTTCTCAATCGTTCTACACCGTAACTCTGACTCCAAGTGTTTATGCTCCAACTGACATTGATCAAGCAATGCACACTCTCTCTTTGAACCAGCCGAACGAAAATTGGTATATGGACATTGGAACGACGTCTCACATGACCGTTAATCCCGGTACTCTCACGCCTTATTTTAATTGAGCAAAACTAATGGAATAATTGTTGGTAACGGTAGTATGATTCCAATTCGTGGTTATGGTAATACCTCCCTTACCCAAACAAATCCACTCTTACACCTTAAAAATATTTTACATGCTCCTAACCTGATTAAAAACCTTATTTCGGTACGTAAATTTACTAATGATAATATGGTTTCTATTGAATTTGACCCATTTGGCTTTTCTGTGAAGGACCTCTAGATGGGGAGCAAACTTCTGCGATGTGAGAGCACGAGAGAGCTCTACTCTTTCACCACCAAAAATCGGGCTATTTCATCTTCAACACCTTTTGCTTTTACAATCATTTCTCCTAATATTTGGCAGTCCCGTCTAGGTCATCCAGGAGATGTAATTCTTAGTACTCTTCGCAAAAATAATTTTATTAGTTGTAATAAAGCCCGTAACTTTTTTTTGTTCATATTGTCCCCTTGGGAAGTTTGTTAAATTGCCTTTTTATGATTCTTTATCTTTCACTACTGTGCCTTTTGATATTGTTCATAACGATTTGTGGACGTCACCTATTCTTAGCTCATCCGGCCATCGTTATTATGCATTATTTCTTGATGATTACACTAATTTTTTGTGGACTTTCCTTTCTCTCACAAATCACAGGTTCACAACATTTTTCTTTCTTTTCGAGCATTCATAAAAACTCAATTTGAAAGAGAAATAAAATCATTTCAGTGTGATCATGGTCGTGAGTACGATAATGGTCCCTTTCATAAATTTTGTGAACAAAATGGCATGTCATTCCGTTTTTTGTTTCCTCACACTTCTTCTCAAAACGGAAAAGCAGAACAAAAAATAAAATCCATAAATAATATTGTTCGTACTCTGCTTGCACATTCATCTATGCCTCTCTCCTTTTGGCACCATGCTCTACAAATAGCTACTTACCTTCTAAACATCCTTCCCACAAAGGCTTTAGGCTACAAATCTCCTACACAAATTCTTTATCAAAAGAATTCTTCATATTCTCATCTTCGGGTTTTCGGGTGTTTATGTTTCTCACTCTTTCTATCCATCACAATTAATAAACTCCAAGCCCGTTCAACTCCATCTGTCTTTTTAGATTATCCTCCCAATCATAGGGGGGTACAAGTGTTATGATTTGTCGGCTCGAAAAATTATCATTTCGCATCATGTGCATTTTGATGAAACTCAATTTCCATTTTCCAAAATCCATACTCCAAATACTCATACATATGATTTTTTTAGAGGATGGTTTATCTCCATTGCAAACTCGCACCTTGCATCAAAATGTCGCCCAACATCAACAAAATCAACTCCCTCAATCTCCTTCTCCGGCCCAGTCTCCTGTGCTCACAATGTCTCCTTTGCAGGCTATCTTTTCCCCACAAAGAATGCCCTCACATTCTCCGGGCCAGCCCACTGGTCAACAGCCCACTACCCCATCCTCGGCCTCCCCTGCCCACCTCTCTCCGGCCCAGGCCCAAACCACCCCTCTATCGTCTACCTTACCAGGCCGCTATATACCCCCTCATCAAAGATTTGGGCCCTCTTCTCCAATCCCAGCAATTAGGACTGAGCAAAAAACGGTTATAACCGAATAACAAAACATAATCGAAATTTTTTAACCGAATTATTTCGGTTATTCGGTTATTTGCGTTAATTAGGGTATAACCGTTTTAACATTCCGGTATTCGGGTATGAATACGGTTATTGAATTAATGGTATTCGGTTAACCGAATAGATTTTTTTTTTAAATTAAATATTTAAACTTTTAACTCTTAAGAGTTAAGAGACTTTTAACTCTCAGTACTCTCTCGTCTGTGCCGACTCTTCTCCACAACCAAATCCCTAGCTTCGCTTCTCCACAGCCAGTCAGCTCATTTTGGCTTCGCAAATCTTGAATCTCCTCCACTCCGGCCTCTCTTCAACTTCGACCTCCACCTCCGACCTGCGATTGCCTCTGTGATTCAGCCTACGTCCTGCTCTGCGTGTATCGACCTCTCTAGACTCTGCCTCTCAACTCTCAAATCAAAGATCTGATCTCTCGCGAAGTGAACACCTCAAAGGTATTGTAGTCTTTGTTTCTCTCAAAACTCAAAAGTATTATTTTCATGGGTTCATGAGTCATTCATAGTTGTAATCAAAAAAATTTAAAGTGCTGGACCTGTTGGCTAGTGGGTATTCTCATATCACTGTAAGGATTCGATTATTATCAGAAGATACATTATGATATGTATGACAGTTCAAGGGAAATTTGTCCTGCCAAAGAAGTATATCATTAAACTCTTGATGTTGTATGCCTCCCACTAAGCTGGTCAGTATATTATTAACAACTTGATGTCAGTATATGCATGGCAATGGTGCAGTTGTTGGTGCTAAGATTTTTTTTAAAGATATCTTAAAATTAATTACTTAATTCAGTTTAAAACTTGGATGAGTTTTTGGTATATGAACCAATTCATGAGCAACTATTTGTAATAGTAATGTTTGAATCATATTTAGCCAATTAAAATGTCAAATCAGTAGTGGCATGTAGTAAGTAGTAACTTGTATAGTATATAGTTTATGGTTGAATTGATACTGTGAAGTGTGAATTGGGGAAGAGAATAAGTCAATTAATTTGATGAATTTATAATATATGAACATGATAGTTAATGTTAGATTTTGTTAAACACCAAGACTGAATTGAGCATAAATTTTAGAGATTAAATGGGTGTGCGTTCTAGTTGGGCATCCCCTATACAGCAATAATGTATCCATAAATAAAAATAGCCCTTCAAGTTGGCCTATTCTCTTCTTGCTGATAATGTTATGTTCTGAAATTGTTTCATCAAGAATTCAAGAGACATTAAATTTGTTAGTAAGTTTTATGATTTAAGAGATAACTTTCTGTATTTGCCTATGAATCTGATCTATTTAAATCAGTTATTTTAAGAGGAGACATTGTTTAACTCATTCGTGTTTGCACTGGCAATGCATTTTCGTGTTTGCGCTATCAATGCTTTTACTTAACATGTATGCTGGCATTTTACTTGTTTATTTTTACCAATTAGATTCCTCTGATTACTGGCAAATTTCTGTACCTGCAATATGGGCCTTTAAACTTCTCCATATACCTGCATCTTTGTTACATGTCTGTGTTACTTAAAAATCTTATACACATGAAAATGAACAAATTAACAAACAATTATTATCGTCTAATTTGTTACATGTCTGTGTTAATTAACTTCTCTATTAATCTATTTTGGTTTGTTTGAAATTTTTAGAGGATGTTAAGGAGTATTTTAAAAGATTTACAAATGGTGGATGATATAGATGAGCCTGACCTTGATGCAATTGGAGATGGGAAAAAGTCGGGTGGTAGTGTTCCCACTATTATCTATAAAGAAACGGAGCCAAAGGAAACTAGTCAAACCACAACAAGTGCAAAGACTACGGGACAATCAGAAACTGTTAAGATGCAAAGAAAGAAGATGGCACCTAGATCCAAGGTGTGGACTGAGGGGCACTTCATCCCGATTAAAAATAACAATGCTATTATCATCAAAGGTAAGTGCACTTACTGTGGAGAGGAATTAGCTGCTGATACATCTTTTAACGACACTACCAGTTTAAGAAATCAATTTAGAAGTTGTAAACAAAATCCTAACAACATGGATAAATCTCAACCCCAACTGGTAGGGATTACGGAGGGTGAGGGGGACGGAGGGGAAAGCGAGAGTACACTCACTGCTTGGAGGTTTGACCAAGAAACTGTTAGGGCAGCCGTTAGTTACCATCTTTGTGACGCCCCCAAAATAGGTCCACACAACCCATTTTGAGTCGCCAATAACATTCTACAAAATACAAATACAAATACGAATTTTCCCATTTACAACTAATATTTGTCGTGCAAAATACGACCACACACACATACTGTGACTTTCCATACAAATATCGTACCATATGGTACCACAGTATCCAAACCCAAATTATTACAATGCCGTAAAAAGACGACAACATATGTTTTAAGTCTCTAGTACAATCATTATTAAACTATGCCATAACTTGATAAGGACAACCACTAACTCGGACCATCACTCCACTCCCCGGCTAGTCCCAGCTACATTTTCCTTTCCTGAGAAGAACAATGGGACAAAACTGAAAAGGGTGAGCTCAAATAGCCCAGTAAGAAATATCATGACTAAGATAATGAAGAATAAAATTTATCTTTAGTCTTCAACAATAATAAATCAGAGATTTAAAGATATTATAATTGTTCAACAATAACAATTGCAGCGGAACAAACAATCCATTAGAAGAGTCAAGTAGATTATAATATCTACCATCTTCTATAAATTAAAGGATCACCACCAATATTTTATCCCTGTAACACCAATCAATAATTCCTGTTTATGAACATCCAAATCAACAGTTTATATTCAACAGCCTCTCTTTGCACTACGTGCCAAAGATATTTATTTGTAACATCACCGGTCATGATCATGCCAAACGCCAGTTCATCTTTGCACTACGGGCCAAAGAGAACTTTCACCATACGCCTTTGTTTGTAACACCAAAAGTCATGATAATACCAATACACAGTTTGGTCAAAATCATGTCACGCCAGTTCATCTTTGCACTACGGGCCAAAGAGAACTATCACCACAATTTAAATATGAGGATGAGGATGATGACAATGATACAGTGAGATCAAGGATAAAAAAAGCTTTATAATTTAATCAGTATCAAAGATTGACCAAATTGCCAACACGGTGACCAAATTGTGGAGTCAAATTCAAGAATGATATTCAAGAAATTGTTTAATGCTTCAACTATAACGTATAAAATGAAATAGAAAGATTCAAGTGAAAAGATATTAGATGAAGCACAAACTATTAAGGATATTCTACTAATTTTCAGGGATTTTCTCCATTTAAAAATAAGGTTTTGGAAACAAACAAGGATTTCTTATCCTAAATGGAGAAATGTGAAAGAAAAAGATATCCCTTAAAGAGTACAAAAGAAATGATACGTTATACGAGTATAACAGAATATATGAAACTGCAAATGGATTTTCACCTGTCATGCGATAATTCGCGTAGACAGATTATTTCCACAACAGATTAATAAGTAATGAATACAAAGGGTTATTCACCAGGCATGCGTCAATCCGCACGGACAGGTTATACCCACAGATTAATAAGGAAAGAATACAAAGGGTTATTCACCAGGTACGACACTCGTACATACAGGTTATTCCCACAGAGTAATAAGGAATGAATACAGAAGGGTATTCACCAGGTACGATACTCGTACATACAGGTTATTCCCACAGAATAATAAGAAATGAATACAAAAGGTATTCACCAGGTACGACACTCGTACATACAGGTTATTCCCACAGAATAATAAGGAATGAATATAAAAGGATATTCACCAGGCATGCGTTATACCGCACGGACAGGTTATCCCCACAAATTAATATAGAATGAATAACAACCTTTATGAGTATAATATCACTTACGAACATGAAAGCAAATGATATTATATATGAGTATGAAAGAAATGATATTCCCTACCTTCGTTAACTGGATGTTACTTTCTATGAAGTTTACTAACTTCGGATAATACTAGTATTCTCACAAATACTCACAATAGCTTAGCACACTAAGAGAACTTCAGAAATTTAGAGAGAGAGGAAGTATAAGCAATGAAGGTGTGAAAATTTCTTAAGTAAACTCTCCCTATTTATAGGAAAATCAAGGTGAGGGCATTTTGGTCTTTTCCCCATATTCTTTTAATATCATCCATCCATTTTTTCTTCCATTAATATCATCCATCCATTTTTTCTTCCATTAATATCATCCATCCATTTTTTCTTCCATTAATATCATCCATCCATTTTTTCTTCCATTAATATCATCCATCCATTTTTTCTTCCATTAATAAAAGATAATTCCATTATCAAAAGATAAAACCATTAAAAAATAACTCCATTATCAAAATAAATCCCTTTTTCTGTATTATTGTGTTAAATGCATTAATATCACAGATAGCATATACTCGCAATACTGACAACCAGATTATTCCCAGGAAAGAGGGGGCCTTCCATAAAAAATGGCGCGCAATTAAATAACCCCTTTCCTTGACAGAATTTCTAGACATTGTCGATAATGCTAAAATATCCTATCAAATGATATAAGTTACAGTGTCGTGATAAATAGTAAAATATATTATGCAGATGCTAATTAACAATTATTGAATCAAGATACTATGCAATTGCTACTTTATTAATTATTGAATCAATAATATAAAACACTGTGCAACATCGTGAGCTATTGTGGAATACCGTGTGCTATTGTGGAATAACGTGTGCTACTGTGGAATAACGCGTGCTACTGTGGAATAACGCGTTTTACTGTTCTTTTTATCACCGGGTATTTCAACAGTTATCGGTTAAAGTTTTGCCGCCAATTTCTATCACTTTCTATATCCGACAGTTAACCCGTTGTGGGGCCCACTATCATTGACAATATTGCCATTTCGGCGCCGTCGTACGGTACCGAATATAATATTCCCCGACAGAAAAAATATTTTCCGACAAAAAGAATATTCCCCGACATACTATTTATCAGATAATTTGCATATAACACCCTTAACTATCATTTATAACAATTAAGCACTTCACTATTTAGAAAAATAATCATAAAGAAAATAATAAATTTTTATTTCATAAATTCGGGGTCTTACAATCTTATTGTAGATGAACTTCCTTTCAAACATGTTGAGAAGGAGGGTTTTAAACGACTTATGCAAGTTGCATGTCCTAAATTTTAGTTGCCTTCACGTTTTACATTTGCTAGAGATTGCATTCGTTTGTATGATAATGAAAAAATTAAGTTAAAAGCAATCCTTAGAAAAAATTGTGAACGTGTTTGCCTCACTTCTGATTCTTGGACTTCCAATCAACGCTTGAATTATATGTGTGTTACTACACATTTTATTGATAAAAATTAGAAATTGCATAAGAAAATCTTAAATTTTCGAACCATCACAATACATAAGGGAAAAGACATTGGGGAAATGGTTGAGTGTTGTCTAAAAGAGCGGGTACTTTCTAAGGTTATGACACTAACTGTAGATAATGCTAGCTCAAATGATACTGCAACGACTTACTTGAAAGATAGATGTATATCTTGGAAAACCAATGTCTTGAATGGTAAGTTCATTCACATGAGATGTATAGCTCACATTATTAATCTTAATGTGAATGATGGGTTGAAGTTGATTGAGAAATCTGTTGAGACAATTAGGCGTGCAGTGAAATATGCAAAACAATCTCCGGCTAGGCTTAAGTCATTTAGGGATTATATTGATTATTGTGGTCTTGAAGACAAGAAAAGGTTAAGTCTAGATTGTCCAACTAGATGGAACTCTACTTACTTGATGTTAAGTTCTGCCTTAACGTACAAAGAAGCATTTTATCGGTTTGGATTTGAAGATCGTGGCTTTGAAAAAGAGATGGGGGGGGGGGAACATTCCAACGGACTCGGATTGGAATATGGCTAAATTATTTGTGAGATTCTTAGAACACTTTTATAATTTAACTATTCGTATTTCGGGGTCATCTTATGTCACATCAAATAATGCATTTCATGAAATAAGTGACACTTATATTATGTTGGGTGAGTGGGAAATAAGTAATGATAGAGAATTACAAAAAATGGCCAAAGCAATGAAAAGAAAATATGATAAGTATTGGAAAAATGTTACAAAGATGAACATGTTGTATAGTCCCCTTGAGCTTGATCCTCAGTATAAGTTGAGTTTTGTTCAATTTAGTTTAGAACAAATGTATGGCCTTGGTGAAATTCAAGTTGAAGATCCACTAGAGGGCATAGAAGTGGATCTTCATTTTGACATTGATAATGAGGAGAGAGATTTAGAATATCAAGCAATTAACACCACGACCGCGGGGATGGAGATTGCCAATGGAGTCAAGAGAGCAATGGAGGATTTGTTTAATGAGTATAAAAAAAATTTTCTAATCAAGATAATAGAAAATCAAGTTTAAGTAATATGTCATCCCAATGTTCTATTGCAATAGAATCCCAACATACAAATAGACTTGCGGTTCTTGCGAATAAGTTCAAAAAGCAAAGAATTAGAGGGGTATTTGAAGACAAATTAGAATTAGACAAATACCTAAATGAAGCTGTAGAAGAAGCCGATAATACTTTTGACATTTTGGGGTGGTGGAAAGTTAATAGTGCAAGATTCCCTATCCTTGCACGTATTGCCCGTGACGTGTTGGCTATTCCCATTTTTACCGTTGCTTCGGAGTCTGCATTTAGCACGGGAGGGCGCATTCTTGATGCATTTAGGAGTTCATTGTCGCCTAATATGGTCGAAGCTCTCATATGTGCTCAAGATTGGATTAAAATGAAGAATCGTATTAATGTGGAGGAAGATAACGACTTTGCCGTTAAACTTGAGAGTGGTAATAGTTATTTGTTGTTGTATTTATTGAATTAATAAAAACAATTTGTAAATATAATGTGTTTATAATATGTTTTTACATTTTCAGCAATGTCCAAGTTGAGTCTTGCTACAAACGATGTCAATGTTTTTGGTACTCCAGTCCTAAACTCATGTACATGATGGAGTTGTACACCATTCTGTTTATGTAGGCTATTACCAACATGGTAAGATTCATGATCTGACTAAATTGTTAAATATTATATATGGTTTGCTGCGTGTTGCTGTTCTGTACTTTTGTTTCTTCATTACTAGAGAAATTTATGCATTTCCATTTAACTTAATAATTAAATTTGGCACCATGTTTTCTTCATTATCAGGGAAATTTAGTTGTTGGATGTTGCTTCTACTGGTCTGCTACTGTTAATCTGATGCTGACTAGCATGTTGTTGGCATGCTGCATATTGTTGCTGAGTGCTAAGATTGTTGGGTCTACTGGCTGCATGTTTTTGTTTGTAATTAGACTTTGTTAAGTCATAACTCGGATTATGTATTGTTAATTTTAAACCATTAAACTTTTGTTAAGGTTATGAAATATAAATATGTTTTTGCTGTTAAATTTTTTTTGTTTGATAAATGGAACTTTATTTCGGTTATTAACCGAAATACCCGGATTTATAATTCGGATATTCGGGATTCAGTAATTCGTTTATTGCTAAATTCGGTTAGTTGTTCGGATAGTGAAATTAGAAATATTTCGGTATTCGGTTATATCCAAATAGCTATTCGGTTCGGTTATTACCGAACTGCTCACTCCTACCAGCAATCCCCCCTCCGCAGCCCACACCTCACTACCAACCATCAGCCCAACGCATGACTACTAGTAGTCAACATGGCATCTTCAAGCCAAATCGAAAATACCACCATGTCTTTAGTGCCGAAACTGTAAAAATCTCTCATATCCCTCGTAACCTGGTGAGTGCCCTTAATGACCCGAATTGGAAATCTGCTATGTTAGATGAATATAATGCTCTAATTAAAAATAAGACGTGGGTTTTAGTCCCTCGACCATCTCATGTGAATATAATTTGGTCAATGTGGATTTTTCGTCATAAAAAGAAATCTGATAGTTCTTTTGAGAGGCATAAAACCCGTCTTGTAGGTGATGGCCGGTCGCAACGAGAAGGGATTGACTGTGACGAGACATTTAGCCCGGTTGTAAAACCGGTAACTATTCGAACAGTTCTTAGCGTTGCATTGTCCAAATCTTGGCCTATTCATCAGCTAAATGTCAAAAACACATTTTTGCACGGGAACTTGAATGAGACTGTTTACATGCACCAGCCTATGGGGTTTAAAGACCCCACTCGTCCTGATCATATTTGTCTATTACGTAAATCTCTTTATGGTCTTAAGCAAGCTCCCCGTGCCTGGTATCAACAGTTTGCTGATTTTGTTGCCAGTATTGGTTTTAATCACAACAAATCAGATCACTCACTTTTCATATGTTGTCGTGGGGCTGGCATTGCATATATTTTATTGTATGTTGATGACATTATACTCACAGCTTCTTCAGATGTTGTTCGATGTTCTATTATCTCTCTTCTCAGTGCAGAATTTGCTATGAAAGATTTGGGTCAGTTGGGTTATTTTCTGGGTATTACTGTCACTCGTACCAAAAATGGCCTTTTTCTCTCTCAACAAAAATATGCCGAAGAGATATTAGAGAGGGGCAGGAATGACTGCTTGCAAACCTTGCCCCACACCCGTCAACACTAAGGGGAAGCTTAGTGCACAATCGGGTGACCCTTATGGTGATCCGACGAAATATCGTCGATTGGCTGGTGCTCTGCAATATCTTACTTTCACCAGGCCAGATATTTCTTATGCAGTCCAACAGGTCTGCCTATTTATGCATGCTCCGAAAATTGACCACATGGAGTCTTTGAAACGCATTATTCGTTATGTACAAGGTACGATTGATTATGGTATACACTTGTATCCGTCTTCGATTCACTCTATCTTGTCATATACAGATGCAGATTGGGGTGGATGTCCTGATACTAAACAATCCACCTCGGGTTACTGTGTGTTTCTCGGAGATAATCTCATTTCTTGGTCTTCTAAGCGACAACCTACAATATCCAAGTCTAGTGCCGAAGCAGAATATAGGGGTGTCGCTAACGTTGTCTCTGAGTCTTGTTGGATTAGGAATCTTCTTCTTGAACTTCATTGTCCTATCCAAAAGGCAACTTTGGTCTACTTTGATAATGTTAGTGCGATATATTTATCCGGAAATCCAGTTCAACATCAGCGCACTAAACATATTGAAATGGACATCCACTTTGTTCGTGAAAAGGTACAAAAAAGAGAGGTGTGTGTCCTTCATGTTCCGTCTCGTTCTCAGCTCGCACATATTTTTACAAAAGGGCTTTCGCGCATATTATTTGATGATTTTCTGAACAGTCTTAACGTCCGACAACCTCCCGCTCAGACTGCGGGGGTGTGATAGAATATAAATTTATTTAAGTTAATTTCCATAATTATATTTTAGATTGATTGACCATATCTTTGTATAGTTGGCTCTCCTACTTTTTAGCGATTGATATCTTGTAATTATCATTATTCTAGCCTAGAATTATGTTAATCATTGTTGTATATTAGGAACGTTTGTTCAAGGCAATGGGACACAAAGAGAATTCCTTTTACTTCCAGTTATCAAAAATATTATTATGCTGCATCAATGTACACTTTTGAATTGCATATTGCTTTTGGGCTAAACCTCACACATTTGTGCACCATCCTCTTTGTCATTTGGTAGCCAGCAAGCAATGTAAAAATGTAATCCAACAAATATAATGAGGCAAATAGGTATTAATATAATTAAAACAAGGTTGTTTAACGAGTATACGACCAAGTTTGAAATCAGGTAATTTTCTGTTAAATAAATATTATTTGATATCGTAAAACCACATTAAGCCAAAAGTGCCAAATATAGAGGAGATAGACCATTTGAGAAAAGTGTTCCACCAAGACTTAAAAGATGGTTATTTGTAGGGATGTTCATCTGTAAAAAATCGTATTGAACCGGTTTAAATCATACCAGTTATTGAATGTTTGAAAAAATGAGTACCGATACCGGAATCGAAATACCAGTATCTCGAACCGGTATGTGCCGGTTTGGTATAGGGACAATACTGGTAATATTGGTTACGTACCGATTTTATTTTTATTTTTAATACTTTTATTATAATATGTAGCCATAATTATGAGTTAAAGAGTAATAAAAGTATGCATACATGAATGATACATATAGAAAAAAAGGAACTAGTAAGCTTTCTTGTTTTTTTCATGTGCCATTATATACATGAATTTTCTTTTTTATTTTATTTTTATACTTTTTTGCTCTTTATGTTAATGGTATTAGAGTTTTTTTTGGATAATTTTTAAATGTAAATTTCACCAATTATCATGTTTTTTAATTTCTATAATACTTCTTGATGAATGAATATAAATATCTATACTATATATAGTATAACCGGTATATACTGGTTTGGTACGGTATATACCGTATGGATAAAAATAAATATCGATATCGATATATACTTATTTTTTATACTGTTATCGGATCGATTTTAAATTTTATCGAATCGTTCATACCGAACGAATACTGATAAAAAACCGGTTGTATCAAATTTTTTCAACACCCCTAATTATTTGTCATAATTTGTGACGTTATATATGGTACAACACATGAGTCGAATCCTAAGACAAGATCGTACTCGATCATCCTTTATGAATTCTGTGATTCACTAGTCTTATGTCAAAACATGTGGAATGTGTTGTCTTTAAATATAACACTTATGTATCATTAGTATAAATATCACGATCTTTTGAGTAGATTTGTAGTATGATGATCAGATTAGGATGATAAATTTGTTTGGGCTTTGATCTGGACACGAGTCGGACCGCATCATTACAGATGGTATTAGAATGGTGTGGTGAGGATAAGAACGAGAGACCTCACATGTTTAATAGCTCGATGTTTTTTTGAGGTGTTGGAAATTCTTTGGACTACAAAAGATATGCTTAAAGATCTGGTCAGATCCTACAAGACGGGCTGACTCACATGATTTGCTGGCCATTTCCCTCATTTGATTGTGAAATTGCTCTTATCGGACATGCTTTTTGAGAGGTAAATTCGGTAGTGGGCCCATCTACACAAGCCTTTCTGGGTTGGGCTTTGACGTTTCATGGGTCCTACCATATTTCCAGAAATGTGGTGGTGGGGAAAATAATGGTCCAGTGGGTTATTTATGGAAAATGAAAACGAAAGGGATATTGAGGCAGGGGGATGGGTGGATATGGGAACACATTGCTGAACAAAAGAAAATAAATTTTCAAAGGAAACTACTAAACTAGGAGTATGTTATTTTGGGGAAAATTAGGCCTCGTAACACGTGTTACGAGCAGTGGCGGACCCAGAATTTTTTTTTAGTGGGGGCTAAATAATACTTTCTCTCTTTATTTCATAAAAAAAGTCTCATTTTAACTTTAAAAAATCAAGTGGCGACATATTAACCTTTAAAATTGATGTTATGCAAAAAAATAATAATTAGAAAATAACAAATTTTGTAATTAGTAATACTTTTAACAAACAATATAATTATTCCCTCGGTTCCATATTAAGTGTCGTTTTAGTTTCATGCACATGAATTAAGAAAGTCATTTAATACTATCATTTAATAATTAAAATTTGTATGAAATTCCATCATTACCCCTTTATGGGAAGTTGAAAACTATTAATACAAGAGAGAAAATTTCTTGGGACAATGAGAGAAGTTATGGGTAATATTGGAAAGTAAATAATTTATTCTCCTAGAAAGTTGTAAACGACAAATAAATTGGAACAAATTTTTTCTTCTAAAAAGTCACTTATTATGGAATGGAGGTAGTATAATACTTTATCAACTACAATTAATAGAATTCACATCAATTTTGAAGTTTTAAATGCTGTCATTTGATTTTAAAAAATTAAAATAAGACTTTTTTTTGGAACAAAGAGAGTAATAATTATTTAATTTTTGATGTAGGGCTTATTATTAATTATGTATTCTTATGTAGTTATTTTTAAAATTAGAGATACATTTTTAGAATGACGACTTTTTAAATAGATTTCTAACATTAGTTTACATGTAATAGTGGTAATATGACTCAATCTATTTAGAATAAATAATAGCAAAATATGAACAAACAAAAAGAAAAAATATATATCTAATTTTAGAACGAAAAGAGTAATAAATATCAATTCCTCAAATGTGAGTAATAATAAATCTATGTATTAAATTAATTTTATCTCCTTAATTAACTACACATTATCCATAAATTTAATAAATACTTAATATAAAAAGAAAATCACTAAAATTTCAGTGGGAACTTTAGACCCCACTGGTTCCCACCTACATCCGCCCCTAGTTACGGGTATAGGAATGAGAAGGGATGGGAATGGTTTAGGAGACTCTTTATTCATGCCTTGCTTTATCGCCCCGCCCCGAAAGCTAACATCTCATCCCGTCCCTATCCCGTTTCTCCGAATTTTCTCTTCTTTTTTTTTTCTAATTAAATTCCTCCAAATTTTTTTATATTACTTTTACACATTTAATTTTAATTCAAAATCAAAATAACATGCAACCATTCTATTAATAATAATACATTATATTACAAATGTTATGAATTTTTAGTGAAATAACCTAAATAGGTACATACTTATATATATAAAGCTAATTTTGAAAATAATTATATATATATATATATATATATTCTATAATCGGGGTCATGGATGAGTGGAAATGTATATCTCATACCCAAGCATAATTGTACAAAGTTTAAAAAGTCGGGTCTCATTAGGGTCGGAATCAGGTAAAATTGTCTAACCTAAGAAAAATATTCAATACTTTTATTATGTTTCTTTTTTTAGGGAGGGGGGGGGGGGGTGGATTTCAACTAGAAAATGACAAGTAACTGAATGCTTGTTTTTGATCTTTGATAGACATTGCCACCAAGTGTTGAGCCAAAAAATTTACAAGTTGGTAGTCACATCTTAACCATGTCCTATTTCATTTCTAGCAAGTATAATCTATTACAAGCTTGTGATGCATATGCATGCCTAACAAGAAGCTTCGTGGGGGTGTTTTTTTTCCTTAAAAAAAGAGGTAATACTATTCGTCTCTCTTCAATATATTTTCTCTTTAATTTTTTTAAAACTTTAATTATTTATATTTTCCCTTCCAAATTCCAATACAAACAAGACATAGAAAATTAAGTTATTTTCTCCTATTATAATCCCCTCACTTCCGTATTATCTTGAGTGGCCAATCAAAGAAGTGCTAAAAAAAATTCATTTCCCATCTACTTTTTCCATCCCATTTTTTTAAGTGTTAATCTTTCTATTCCAAATAAGAAGAAATTTTGAAATTTAAGATTTAATTTTCATAATTTAATCTAGAATATGCATTATCATATCATACTGACAGTGGAGTTAGAAATATGAGAATTAATTCTATACAGACTACTTGTAAACTAGTATTTTAATACTCTTTCAATAGGAAACAAACATATTTTTAGAGAAAATTCATAAGATTTGATTTTTTTAACTGATTGCAATATTATTTACCATGGTAAAATTTATTTAATTATTTTAACACAATCAAAATTCCTTGATTTTTTCTCAAAATGTAGAGTTGGTAGCTTCCTATTGGAGGGTGTAAAAATTGGTTTATAGTCGGTACTTAATTATAAAAGAAAAATTAATGATATATTGCGAATGTTTATATCGGCTTTTTGAATGTAAGTTACGTGAGTAAGTATTAGTAGTAATTTTTTTTTTAAAAATGTATAATATGTAGAACTCTCTTATAATTTCCATCAATCTCATATACCGATAAATTTTACAATTATAATTCGATGTATATTTATCGCGGTACACAGCATAACTCTCGTTACAAAATTCATTATGTATAAATATCAAATATAACCTTTTCCTCGGAAAATATGATGTTGTTGGAGTTGGTTTTCCGCCCTTTCTTATTTTCCTGGCAGAACCAAGAATTTCATTTCCACGAAAAGGTGACAAATGACAATACAAACCCAAAAGCATGCAAATCGTGACCAACGTACTAGGACTAAAATACCTAACCCAACCAAGCAAAAACTGCATTAAGAACCCAAAAAATACCTCCCCAAGATTACTAACTACCAAGACCAAGAAATTAAGTCATGGCCAGAAAATTTTCCCTCCGTTTGAAAATATAATATTAATATTAAACTTTTAAAAGTCAAATTTAAAACATTTTAAAATTTGAAATAAACATAGATTTATTTATTTTAACTTGTGATTTTTATAAAATATCTAAAAAGTATATAAAATTGCAAGGGGTGATAATATCCTTTTACTATAAAACCTCAAAATTTATGTTATTTCCCTTAATAGAAAAAGAAAAAATAATTGTGCACTTACACTTCGAGTTTACTCTTTTACACCATTTCATTGCACAACTATAGATACATTTATAGACGAGAATTTCAAGGAAAAAAAATTACATTTCAAATATACTCTTACACTCTGTTTCTGAGTTTTGGACGGAAAAGAAAAGAATAGAAAACTTAAATTAGAACAGAAAAAAAAAGAATAGAAAACTTGAAGTTTTCCTTTGTGTTGTTTCTGAGTTTTTAATAGAAAAGAATAGAAAATTTAAAAAATTTCTTTTCTTGCGTTTTTGAGTTCCAATGAAAAGAAAAGAAAAATATCACTTTTATAAATTTACCCTTCTATTAATTATAACCATTGAACTATGAATAAAAATATGCAAGATAAATTTAACCAAAGAAAATAATCAAACACAAATATCCAAATAAATATTAAACAAAAACTACTTCTACAAAGTCATTGTCATACTATATCCAAAAGTCATCAAACACAATCTCTATTAAATGAGAAAAGAAGATACCACCTTTGTTCCATAAAGAGAATTTAATTTAATTTCTTTTTCTTTGTTTCGAGAGAAAAAAAGTTTTATTTATTTTTATAGAAATATAAAATAACAATTCATTCACGTTTATCAACGAAAATAAAATTAAAAATATATATATATTATTAAATTTTCTAAATTATGAAAATAATACTTTTTTATATAAAAAATGGAAGAGATACTATTAATCAAAGTTAAAAGAGAAAACATGTGTTTTACTTGCTTAAACATCGATCAATAACAATTTACAATTTGAAATTTGACTAATAAATTTTGGAGTCTAAAGATCGAAGAAAATATCTGAGTTGATTGAACAAGACTTTAAAGTCTTCATGCTAGCAAGGAATAAATTGCAGCTATTTTATTGGAAAAATCTAGAAGAAATGATTCTTTAGTATCTTATTTGACAATTAACAAATAAAATAAAATAAAAAGAGTTTACTATTTTAGAATTAGTATGTAACAGGGCCTAAAATAATATTCTCTGAAGAATCTCATTTACTAGGAAAAAAAATTCCAATAAAATCTCATTTCTTTTCACAGTATTAGTCTGCCAATTTTTTTTTAACGAAGATTCACTAATGAAGAAAATTAAAATCTATATTTCACTGCTGTGAAGAACTCTTACATAGTTGCATGTAAAGTACTTAGTTCTTTACTAGAAAAGATAAAGGTAATTGATCCACTAATGAATCTGATTTGCTTCTACATGGGAGAGAGAGAAAGAAAGACGTTAGGTTTAGTAGATAAAAACAAATTGGGGACATGAGTTGTAATTTAAAATTTATTATATTAAAAATTGAGGATAATATGGGAATTATAAAAATATTACTTATTCCAATTTCTTTTTCATCCAAATCATGTCAATTTTGGACGGAAAACTTTGGCAGGAAAAGTGGCCAAGTTTTCTATCCATTTCTTTTCTTTTTCGTTTATTAAAAAACTCAGAAACATAGAAATTGAAAAGAAAACTTAAATTTTTCGTCCATTTCTTTTCTTTTCTGGCCATTTTAAAACTCAAAAACAGAGCGTTAGTATTTGTTAAAAAGTTAGTAGAGTTGAAGTGTGGTGTTGAAAATGGAAGTAACAAGGTAATAATAAATTAGAAATATTATATTATCACAGTCTAATATATCTTTATGTATATATATTTATATATGTGTATTTATTTGAAACAGATAAAAACTATAAAGTAGTTCGAAAGTAATTTTTAGGATGACAAATGACTAATTTTATGTTCAATGTAGATCGTAATTATTTTGAAACAGACAATGTAAAAATAAAATAATAATATGTGGATCCCATGCATTTTTACTACATTATATCCCATATGTTTACATATATCGGTATTTTATCCTTTGTGGAGTTTGTTTTTGGTATTTTGTTTTCTCCTATATCTACTCTTGTAAGAGTTATTTTTTTCCTTTTGGGAGCTTGAATTCTCTATGTGTCGGGAGTTGTTTTCGCCTACGGTGATGCCGATTGTGTGTGTGTGTGTGTGTGTGTATATATATATATATATATATCTAATTATCAAATATATATATATATATATATATATATATATATATGATAATTAGATGCGGGACGGGGCATGCATGCCTCCGACAGTTGTTTCCTTATTATTCATATATCATGAAAATTTGTAATTCAGATTTTATTTTTGGATAGGATAGATATTCCTTCTATTCTATCATACATATCATTCGTATTTTTTTGATTGAATAAATTACTTTTTCCTCGTTTTGTTTCCGAGATTTGTCCCAAAAAAAAAGAAGAAAAGAGTTGCCACCTAAATAGCTTGGGAGGTTGAAGGAAATGGTACGGTTACTACAATTGGTTGGGAGTGAAGGGACAACAGATTTTCCCAATTATGGTAGGTATGGTGGAGAGATCTTTATTGTATTGTGGGGGTCCAATAATCCTTGGTCTTTGGGTGATCATGTCGAATATCATCATGAATATAAGTTGGAAACTTGAGGATGTCCCCTCTCCTCTCCTTTCCTATCCGAGTATAGTCCTAGTCCTTTTTAGAAAATGAGAATCACATTTCCCTTGTTTGGTTACGGACGCCAAAGTTGATTATACCCTCCATATAAATAGTCATATGGTCACAGACTCACAGGACATACCATGATACCAACCGTTTCTTTTGTAACACAGGGATCAGTTTGAATATATGATATTATGTCATATTCAAGTCATGATTATACATACTATATGTATATGTTTGTTCGTTTATCAATATTTAAAGTATTTGACGTGTTTAAAAGTTTCAAATGCAGTTAAAAATATTGCGTATAGGGTCAACACAACGTTTCAAAAATAACATGAAACGTTTGAACTTTCAAACACGACCGTTGCAATACAAACGTTCTAAACAACGGTAACCGAATATATCTTATATATTTTGTGGTATATGGAGTAATTCTTTTTTTTATCTTTTTTTCCCCAATGCGTGTAGATGTAATTACTAGGTTATTCTTTCTTTCAGATAACTAATTGCTACATTTAACTCACAATTGAACCTAGTCATGTCGGAAAATGTGTATTATTGGTTCTCGCAAATTGAACTCACAATTGAACCTGGTCATGTGAAAATGTGTATTATTGGGTTTCGCTTTGAGCGGAAGGAATGGATTAATCATGAATTTGTATCGAGATTATCACTAATGAGATTTTTAATAAAAATTTAGTTAAGTATTTAGGTTTAAGAATAAAATTTAGTGAAATTATTTGATCAAGTATTTATGGATATTAAGAGTTTTAGTTTTATATAATATAATTAATTTTTTTGTCTTAATGTTGCTGAGTAATTTTTGAATATCAATTGAACCACCTTAAAAAATAACTTTAATGTGACTTATTTTCAAAAAATATACCGTAACAAAAGGATGATCACCTGTGCATTTCATTCATTTTGCAAGGACAAGAAAATATATCACATCCTAGTGAACCTCTCCTTGTTTGGTCAGATCAAATCATTTTTTTATATATATTTTAAATAAACAATTGGCATATAATAAATTTGTTTTTCTTGTTTCTACATGAAGAATAAATACCCACTCTTTATACAATAATTACTTCTTTTTTTATTTTTTTTAAACTATAGATTGTGACCCAACATCACAATAATTATTTTCTTTTTTACTATAGATTTGTGATCCAAAATAACCAAGAAACGGTTACTAAAATCTCACGCTTTTAATAGAGATTATCTTAACTATTCTAAACGTGTTTAACCATTTTAATGGAAGTTAATATTTAACCATTTTCACTAAAGATACATTTAAACAAAAATAATAATAATAATCCATTTTAAGAGTCTGACATAAAGTTGGAAAATGAGATCCTGCCTATCAATTTGGCACAGAAAAGGATCTTCTTTTGATTGGCAGTTGAGGCAGCAAATGGTAATTAATTATATTATATTATATTATACTATATTACTATGTATGAATTTACTGTTTTGAAATCAGGCTCGCCCGATCGGTTCAGCCGATCGAATTAAAAATCAGTTTTATATTTGGTTTGATTTGGTCCAGTTGAATTAGTTTGGTTAAAATTTAGATTAAATTGATTGACATTCAATTGATAAAATCGGTTAAGTTGACCCGATAAATTGATTTTTTATTATTTTTCGAATCAAAAAATTTTTAATATTAAAATTAACCACTTTTAGTAATATTGTAACTTAATTTTATTATGTTTTAATTCATAAAATATTTTTTTTAAATTTTTTATTAATTATTAATAATATATATTTTTATATATTTATAACGTCATTAGTGCAATAATGATTTAACTACTAGTTGAACTAATGACCCATTCACCTCGTAACTTTTTCAGTTCCATGACGGGTTATGAAAATATTGCATTGCATGTGATACTATTGTATCTTTACTCAGATCCTTTTGACTCCCTATCTCTACTTCCCCATTATGGTTGACCCAGGTCAACTAAAGTCTACCTTAGGTCAACTAAAGTCTACCCTATTTGGTTCTACCACATTTTCGTAGACCGTTGAAATTTTTGTACTCATAAATATTACTCATACGGTCACCCTTGGCCTTTTACGAAGAAAGAGGGAGGTGAAGAATAATAAATTAATTAGTGTCACTTCACATTTCCTTTTTTTTTTTTGCCTTCCCTTTCGAATCAATTTTTATATATATATATATATATATAATTGATTTAGTCTAAAACTTGATCATTCAAGTATATTAAAGTCAATGATCCTTTAAAAATTTGGCCATGAAACACATATTCTGAAGTCAATTATCCTTAATATATTTGGCCATGAAACACATGTTTTGAAGTCAATTATCCTTGAAAGACTTGACCATGAAACACATATATACTCTAATTATGAGATGGGAGGGTAAGAGAGAGGGACAATCAATTATAATAAATAAAACTTAAATTGATATTTATAAGGTAAGTTGATCACAATTTATAAATAATTTTTGGTTGGAATGAATGGACTAACTCTCCCACAGAATGAAATTAGTTGGTGGGAAATAAATGTGTTATAATGGAAATTTCATTCTTATTGATCAACCCAAACGGACCATATTCATTAAAAAATGATCATTAAATTCCTACCTCTTTTCATTCTTTAATTGCTATAAGAAAAAGTTTTATTTCAGTCGAAATTAATTTTGGCCCACGCATCTAACAAGCTTGCGTGGTTCACCGGTTCTACCGACTAGGCCCTTAGAGAATTTCAGATGAAAAATGATTAATTTTGATAGAAATTTCTGTTTAAAATAATTTTTTTTGTAGTATTTTTTTGAGACAAAAGTATTCTTAAATAGCGTCAATCAGCAGTCACGTAACAACTTCGATCTCGCCGAAAAATTTGCAAAAAGTCTATTAGAGTTGGGAGGCTGCAGGAGGACTCTCTAATGCTAATATGAGGAGAGAAAATTATTATTAGAGTGAAAATTGTATATCTTGAATGTGCTAGAACATCTCTTATTTATAGTATGAGAGTCTTTGAGAAGTTAGGAATTAGAATCATAATTGGCTTTGTCAATCTTTAGTTGTTTAAACTTCATGAGAATTCTATCATTTATTGGATTTAATATACTTCTAGAATACTCCGCAAGTAAAATTATTATATTGTCCTTCATTAATATATATGGATCTATATTGGTGGATTATTTTTACCCACGTCAAGCAAATTCAAGTTATTAGGTGTTTTCTTACAACAATTTTAGGTAAGAGAATTCAAGCTCAGACTATTTCAAGAATCGCAATAATTATATAATTATAATAATCTAAATAGTTCAATAAAACTCAGATTATTTCAATAATCACAATAATTACATAATTTTAATAATCTAAATAATTCAATAAACAAAAAATAGAGGTGAAGGTATCAATTGATGTACTCTATTTTGGTTTTATTGTTTTAATTTAGTGGGCATCTTACGTATGACATAAAGAAAAACTCCAAATTATAATTATTGTACTCTTTATTTTGGTCCTACAAAAAAAGAAGGAAAATTATTTGATGTCTTCACCGTAAATAAGGAGTAAATGGTACTTGAGAGTTGGTCGTCTCCTTTTGGTCGTTACAGAGATGAGTTGGAAGTTTTGAATTGCAGAAGAAGTACTTTGTTGGAGGCTTGCATAATTATGGAAACCTTGAAATGTGTGGGAGCCAAACCTAGCTAGGGTTAGGATTAGGTTGTACGTATCACCAAACAGGTAAACAAGAATCTCTACAATAATTGAAAACTAATATGGAAGCAACCAAACTTTATTTTTTTTCTCCATACGAAATTCTTGTCCTTGAAGTGACTTTAACTAATTTAAAGGACAAGCAATTAAATTTTAAAATATCTTATTTTTTTGGTCACATATTTTATACCACGTTGCGATTATTTTCTTACTTCCAAATAAAAATGATACAAATGACTTTGTACAAGTGCGGAATCTGGCTCCCTTCTAAGAATATTTAACGTCAAAAGGTGCCTGCAAATTTCTTCTAATAAAAGTTTTTCATGTTTGGTATTCTACCTTGTTCAAGAAAGATTTTTTTTTAATGGTTGAGTTATTTTTTGAAGAACGTTTAAAAATGAGAGTTTAATTTTTTAACAAGGGACCGGTCTCGATCTCGCTTGATGGTGTTCCTTTCAATGATTGATTGTTGACTCAAAATTAATTTTGTGTTTGAGTTGGAGGACTCTCCCTTCATCCATCGAGTTAAGTAATTTGCTATTGGAAATTTTTTCGCCGCCTGTCTCATGTTGGATAAATTTATGTACACTACTTCAAACACTACATTGCATATCCAACCATTAAAAAGTGGGACCTGACACGGAAATTCACGTCAGGTCCCACTTTTTAATAGTGTAAAATGTAGTGTTTGAAGTAGTGTACGTAGACTTATCCGTCTCATGTTATACTTCTTTCTTCTCTGAATCGGTTCTAATGTCAATCAATCAAGATTCGCCATCAAGAGAGGGAAGAGCCTTTACTTCATGTTAGGCCGGTCTCGTCATTCACGCAATATCACATTATTTTGAATAAAGATTTCAATATATTCGACCATCTTTTTTTTGTCCAAGTTGGGAAAAAATATCCCATTTTTTTTGTCCAAGTTGAAAAAAAATATCCCATTAATTATACGTGCCATTAAACCTCTTTAGGATGTCTTAATCTCTTATGAAGAGCGTGGAGTACGGGTAGAGATTTTCTTTTTGGAGATTTAAAGACGTTCCCTACCAAGGAAATTTCAACATTATAAATGTCCTGCTTATCAACTTAGAAACTTTTTTTCCAAATAAGTTAATTACCAAGTTTGACAATTTATGAGCTCAAGAAACCTAGATTGCATCTTTTTCATTATTAAATTGGGTCAAGATTTCCCCATTAAAAAGAAATATTGGCAAATAAACACAAAGGTGATGAAAAAGAGGCTGGACCCACATCATACTTATCTTCTAATTAAATTAAATTACTTAATTATACTTGCATGGAGCTTGCATATATGAGTACTACTTTATAGTTAAAATTGTACTCCCTCCCTTACTTTTTAAGAGAAAATAAAAAGATTAAGAAATATAATTAATACTTTATTTGATTAATTAAAATGAGTATAAAATTTCAAGATTACTCTTTTAAAATTTATTAAAAAAGATAAAAGAAAAATAAGTTGATATTTAATATAAGAATAATATAAAAAATTAAATTATTAATGCTTTCTTAAAATCTACATATAACAAATAAAATCCTCAGTCTACGGGGTATTAGCAGATGTTTCCAGCTGTTGTTCCCCTCCCAAAGACAAATTTTTACGTGTTACTCATCCGTTCGTCACACACCACTTCTCGTCCGACTTGTATGTATTAAGCAAATAAAATATAATAAATTTCACTCTTTAAAAAGACAAATAAAAGAAAATGGGGGGAGTAGTATATAATTTCTTAGCTTTATAATGATGTTGGAAACTTGGTTTAATTAGATAGTATGAGGTAAGTATAATATGGAGATAAGGACTATACTTTGGGTTCATAAATATTCTTGCTTTTTAGTCCCCACTCACAATTACTTAGATAACAAATGCATCCCACGTACATGATGATGGTAACATGCATGCTAGGTACGAAACTGACCAAATTTTCCTTTTAAAGAGTATATTAATTTAATTATTTATACCTTTTTTTCTTATTTTTTTTACCAGTACTTCACCATGTCAAGAAAAAATAAATAAAGAAAACCACCATCACTCTATCTCAAAGCATGTCTACTACACATCTGCAACATGTTTTGTATTCTTTTTGGTGAGCAAGAACCGTGAAACTTGCTTGCTTTTTGAAAAAAATAAAATAAATAATGATTTGCTTTTTGTAAACTTTATAATTAGATAAATTGAATTGAATTTTATTGAATATTTTTCTATAGAACACACTAATACGTACATAGTAGTAGTATTTTTTTGATGATCTATTTAAATATATATATATATATATATATCAAATTTGGAAAACTAATTAAATTTATCATTATAATAAAGAATTAAAAAATAATGTTAATATTAGAAAATAAAAAAGAGGGTAAAGAATGAAATGGAGGAAGTAGTCAATTTCTCACCTTCTGGTCATAAAATAATTAAGGATAAGAACTTCAATCAAACAATACAAATATATGTACGTACCTTAATTTCAGTTATTCAATAATTTAGTGTCTTTTTCAAAAAATTAAAAAAAAAAGAAGCAAAAAAGAACAGTTTTAATTAGCTATACGTGAGGGACAAGTTCATCAGAAAAAAGTTAAAATATAAATAAATAAAGTAAGGGACAAGGTGACATGAGTGTAGCCAATGTCTACGGGCACAAAAAGGTACAAAATTTTGAGAATCATACAATATATGTTAACATAGAGATCGATGATTGATGTAATACTCGTCATCAATAGATTGTCGAAGTCAAGTCGTTTGAATATAATATTAACTTGTAGAGGCTTTTATTTTTATTTTTTTAAGATATTATTTTGAGTTGTTAATTAATGACCAATATATAATTATAGAATATTAATTAGATTTAATGCAGCATGTGGTTGAGGACAAATTTGTAAACAATAGTTAGGGTCATGCAAACATGCTTGCTTTATGGAGCTTCAATATATATCAAATGATAATTATGTGATCACATGTCCAAGAACATCTAAATATTAAAAAAAGGTTGAATGTGTTCGCTAAGTTAATATTATAAAAATTTGATAAAAAGAAAGGCGAAAGACACTGTATATTATTAATTGAGTTATCATATAAGACGTTATAATTAAATACACTTTATCATATGTTATATACAAAAGGTGTTTATAATTTATCAAAATATTTTTATTATAAAAAATGCATCACGCAAAAACGTGAAATATCCTTCGGCTCTCGTATTCTCTATTTTTTTTTATTAATTTAACAAAAGTTCACTTAAACTTATACAACACAGTAAAACAGGTACATATGTGCAGAATTTTTAATTATCACGGTTTATTTATTTTTTTTCTCGATATATAGTATGATTAATTAAAACTTTCATAAAAAACTTTAAAAATTTGTGGGAAAATGTGGACCGTCGATCTTAATTTGTTGGATACCTTAGATGGAACAATAAAAGTGAAAATATTGAGGAGGTCTCATGTTCAATTGAAACCAATTATTAGTGTCCACGTACGAAATGTGATGCAATCAAATCTTCCATATGTAAAATCACTTTATTATGTTTTTCCCTACATATTTTATAGAAAGGACAGTTTGTGATTTACATGAGTTTTTTTTTTTAGAAAGTTTCATGAATCTTGCTTTATGTCTATTTTGCTTTATGATAGAGAAATCTAGCTAGCTTTATTACATTAATAATTAATTTATGTAGTAGATTAATATAGATACATATATGTATCTATATTGTTTTTCAATACCTAAGGCAGTTCACAGTTTTTTCCCCTATATTATTATATGAAGTGTGTTTGAAGCTCTTGAGTTAGGAGCGTGAAAGTTAGAGTTGCTCTCTCATAAAAAATTCTTAATTTCAGATAGTTTAAAATAAACGATTTATTTTAGTAAAAATATATAAGATAGTTCAAATAACTAGCTAGTTTATGTCAACAATTCATATTATTTCATCCGCCCAATTTTACTCGTCTTAATTGAGTTTTTAAGGTTAAATTGATCAAATTTAAAATTACAAATGTACTACAAATTTTGAAATCAAATAAGTTGACTTTGATAGTATGTTTTATATATTTTCTTATGATAATAATTTTGTGTCTATATCTAATAAACTTAAGAATAATTTTTGATTCTAAATATGGTCAATTTTACCATAAAAAATTAATTAGGACAAGTAAAACTAAACGGAATGAGTAATATAATAGAGAACTGTACGACAGATGATTTTTATTATACATATATTATACATTACAACTATTTATTATATAAATATAACGTATTTTTATAATCTGTCTGAATAAACTATCCATTTTAAACACATGAAATTAGGATCCTACAAAAAGATAGGCTTAAAAAAATAAATTAATAAAGAGAAAATGACAAAGGAAGGAAAGTAATAGGTAGGAGATTGAAATCAAGCAAGGTTAGCTCCGGGACACAAGTGTCATTTTCTACCCAAAATTTAAGGTTAACATCTCATTTTTTTTATTTAATTTTTTTAAAAAAAATATTTTTGGGGAGAAAGTCTCACCCTTCTTTTTCTCTCTCACTAACTGAAAACGACTGCAAGCAACCTGTGGTCTATCTGTATATATCCCTTTCACAAATATAAATATAAATATAAATATATATATATATATATATATATATATATATATATATATTCACCGACTCAAACCATTACTGGCTATTTAGCTCTTCCTTTAAAGTTTCTCTCATCAATTGGTACTTATCTCTCTCTCTCTCTCTCTCTTGCTTCTTGGATTTATCTCTATTTTCTCTTAATAGAAGAAGCATCAAGGTACAAAAATGGTGGATAGGGTTCAGATGAGTAGTACAGAGTGCTGTATGTGTGGTGACATAGGCTTCCCTGATAAGCTCTTCCGCTGCAACAACTGCCTTAATCGCTTCCAACACTCGTACCCTCTCTCTCTCTCTCCATATATATATATATATCACACACACATACATATTACATATATATATATATTATGAACATCATTATTTTTACATGCAATTTCATAAATTCATATACCATGAATTCATATCATTCATATGTATGATCAAGCATAGTTATTTTCAAAGAGAGTATGATTAATTCCAATCTCACCAATTACGATAATGTTTTCTATTTATCTCGTACAGATAGATTAGATTAAGGCTTTTTCTTTCCTCCCGTAGAAATAGAAAGTATCATTCCAGTCTCACCAGTTACAATAATGTTTTTCTTTTCTCCCGTAAAGATACAACCAAAACAAAATTAAGAAAAATAATATATGTAGCTCTAAACAAATTTACATCATTTTATAGTTGCTGATAATGTAAATAGATAAATTTAGAGTGCAAAAATCATTTTCTAAGAAAAATATCGTTGATATTTATCATAAACTTATATGTGCGCGTGCGTATATATGTATGATTTAGTATATATATAAGATCTTCATTAATTATCGGCACATACCCATATATCATTGTATATATAGTAAGATATATGTGTTGGCCATCTACATGAAACACCATCCCAACAACCACCATGATCATCACCATGGTTCATAGGAATATCCTAGGCTGTCTAACACAATAACTAAAATACTATCTATTATAATAACACTCTAGTTCTATTATTTTATGGTAACTAATATATATATATATATATATATATATATATATATTCGTGTGCTCTAATACTATTCTTTTGTATAAAACATAATTACGTTTAAATTACGGCATTCAGCAGTTGTATTAATTTAGTGTTGTCCAAGGTTTTTATACGTGTATATATTAGGTCAAATTTGGACCCCGTGTATTGGGTCCGGCGGGCGTGACACTTACTACTTCTAATTTGAACTGAATTATTCTTCCTTTTCTTTTGCAATAAAAAATTTATGAATTTAATTCCAGGTATTGTAGCAACTACTATAGTGAATCATCAGAGCCGATTGAAGTATGCGATTGGTGCCAAAGTGAGCAAAGAAGTTCCCGGCATGGTGGTTCTTCCAAGAAGGCCATGGCTCGAAATGGCCTAATAATCAGCAAGCGGCCCGAGTGTTCGGGTGAAAGGATCAAGCAACGTGAGCGCGAAGAGGGGTCCGATCAGAAGGGAAAGAATCCGAGTCCGAGATCCGGAGCGCCTTCCCCGAGGACTGCTACTCGCAGGTACAAGCTTCTCAAGGATGTCATGTGTTAAATGATCATGATATGCATGAGTAATGCCAGGTAACTAGGACGACATGCAAAAATTATATAGTTTATTTAGACAAAATATTTATGTATTGTATTGTATACTTTATGAATATTTTGTAAAGTTAAACTAAACAGTTTTTGTCTAGTTACAATGCATTACTGGTATATTCATGGCGGCAAATTAAAAGGAATCGGTGGGTGTATATGTACATTAGCAACTTTAAGTTATAAGTTGTTCTTCAAGACTTTTTCTCTTATTTTTTTGGCTGAATGATCGAGTTTTGTTTGAGTTATGGTTTTGATAACTAAGTTGTTATAAATACGAAACCGTATATATATATATATATATATATATATAATCATATGGATGAATGAGTTTCAAGTCATTCTCTTCAACTCAATTCTTTTTTTTTATCGGCAAAAAAAGAATGTAACAAAATATCAAACTAAGTGTATTACATTTTTTTAGCCCGAGAAAAATGAGAGAAGAGATGGGAATAAAATTTTCATTTGAATAGATGATATCTTATTGGGAAGATTTTCGATTGAATTCTTCTGTTGGTATAACATTTTTTTAAAGTACACGTTTTATATAGACATATGATACTATTTTTGAATTCAGACTTGACTAATCAATTGATTAGTTCATCAAACTCGTTTCTTGCACGTGAAGGGTTGAGCTAATTAATGAAATCATAATTATAATACTTAATTGAGTTCGATCGATAAGCCATATTTATTAAATAAAAAAATAAAATGAAGGGCATGTTTGTTGGTTATAGGAGAGAGGAATATTATGGCAAATATGTTGGGTGTATGAGGGACCTAGTTAGGTTACTAGAAATGGTAGGGTTTTGAGTAGGGTTTTGTGTTTGTCACAACAGGGTTGTAGGTGGGAGTTGTACTGCCATTGCTTTGTTGAGTCTCTTAAGGAGAATTAAATGCAGTTGGGTTGCCTTTTTGCCAAAGAAATTCATGGTACCTAAAGTTACTTTTTCAGATTCATTGAAAGTATTTATGAGACACTCCCTTCCCCTCTATTATTGATTTCTTGGCAGGAAATTAATTAAATACTTATAAAACTAGTAGTAACATTTATTCTTTAGGAAAATATTTTATTCTTTTTCTGAAATGATGTTAATATATAAAGTTAGAGGTGGAGGCTTGGTATAAACAAATTTCTGAAGTTTTTTTTGGCTTTTAAAAATGACCTTCAACTTTTATAGTAATTCTTATTTTGTTCTTTTTATATTATATTTTTTAATCTTTTTATTTCGTCCTTCAAATTTTACAAAAACATTTATCTTAAATAATTTACATACGGTAACGTGTGTGTCATCGGGTACTAGTATATATAAAAATAAAAAAAATGGATTTTCTGGACTTAACTAATTAGAAGTCATATTATTTAGTGCATAATTTAAGATTAAAAGGTAGAGAGAATTGTTTAATTGTTGCTTTTTAATTAGTCCATTTATTTAAGAAGATATATAGAAAAATCAAAAATAAATACACAAGGAGATGATAAGATCTTTCTATTCCACTGTTTTTGTTTCTGTTTCGGCCATTTATTTATGATAAACAAACAAAAGCTCTTCTCATTGGGTCTTTGCATTGACCTGCAGGAAGCCATAAATTCTTTACACACATAGACAAAACATTTTAAAAAAAAAAAACCCCTTATATATGTCTGATCTTCACGTGAACAGTATGTGTACTTTGAAGGGGAAAGAAGCTTAGTGGTTCACTAGTATTAAACTGTCTTTGTACCTTCAACGACACGATATCATCCGGTAACACACGCGTTGTTGTGTTGTGTGTATAAATTATATAAGGTACAATAAAAATTTATAAAATTTAAAGAATTAAATAAAAAAATAATATAAAAGAACAAACTAATAATATATTTAAATCTATAAAAGTAAAAAAATTTAATAATAACACATTACACCAAGCGGTCATAACCGCTTTATAACATAAATAATTACTAATTAATTAGTTACGATTCTTTTCACATAAATAATAAATTATAATTTTATTTATATGAGTACAATTTTGCAAAATTATCAAAATTTTCTTGTAAAAATTAATATTTTTTAATTAACTTTTTTTTATATTTAATAATAAATAATAATCACATGAATGAGTAAGATCTTATAGAATTATTAAATTTTTTATATAAAAAAACAATTTTTTAATCAACTTTCCTTGTATTCAAATTAACTAGCTAGCTATCATTAAGACTCACATGGTTGCTCAGCTTCACAGTACCCTTCCAACTCTCCTAGTCCAATTTACAAGCAACTTACAAATTTTGTATTTTTATCAATTAACTTTGCATATGTCACAAGTTATTTGGACATAAAATCTATGAAATGATCAAGTACTCTGTACCCCTACCACATTGAAATGAGAGTTTCATATACGTACTTTAGGGTAATTATGTTCATTGGATCCAAATTTGATAAATTTATTATTTTTTTTCTTAAATTTGTTACAATAAATGTTGCATTAATAATTAAAGAAACTGACATATTAAAAACTTGAGAAAGTGTGAAAAATTAAACACAATTGAAACATTAATCAACCATAATAATACGCATCACATGATGCAAACGAACTTTTGAGATATATGTTGCTATATATAACTAGGTTCCATATATATCCCAAGTCAATCTCTTATTTTCTTTATCATTTTGTCACCGGGGTATTAATTTATATCTCAAAGAAAAATGTACGTAATTAATTATTAGACAAAAATTGTTTAATTTACTCAGATAAATATTAATAAATTATATAGTAACTAGCTACCAATACTAATTTGTCAAACTAAAGTAGGCAATTTTTATTTAGTTATCGACGTCACTCCGGATCAAATGTATAAAAGGCATGTAAGTACGTAGCTAACTAAATTTTGGGTTATATTTTTCATGGATTAACTATATACATCAAAAGTTTACAAGTTCATTATGTTCTTGTTGATTAATATTTGTTCAAAGCTTCAAGTTATGAAATGAATACCACCAAGTTGACTGAAAATTTGAGGCCCATGACTCCTTGTTGAATCACTCAAGGATATTTTAATTTAAAATTATGAGTATATAATTGTTATTATATATCAAAATTTAATGCAGACATAGGGATCGGAGTATTATTTAACATGCGATATTGAACATTAATATGTCAAGACAATATTTAAATATGAGCTTAAACCTAATAAAAAAAGTTTTATCAATATAATAATAGCTTATATTGAAATAATAATAATAATAATATAAAATAAATACAACTCAACGGAATAAATAAATAAATAAAACAACTACAATTATATTGTTTTATATATTGTTTTTGGGCATTGCAAGATATTGGCTCAATGATCCATATATGGGACGACGGAGTTTCTTGTAAGTTGAGCCAGATCTGATAGGCGATAAGCTTATGTGAAATACACCGGTCCCACAATAAGATTAACCCCCAATTTTCAATATTTTATTTCAAAAAGTTTTTTTCTCGCTAATATTTTTATGATAATATAAAATAACATAATGTCACATTTTATTTGTATAGTACTACTATATAAATACTCAATAAATTTAAAAATAATTAAATATGAAAATAAAAATATATATTTAAAATTTTTAAATGAAACTCTAAATTACCCATGGAACAGAAATACATTTTTAAAATTTATAATTTGTTTAATGAAACTCTTTAATATTAAACGGAGGAAGTATAATTTCTTTTGTTTGGGTTCTCTCTTCGGCTATATCATCGAACTTAGATAAAAAGATAATCCTTTCTAGGGATAATTTTTTTTTAATTTTCTTTAGAAATAATTTTTTATGAGAGAGTACTATTGACTTTTCTTTTGTTGGTCAATGGAAAATAATATATAGAAAGAGACCTGAGTAAAAGAGGAATTTGGGCACTTCAACTCATGGGTCAAGTTTGAATATTGACTAGAATATAATTTCTTGGAAAATATTGTTGGTCACCAACCCCAAGTCTGCTTTTATATACTTGCATAGAATATTCACAAAAATACATGCATCCCTTTTGAAGACTATACAAGATATGAATCTAGCTAGCTAAAAAAGAAGAAATAAATTAAGAATTTCATATATAGATCCATATATGTGTGAGAATAAAATAAAGTCTAAAAGTTAATTGTTAATACCTATGTATAAAAATGGACATCATTTTCCCTATTGATTAGAGAAAATCATAGCCTACCTGATTGTCATGCAAAATTAGTTGCACAACCACAAAATGATCATTATAATCAGCAGAAAGCTGGTCCAAATTGACGGTCTATCCCTCAAATCAACAGCATGATTTGAAGAAATATCAGACTCAGACAATTCCCCTAATCTGAAATTAGGGTTTGAACCATAGAGAGCTTGAATTCCCCTTATATCATCAAGCCTCAAATCCACCTTCTTGTTTCTAGGTTTCAAACTAGGGTACATAATTGATTCTTGTATGGAACTATGAGCTAAACCTAACACATGCCCAATCTCATGTGTAGCCACCGATTCCAAATCAATCGCCACGTCAGATTTCTCCATCCCGAAATCTAGGGCCCACGTCTCGGCCGCATCAAGATGAAATTTACCACTCTCCGGTGAAAATGCATGGGCTAAAACCCCAAGAACTCCATCAAACGACTCTCCGTCGCCGTGATCACCGCTATAAAACCCTATTTTGATATCCGCATATTCATATTGGTTAGTTTCCAAAAAAGTAACCGGAATAACTGACGCCCAACGGTTGAAGGCACGTGTAAATACTACTTTCATATCAACCAAGCTCAAAGATTTTATCATATTCTCCGGCGAGAATGCGTAGGTGAGTGTCATTGGAATTTTACGTGTCCATCTAGGCCGGCCGGTGAAATATTCGTACTTTTTTTTACCGTGCAATGTACTTGATGCGTCAGGTACACCACATCTCGGTGACATTATGTGAGTGAGCGTAACAGAGTCAAGTTTTCCCGTAACAGATAACCCTTGTTTTGCTTGATACCGGTTTATTGCATGCTCCAAATGATCATCAAACTTATCGGTGAAATTCGTCTCTTGCATGGCTAGATAACCGAAGCGATGGAAGTACTTCTTGAGCTCAAACATGCCGTTGACGTGGCTGCCTTTCCCGACATCTCGGAACCTTTTAAAATCATGCCACGTATGACTATGGTTTTTCGCGGTTGCGACAGTTATAGGCTTTGCAATAAAGGTTGGAGTTGTTTTGGCTGGAATGCATGGCGGCCGGAGAATGAAGAAGAAAAGAGAGAAGAAAGCAAAGAATGGAAACATGGTAGTTAGGGTCCGAGATATGAAGGTTACGTAGCTTTATTATAAAGGAAAGGTCAAAAGTTGATCATGAATACATAGTGAATTTGGTATACAAAATAATTATGATTTTGAAAGTTGATCAGTCAAATACATAATTAGGGTATGACTAATACATGCATGTTGATTCAAAAAGTGAGCATAATTGATAATTAAGAAACAATAAGTTTAAATGAATTTGTTGTAACTAAACCATTTAATTAGTATAACATAATGGTTGCTTAAACTAGAGGAAATAGAAAAATGGATCGACCTAATAACCTAAACCATACAATCATTGTGAGATAAAGAATAGATTTGGGATTAAAATATAATTTTTTTGAGCAATAATAATTTTATAAATAATTTGAGACAAAATAATAAAAATGACAATTTTTACTATATGTCGACTGGGGGTATGGTTTGTTTGGTTTTGAAGTGAAGAATGGGTAACGGTTTGAAGCAAGGTAGATGGTACTGGTCGTCATATCATTGTTGTTGCTACGTCTTTGTTACTACTACTACTATTATTATTATTTTGTGACTTTTTCCCCCTCACTATCTTTCTCTCACACGCACAAAAACACACAGTTTTGTTTTGGACGTGTTGACGACTCAAAGAACGGGTCAGATTTTGGGAGGAAGACAGAGTTTCTTATATTTATATATATTAGGACGTGTACAAGACTCAAAGCTAGCCTTTAGAAACAAGTCATGTGTAAAAGGAATGTAAATTTTAGATATGAATTTGTTTAATTTTAATCAATAAAATTATAGATATTAATTATTCACAATTCAAAAGTTATTATTGTTAGATAACAACACAGTCAAAACAATACTAAATAGAAAATCGAAAGAAAATAATTACACAAGACACAAAATTTAACGTTAGGCTATTCCACGGTCGGCGGTCGATCAATTTTACTATCTTTTAAAAAATTCGTATATCTTACAATTGCATAATCCACTTCTTATGTAACATAATATAAGAAACCTAATTCAACTCGAAAGTATAAAATTATCTTTTGCGTAGCTTTACAATCAGTCATCACATTTAAATTAAAGTTTGGATTAAGTTTCATCAATAACAACTATAAATTACAAGATTTAATATTATTAACCTTTAAATGAATCATACTATTAATTTGGAATTAATTCTCATATTGTATAACGGAGTTAGTATGTGATTTCCTTAATCATAATAAACCACAAAGAAAAAGATAACTAGTCAACTGCCGGAAAAAGGCTCAAACCTGCATCAACCTCTCTCATCGGAATTGGGTTACTTTGGGATAAAGTGTACCCATAAAAGTCCAAAAAATAAGTTGGACACCTATTGAGTCCCACTTTGGTCCAAACTTATACCAGTACTTGGGCCTTAACATGCTGAGCAACATAATTGGGCTTTTGAATCCTTTGATGCCACTTTATTGTTTCTTTCAGTTTTCTTCTTTTTTCTATTTGAGTAATATTTGATTTCCTCAGGCTATATTTATTTATAAAAAGTATATTTTGGATTAGATTATTTATCTTAATTTAATACTATTTCGAACTATTTTATCCTATAATAGAGATTAATAGTCCTTTAAATAGTCTTATTTTTGTCATCTCTAAGACTATTTATGATGAACTATATAATCCCATGATGAATATATGTGGGATTAATAGTCTCCCCATTTTAAGCTATCAAATGACTTTATGGGACTAATAGTCCCAACTAATAGTTCATCTTTAAAGAATTAAATAATCCAAAGTAGAGTTAAATTAAGACAAATAGTCCAATTTATAAACATACTTTTTACAAACAAACATGGCCTGAAAGTTTAACCCAGAGTAATTCTCATCTTTAACATTTTAATATCTCTAATTCACATTCATTTCCAGTGATCAATATCATATAAACCTTGCATAGTATTATTAGCTCATCTCTAACGTATCAATAGTTTTCACACTTACGTACGACACGAGGGTGTAATGCACAGGGAGATATACTCTATGGTCAAGCTGAGCAATTGTCACCTTGTATATAGAGGGAGAATAAAATGTATATGATAGAACAATCGTAAAAGTATCATTAAATATATATTTGCTTTGGTAACATTAATTTTTTCCCAACATCATCAACAACCTTAATTAATAACAAGTCTAGTGATAAAAATGTTTGCTAAATAATTTACTTAAAACTTGTCCAAACAGTACAAGTCTCTGAGATGGAGCTTTTGCCAGATATATAGGTACTGGTTCTCTCAATAATTTGGTGAATCTAGATGGCGTGTCTAACAAATAATGTGCCTCTGAGGACATGCATGCAGGTTGTGCAAGTTTAAAAGATTCATTCAAATGATCAACTTCTGAATTATTGGGATTTAATTTTCCTGCATGGGAGTTAACAAGATAGGTTAGGTTGGATGGGCCCCTACACACACACACACATATATATATATATATATATATATATATATATATATATACATATATATATATATAACCCCCACCTCATAGTCATATCTACTCATGACTTTGGGCCCATGACCTTTGAATGTTCAGAGAGGCCTGCAAACAGAAAAAAAAGGATTCAAGCCACAACTTTATTTGAATTTGTTTGGCGGTGCTTAAAATTATTTAATGCTTGTGCATACTTTGTAGTATCATTATTTTTTGTTTTGTTTTGTAATGAATAAGTTTTGCTAGGGTTGAATATGCAAAATCACATAACATAAAGAGGCTGCAAATTTTAAAAAATTAAAAAATCCCACAATATATGCAAATGCATTACTACTGATTGTAGGTACATTTAGGCATACATTCAAAGTTCAAAAAGGTGTAAAGCGGAGACTAATCTGACCAAATTAATTAGAATATATTTTTGTTTTGAGTTGTTGTTGTACTACTACGAGTTACTCAATCATTTTTGGCTTTTGATGTCTTATGATTCTCTAAGCAAACATAAAATACTGTCTGCAAACTAAATTGATCCCCAAAACTCCAACATCCAACAAAATATAGAATGGTCCCCTCTAAATTTAAGCTAAAAGGAATAAAGATTAAAAAAAGAAAAGAAAATTACAAGAAAAAAAAGAAGAAAATGGTCCCCAATATTCCAATACCCCCCCCCCCCCCCACCACCCACACTTGAAACTTCTTGTTTTTCCTTTTGTAGTGTATTGTTGGTGTTTCATTAAAAGAAACAATATCGTGGTATGTTTATGTTTATGGGATCCCCATGAGACGTAGTTTCTCAGTTCCCAAACCCTCTCTGCGGGTACGGTAGAATTTGTAGGGAGTTTCTTGATATGTCCACGTGTCAAAAACCCATTTCACCCACAAAAAAGTTAAGAGTTCTTCTTGCATTCAAATTTGGATCAGAATTATTGAGTAAAAAAGTATCTGTCACAAATGTACTACACACACCAGAAGGGTACCCTACCCTGCAGGCAGGCTGTACCAAAAACTTGGGATGCCATAAGGAAGAAGTAAAAATATCAAGCTGCACTGGCCCTCCCTTGTACTCTCTTGGTCACTACACCAAAGCTATCAAAAGCTTGGTGAAGGCTTCAAGGGCTAGTATATACCAACAAAAATAAAAAAATAAAAAAATCAAGCTGAGATTTTTACTTTATTTACAACATAATAATGAAGGCTTCTGACTGTATAAAGCTCAACACTATCTAATCTATATAGCAATCAATATGACTGAAAACTTTACCCAACATACATTATCCATATAGCAATCAATATGATTGAAAACTTTAACTATTTTGTTTTTTTATGGTGATTGTGTTTTTTTTGGTAAAATATTACTCCTACAGTCCTACTGCTTGCCACTTTTTTATAGTTGGGCAAAGAGGAGTAATGGGTCTGTTTAGTTTAAGACCGTCAATTTTACGAGCTCAAATACTTTATTTGTGAGTTAAATAAATTGTATTTTTTGTGTTTTAAATAAATTATTTCTAGACAGACAAAAACGTCAAATGTTGTAATAGTTGTGTAACTAGATGTGCATTTATTTATATTTCTATATTTATAGCCCTGGCTTGTAAAGAAAAGCAAACTTTATAGGTGTAGGTATAGTTTTAATTAATTCTGTGATTTTTTTATGTTCTTTTATTTATTTTTTTATTGTTCTATTTTTTTTTAAAGCATTTTACTACAATTTAGCAGAATGGGCAATAATTGATCTGAGCAGGTCCTCTTTGCTATTTACAGTTAAAGGACTGTATGATTTTCAATCTGATTGTCTCAACTTTTCACATCAAAATAAAGTTAGTGCAACTCTATCGTTAAGTAGTACTGTAAAAAGCTCTTACTCTTCCGCTTATTCACCAAACATGCCATTTTTATGTAACCTAATCTTTTTGCCTTTTGACTTTATTGAAAAGGCATATATATAGTAGAGAGATTATTTTTCCTTCTTTTTTTTTGTGAGTTTATTCTTTATTTTCTTTTTAAAATTAAGAAAAGTAGTTAGTTTATTCCGTTAAAGATCTCTATATTTCAAAATGAAATATATATTAATTCTCTCTCCCTTTTAATTAATAGGATTTATTAATTATAATCACGTCAAGTAGAGCAAAAATTGTTTAATTAAACACACCTACTTTATGGTTAAAATTTGATTCGTGAGCGTGGTTAGTGTCAAAAAGAATATGAGATTAGTGTTCAAATTTAATTTGCTTTAATTCATCCATTCAAACTCGAGATAAATAAACTCAAAAGAAATATACCCTTCTCGTTTCAAAATTAGAGATATATGTGTAAAACGACGACTTTAAAGGATAATTTTATGTTCTAAAATACAGCCTTAGTAGTAATTAAGAATTCGGTTGTGGACCTTACGGTGGTGTAATATTAAAAATTATAGTGAAATAATAATAATAAATTAAGAATATCATGTTACTTTATAGTCTTAAAATAGAAATATATTTCTAATTAATTTTAGAACAAAATAAAAAAATATCTCTAATTTTAAAATATGAAGCTTGTTTTCAAGTTGATGTTATTGTTCCTTTAGAATATATTCTTTATTTTGTTAGACTTCAGTATGACTTGTGCTATATGGGAGGAGTTATACCCCACTTTGGTTTGTTTTATAATTACTCTAATACATTCTCTCTTTTCTTGAATAAAAGAAATAAATTTATCAATACTTTTGATACTAAAATAAATATTGAAAGATTTATTAATTTATCAGAGTATAATAAATAAGAAACTATATTTCACATTTTCTAAAATTAAAATAGCAGTAGTATTAATTTTTGGAGATTTCATGCATTAAAGCCTGTACTTGTAAATTTCCTAAGCATCTACTTTGTGTTAAAGAAAAGAATGAATGGGAAAGAGAGGTCGCTGTCAAGCCAATCTGGTCAATCTTTGTGGTGCTGGAAGATATTAAAAGGGACCAACATGGACACGTGTATGGTCCACATTGTAGTAGTATGAAAGTCTGAATAATGAATGAACACTTTACAGACTGTTTGGATTTAAATGAGCATGCAGTTCTTCTCTACAGATTTTAAATTCATTTTAAGTTAAAGTGATGATCATTCTTTCTTGTATGCATGCATGCATGCTTGACTCAGTCCAGATATATACGGATTAATTATAGTATCTGATTATATATATATATATATATATATATATATATATTACTTATATATATATATATATTACTTATATATATACTTCTGTTAAAGATAAGGCATATAAAAGCTAATTTATTTTCATTTTCAGTTGCCTTCAACAGTGTATAGATTCATATATAGTTCGTATATCGGCATTTGGAGTATTTGATGCGTTTAGAAGTTTAAAATTCACCAAATGTAATTGCGAATATTATTTATTTACAAATAATTTATTTTAAAATCAACTTAATTAACTTACAAACGCTGCTACGTTTAGAGTCCAAACGCAATGTTTTAAAAATAGTGCAATACGTTTAGACCTCTAAATATCCTAAACATTACGTACTGCTGCAAACGCTAGTAACCAAACATATTCACAACGTTCCCCTTGATTTACGTCGTCATACCAAAATCTTGCAATTGCAAGTTAAATCGACATAAGAAAACATGTGATTTTAATCATATATTCTAAGGGTTTTGATTAGTTACTAGCTTTGTTTGTAGTGCTACCAGCTTTTAAATTTCTTAACGCATTAAATTTATCATACAAAAATATGGTACGATGCGTTTGAATTATAAATATTATTATTTTTAAATAAATAAAATTTTAAAATATATTTAAACTTTTAAAAACGCGAAATACACTAGACGTTCTAAACGTGTTTTACCTAAACAAACACTGAATCCGTTGCCGTGTTTTCTATATTCAATATTCAACTCATCTATGTGATCAAGTGAATGCATTTTAACTTTTTTTTTTTTACAACATATTTAAAATTTAAAAAACACTAAACGTTTGTTCATAAGCTGATAGAGTCCCCCCCGGCCCTCTTGCCTAATGCAGAAAACCTGACTAGTCCACTGAACTTAATTGTTGCAGTCTTATCACCTCTCTTTCTCTCTCTCTCTCTCTCATATTCCATTTTTCAACTAAATCCAACTGGTAGGGTCCCACTTTCACCCTTGTCACGTGCACATCCCACCTCTCACGTGCCTCTACTCTTCTCTCTACTCCATATAAACTCTATACTACAACTGTATATATACTATTCTCTTTCTTCGATCTGCCCCATGCAGCACTGCAGCCTTTCTGCTCTTTCAACTTAACCCCATTGGACTACAACACAATCCTTACACTTTCTCTCTCTACAATTTCTCTCTCTCTATATCTATAATTTCTTCTTTTATAAAGACAAGAACCAGAACTCCCCTGATATGCAGTATTGTTTCCCAATTCTATAGAAACACCAAATCATTACCATTTCAACCCCCACAGGGAGACATGGAAAATGCTTGCAACTTGTTCAGTAATAGCGGCAGGGGGCAAAACGGTAATTACACAAACGTTGCATGGGATATCTGGGACCATCATTGGAGTAGCACTACTAATACCAACGCTCAAAACTCATTCCACCACCACCACGCCGCCGCCGTCTCCGCCGCCACGGCGGCTGTGACAAGCACCTCCGCGGGGAACCCAGAAGAGAGTGCCTTCCACGCGCTGTTGTTTTCCCAACAAGGGAGCGGCAGCAACCACCATTGTTCGTCTCCCTACGCCGGGATTGGGACCCTCTACCACCCGGACCCACACCTCATGTGCTTGAAGCTGGGGAAGAGGAACTATTTTGAGGATACTACCGGTCCGAGCGTGCGACATGTGGCGGGGTTCTCCATATCGAAGCGAGGGAAACCCTACTACGGCGGAGGGGGTGGCGGCGGCGGGATGATGGTTCCTTCGGCAACGGCCGCAGTCACGGTGGCGATCCCGGCGACGGTGCCTAGGTGTCAGGTGGAGGGGTGCCACGTGGCGCTGTTGAACGCTAAGGATTACCACAGGAGGCACAAGGTGTGTGAACTGCACTCAAAGGCTCCAAGAGTTGTGGTTCTTGGCCTAGAGCAGCGCTTTTGTCAACAGTGCAGCAGGTTGGTAACTGTCATGTACTGTAAAAATATAAATAAAAATCTATCTCTATAATTATACTACATGTTTATTTAAATTCTTGCATATATATGTTTATTTATTGTGCATCTTTTCTTTTATATATATATGAAACCCTTCATATATATGAAGGGGAATGATCTATGATGTGTTGGTTATAGTCTTATAAGACATATTTCAGCCAATTCATTTAGCATTGTTCATTAGAAACTCGATCGGATTTATTTAAACTTCAAGTTCAAATTTAATATAGGTCATTAAAGAGTTTTTTATTTTTTTATTTTTTTTCGGCAAAAGGAATTTTATTAAGAAACCCAAAGTCATACGAAGAGACGTAAACCTTACCGACAACGCAAAATAAGAGAGTAATTTTGTCCAATATAAAAACTTCATCATTATTGCATACACTGTTAGAGTTAATGTATACACTGTCCGAGTAAAAAACTTTATCTCTTATACTTTTTTCACATCATATGGACCGACATAGTTGGGTTGACTGAAAATAAGTCTATAATTTGGAGATATATATATGGACCATTCTCCTACATTTTATATATAAAAAAATGATTCACAAGTAATGTTGACATTATTTTGCACTACACTTTTGAGGTGAGACAACTAGATGGTGATACATAATACTACCTTGTGAGATTATCTCAAGAATTTTGCTAATGTTAGTTGTGGATCTTTCATCATCATCATCATATATATATATATATATATATATTCTTTGATGTGTTTATACTCAACTCAATAAGCTTTTATCCCTATTCAGTTGGGGTTAATTGTTGGTATTAATATACAATTAATGACATATAATTAGTGGGGTTTGGTGTAGGTTTCATGTAGTGACAGAGTTTGATGATTCGAAGAGGAGTTGCAGGAGGAGATTAGCAGGCCACAATGAAAGAAGAAGAAAGAGTTCTCATGAACATTCTGTTTCAAGAAATAATCCTTCTCAAGGTATGTGTGTGTGTGTGTGTGTATATATATATATAACTCCCTTAATTAATTTCTATTGCACTCCCTTAGTTCATAAATAAGAACATATATGCTTGAGTGTTTTGACTTCTATAGGCAAATTTTAACATGTTCAAAACTAGAAAAAGGAAAACAAAGTTAAGCCTAGGAGAAGCCAGCGCGCAAATGTACTTAATTTTTAATTTTAAAACTTAAGATATAATTATTGAAAAATGTTATACCTAAGGCAAACCTTAATACCCTAAAAAAGAAATAAAATAGTCAAAAGAAGAGTCAGAGTATAATTTGTATACTGTGGCACATATCACATCTTAGCAGCTAGCACTAGACTTGAGTTTGAAAATCAGAATCTTTTGGGAAAAAAAATCATTTCTCTGGAATTTTGTTTAAAACCCAAAATTCATTTCTAAGGCTAAGGAATTTGACCAGAGTAGAGCATATGTACAGGTTAGGTCAGCAGATACGTCAGTTTATATGATCAAATTTTAGTTATTTTTTGACATTTTTTTGAAAGTTCAATAGTTTTTAGTGTAAAAAAAATAGTTTGTATGTTTTTTTTGATAACTTGACAAAAGTTTAATAGATTTTTTTTAGTCAACAAGTCCTTATAAAATAAAAACCTGAATGTTTGATCATAAACTGGACAATAGTTTCAAAAATATATTAGGGGTAAATGTGAAACAAAAAATATATATCCTTGATCCTAATTATGAAAATGAGATTATTTTGGAATGGAGGGAGTAACTAACAAGTCCTGAAGAAGAAATATTAGAAATATGAGATCTAGTTAAATATCCGATAATGTGGTTGGTCATCTTTACAGATCGTGTTTGTTACAATGGTAATCTTATGTACATTTCTGATAATCAGATACCCGGTAAAGTGTCAAGATTTTCGGTAATCAGATGACCAAAAAAATAGATGATAATATGAGATTATCACATAGTAGTAATCTTGAAATTTTTATTTAGACAAAAATATCCATTATATTTAATAATTGAGACATAAATATCTTTATTAGTCACATTTACATTTACATTTATTTTTATTTATTTTGTTTTTTTTGTTTGTTGACATATTTAGTTTAACTCAAACAACTCACTGTCCATACAAAATATGTGTTACTGTTTGTTATTTATTATTATAATTTAATGTATTATTAATGACATACTTGAAAATTTTGTGCTTAATAATTGAATAAATAACGAGTTGTTATTTTATAAACATATTAAAATTTTTAATACGATTTACTAGGTAATACTAAATTAATTAGTTTGATAGTACCTTGATGATTGTTGATTACATTTGATAATAACCATACAGGTGAATCATTCTACTAAAATTAGTACAAGGGTATATCCAGTAATCTTGAATTCATACCAAACACTCACAATAGCAATTATTAGTAATCACATATCTTCTACCAAACAGAAATAACACAATATGATAATTTTCTATTATCAATAATCAAATACCCAATAATCTATTTTCAGGTAGGTATCTATCATAACCCGTAACAAATACCCTCTTAAAATTTTTGACGTTACAACATAATTATGAAGAGAAAATTATGAGCCTGTTTTATCCCTCTATTGTCCGAAGAATGCGAAAAATTTCAACGAGGAAACCTTATTAAGTGCTTAATATCACACGTTGAATTGTCATCACTTTTTGTATATAGAATGGAATGTTAATAAGGGCTTGATGCTACTAAAGTATAGTACCAATGAGCTTATATACACCAGTATACCTATAAAAGTAAGTAAAATTTTTAAGTTTACCAAGATTGAACTTTTGGCTGATTGTTAGAAGTGTTTTATTAGATATTCAGACTTCAGTTGTTTAAGTTCTGCTAAATATCTCAATCTAAAAGTACTTAGGAAAATTGAATTGCAGCTTTAAAGTGCTCAAAAATATTTTAGCACCATTGAATATATGAAATTAACACTTCTAATAATTATATTAGTGGAGCTTGAATCTGACTTTGAAATTAATCTGGTATTATATGTTGTTGATAATGTTAAAATAATATTTTGTTGACATGTCAAAAATAATACGTATTTAACGACTTTTTTACACTTATTTCAACAACACTTCAAATTTTTACTATATTTATTAAATCTAACGGTATAATTATTTCTCTAACTTTAGCAATGACCTTATTACAAGATATTCTTTTATAGAGGACATATGAACATTATAGGCAAGGGTGAAAATCTTGTGTATCTTTATGTTTAGTATGGTCTAGTTTTTTCATTGCTGCCAACGTACTCTGCTAGAAGAGTAAGCAAGATAGCTTGCTTCATTATATTCTATATGCCGCACGATTTGTCGAGTCTTCGATATTTATGTTAACGTGACCATCTAGGAACTTAAATTTCTTTGTTAAAGATGAACAAATTTCAAAGGAATCCTATTTAATTATTTAGCTGAAAGAGTTGATGAATTTAGACATAAATATATAAGGCGGTTGATATTGCTAGAACAAAAATGATGTTGTCAGAGCAATAAGTATCGCTTAAAGACCGTTGCTGGATGCTCTAACAATACGATGAACCGTCTTGAATAAAGTAAAATTTAGGAAAGATTGAGTTGATGAAGTTGGAGTTGTAAACTGATAACAGGTAGATTTCCATACTTATCATCATCACCAACAGGCCGTGCTCTCTCTCTTCTGTCATCAAGGAACGAATCCTTGATTTCATCTCCCGATCTCTCTTCAAGAAGTAGCGCTGCACTGCGTGAACTTATTGCTGAAAACAGAGCAGCCCTCTTGGCTAGGCAGCTCATCGTCGACAAAGACTGGCCTTTTCACCACCATGAAGATCTAAATGATCAGACCAATCATTTTGCTTCTAGCCAGCACCATATGTTCCCTGAGCCACACGGCTGGGACCGGTTCAATGGGACAGGCACCAACAATGTGACACTGGACCTTATGCAGGCTCCAACCTCAGCATTTGAGTTATTGTCTATGAGGGGAAAGTCTAAGGAAGAAGAAGAGTGTTCTCAGTTGTGGAGTTCCTTTGGTGGTAGTACTCATGTAATTTAGACCTTAATTTGAGTATTTAATTCCTTTAATTTGACTCCTATTAATTTTATTTATATTTTTTTTGTGGCGAAAATGTGTAAAATTTGAAGATAAATTTGTGGTGGTCTCCAAACCAAATGCAGAGCAGAGAGTTCACTGGTTCTTTTTCGGATCTGCATGAACCCATGCATGGAAGTAATTACTTTTCCTCGCTTGTGGTTGCCCTCTCTAAATTACTCTATTCGTCTTGCTAAAATTTTCACCTTGAAAAAATATTTTAAGGATTATATTTTCGAAAAGATTTTTGCAATCTCAAGCATATTTTTGACATATATTAAATTCACGTTGAACACACCCCAAAATAGATAATATGTCTTTGTGCGACATAATTATTATGACAATTTCAATGCTCCGTCTTCTACCACCTCTTATGCAACAAAAGTTTGGATGACAACCAATTTATGACATAATGGTGTAACCGTTCAGTAATCAATTCATCTAAAAAGTTAAATTATTAAAAACGCTAGCTCCACTAGTTATATCAAGTTAACACACCCCTAATATAAGGTGTTCACATGGAGAGGTAATTAAATTAAATACATATTTATCATATAGATGGATCAATATAAAGGGTAACATGTAGCAAGAATGCTTGAAAACAAGATTTTGCAAAACAGACACTCCCAGAATTCAGAATTCTGATATCATGTGATGCGAACTCCAAATTAGACTGTAAAAAATAGTTGGTATAGATAGATATAGGCCTTAGCCTCTCAATCCTCTTGGATAATTAATTTTTCATAGTGAGTCAAAGAGACTAAGATTTGTATCATTGATACTTTCATTGAGAGCCCACGCATGTCAGACTAAAACACTAATAGGTACAAAAGACGCCGGGTTAATGTCGCTTAAGTGAAGCCGCGATAACTAATTTTTCAGAATGAGTTATTAATCAGAAAGAGATGCCAATAATGAAATTTTCGGAATGAGTTATTAATTAATTGAAATTTTCATGTTAAAGAGGATGATAGTGTCACTTAGATATAATGACAAGACACATGCATGTATCTTTCAGCGGAAAAAGGCTACAAATCTTAAGTCTGTCAGACAAAAATGCGATATATTATTGACTAAAACTAATTATGTCTTGCCAATTCTGTTTGGACATGACTTTAAATTTCATTGTCTCCATTAACATAGTGATGAGAGTATACCTTTTCAAGTAAACGCATGCTCCTGGACAGGAGATTAATTCCTCTTGAGGCGCCTGATCTGACGCATATGGAAGGGAATATTGGAATGGCATTAATTTCTTTGACATTTCATAGCTTTGACAAGTTTTTAACTAACCCTAGCTAGTACTATTAGGGTTCTATCCTTCTCAACTCAACTTAATTAAGTCTTAATCTTAAAGACCGGATAACATTTTTGTCCTTCTAAGTTGTCACACATTGCTGAAGTCATCCCTAAAATTACTTTTTTGTAAATTGAGTTTTAAGCGATTGATTTGGGTCGATCAATTCTGTTCCTTGGATCAAATTTTACCCAATTTATTTTTTGAAAATTTAATTAGTTTTTCTTTATTGTTTTGTGTGTGTTTTGTCATTTTTACCCCTACTAAAACTACAAATGCTTCAATTTGTGGGAAATTAGGTAACATTTCGTCCAAGGAATAGAATTGACACAAATAAACCATTTAGAGGATCCAATTGAAGAAAAATAAACTTTAGAAATGATTGTAGGTAGTATTGTGTGACAACTTAGAAGGACAAAAATGTCATTCAACCTAACCAATCCTAAACTAGTTGGGTCAGCCAAATAAATCATTTTCCTCCGCTATTCTCTATCAGGAGTCATATATGTCCCAACTTAGATCATTAGGGTTTTTCTAATAAAATAAATGATTAATTTTACGGTTCATTAACTTACTGCAATTAACCCTCATTCTTTATCCGGGCTTGGGACCAATTATATGTTTAATTAGGGTGAGATTAATTAGTATAGACAATTCGAGATTTTTATGTTATAATCTTTTACATCAATTTCATTATTTTCTAGACAAATAAATTGTATCAAAGGAGTAATTATATACACTTAAACTATAGTAAAGATTTAACCAAATTTTTTCCCATGTCATAAATAATGGGCTATATACAAGGATGGGAAATTTCTCAATAATGGTAAAAGCAAAATTCAACCACACTTGTGATATGACTATATACCTAGAGAGAGATCTTATATGCTAAGGTATTTACTAGCAAACACACCTAGCGACCTAATTTCTATGCAATGGTTAATATCTTTTATCATTTTTTCTTCACACAAAATCTTCCCAAATCTTAACCTTTGTCCATGACTGAATACCCAGGCCCCCACAAAGTACACAATTCTTGAGTTTAACACGTGAGAAGCACGTGGGACTGCAACTTTGTGTGTCATATTTCCACCTGCATGGTTGAAAAGCTATCCTCATCGCCATGAACAGTCAGAGTGAGTAGATTGCATTAAAGACTAGGGGCCCAATTGTGTTCTACAATTGTGTGTAATGAGAATTCACCAGCACAGCTACAAAAATATGGACCTCAAAAATCATGGAACATTAATTAAGAGACTTGGAGCGAGATATATATTGCTCTTAGTTCAACTCTTAGTTTCATGCTCCCTCCATCTTTTTTAAAAAAAAATTCCGGTTTTGAAAGAATATACTTGGGCCAGTTTACGCATCAATTAAAATTAATTTTTTTTTCGGGTGATCCTAAAGGCACATCCCCACATCGGTTTGATATATTCAGAAATTTTTTTCTGAGTGATGGCCTCAAGATTCGAGCTCAAAAAATTAAAAAAAGAGAACAATTTTTTTTTACCACCAGCTCCGTTGGGGTTTCTCTATCTTTATTTAATTAATAAGGAAAATCAAAGGTATATGAAAGGGAAAGGGGAAAGTTGAAAAAGAAAGGTGAATTGGATTTGAGGTGCATGTGTGGAAGACTAGCTAGAAGCACTTTCTAGGAGGAATATTTGACCCCTACCATCTACCAATTTAGTTTGTAAAACCCAGACTTGAGAAACCCAAAAGTCTCGACACATTAATCTTGCAATCTACTCCCTCCATTCCTTTATTCTTTTAAGTGTCATTTTAGAGATTTTTTTTCTCTCTTTATATGTTGTTTGTAGACTTTAAAGGAGAATTAGTTACTCCCTCCGTCCCAAATTAATTGCTCAATTTTGACCATTTTAAGTCAAATTGACTTTTTTTAGAACTAATCTTTTTATTATTTTTGTTAAAATATAAGTGAAGAGATTATAACCAAAAGAAAGTATATACAATTTATTACTAATTTCAATTTTTATAATTTTAGAAATATATTTATATATACTTAATTATTAATTTTAAAAATAGTTAATTTGACTTAAAAAAGTCCTAAAAAAACAATTAATTTGGGACAGAGGGAGTACTTAATTAGTTTTCATATTATCTTTAAACACAATATACATATTTGTTTCTCTCATATTTTAGACGAATTTTACTCCAATGTAATAATTTTTTTATTATTTATTTTTTCACATTTTAACTTCTCGTTCTGTCAGCCCTACATACATGAATAATTAATATCGGCATCTTATATCTAATTTAATTAATTAGTCAGAGCAGTAACTATATATTTTTTTTATCGACATGTTTATTCCTAAAACAACACTAAAAAGAACGGATGGATTATCAACATAGTCCACTTTCATATTAGTACCTATTACTACTAGTCTGTATTTTGAAATTCTTCCTTGTGAATACAATGCCCTCTTGGAACAAGTTATCCTCCTGCAATTCGTTTGGGGAAAAATTAATATACTTCTAATGTCGAATAACATCAACTAGGACAGAAATAAATTATTAGATCATGCATGTGATGCCCTCAAAGATTTAAGCAAGCTTAATTAATGATTCATATTATTCTATTACAATGCATATTTTGCAAGTGAAACATTTGCCCAGTATTAAAATCGGGAGTTGAGGGTCCAATGTGTCAAGCTTGAGGGTACAAATGTCTATCAATTCAACTATTAGTCAGATAAAATTAAGTCGCATCAACCTAGCTCATTTTGGTGAATTAACTAGCTAACATTCAATTCATGACACTTGGTCGAAGTTGGCTAACAACCAACTCAAAGGATAGATGTATCAGGAACCAAATTTTAGTTATGGTAAATAGAAAAAAAATGTGTGAAGTGATTGGTGAGAGAGAAAGAGACATTTCTCCAAACTAATAAATATAGGGCTAATGATAAACGGTCCCACAAGTTTGGTTGAAAATTAATTTGTCCCTCAAAATTTAGGAATCGTCAATCAATATCTCTAAGTATTTTAAAACAACAATTATGTTCTTTTTCGTTATTCATGTCAATTTTCTCGCCGAGATGCCCATGTGTCAAAATTTTAAGCTATATACAAATAGTCTACAAATTTAAGGTATTAAACCTTCTAGATGGTAGCCATACATGTATTGTGATTTTATTTCTACATATAATATCCAAAAAAATAACTAAAAACTAAAACAAAATATTAAAACACCAATTAATTAGACATTCTTCATCAGAGAATATTTAAATGTGAAAACCCCCAAATCTCATCACCCCAAATCATAATTTCATCATGTTTTTCTTCACGGATAAAGTTATGTGAAGGGGAAACAGTAAAACACAATGGGAGGAACAATATTGGTATACGATTTAGAGGCCGCTACGGTATTGATGCTTGATTATTTCATATCGCGGTCACCCATGACGACGATGTAGACTCTAGTGTGGATGTCGTCTTTGGTTGAATTTAGGATTGAACTGCGAGGCATTGAATTTGGGAAGATGCAGTTTAGAGAAATCTGTATATAATGTTATTGAAAATCAAATGGATGAATGTGTTTTTGAATATTGTAATGTCATTTTCTCTCCCCTTTATGTTACCCAAAAACACCACTTTCTCTCTCTAAAACTCTCCATTTTATACCCAACACAAAAATTCGAACAAAAAATTTATGGTGTGGTATCCCAAAATATATCATCGGGCCACTAGCGAGTGCATCGGCGATGTGGGAAGGAAGTCCGCCGCATCCATTTTCATCATCAGGGGAAAAAATCGTGTGGTGTTTTCTGTCGTACGTGGTGATTCCCGTTGTTTTTTCCGACGATTCCAGTCATGACTATATATTCTTGAGTGATGATTTGGATTTGGGTTGATGTGAAAAAGAAGATTAACCTATGTTTTTTGTTAGTTAATTTTGTTTTTTTTGTTTTTTTCTAGTTTTGTTAAGGATTTTGTAATTATAGATTTTGTAAATAAATATGTAATTATTTATTTATTTTGTCATTGACGTGTAAATAAATTTTTAGTTGTTATAGATTAATTATTTTTTTTTGAATTTTAAAAGTTGACGGGAAAAAAATGAAAAATATTTTATTTGGGCAATAACTAGTTAATTACAAGTGAAATAAGAGTGAAAAATGTATTTATAAGGTTAAAATACTTAAAAAGGTAGTCAAACGTATACAATACTTTAACAATTCACAATTTAATGACATGTGTTTAATTCTGGCAAATAATTTGACCGGAAAGCAAAAAGGGAGCATTATTGTTGTTTTAAAATATTTAAAGGTATTGATTGACAATTCCTAAACTTTGAGGGACAAATTGATTTTCGGTCAAATTTTGGAGGACAATTTTGTGAGTAACCCATAAATATATACAGAGATTCTTTCTTTGTTAGGTTGCTCGATCATGACTCATGACTTAATTTGTGTAGAATATATATATAACATGCATAGACAAATTAAGAAAAGAGAGAAATTTGAAGACAGTGGCCAATTGTGTTTGAATTGTACAAGACAAAGGCTCTTCAAGATTATTGCGTGGGGGGAGGGAGAGTATCTGGTCACCTATTTTTGTCGTAGTTATATAGCTTCTTCCTCACCTAGGTAGTCACTGCTCAAATTGACGATAAAAGGATACATGTCCTAAACCTAGGTCAACCAAATTCATTCACACCTCAATATTCTACAAGGACGTGTAAACGTAAATATTATAAGAGCTTTATATGTTCATCAAATCTTACACGTACAGTTTATTGAAAAAATTGATGTCCAATATTTGGAAAAATACGGAGCATTTCAAGGAACTGTCTAGTTTGTGGATGAAAGATTGATAAAATGGTCTTTTTTTTTCTATTCGGAAAATAAATTTACGAACGATTTTGTGTTATTTTAAAACTTCACTGCCTTAATATCATATAATGAACAGTATAAAATTTGATGATCATATAAGTTCACATAACCACCATTTGCTATTGGTTGAGTCCATTTCTTATGATCATATAAGTTCTACATGCAAATTATTTCTTACTATTAGAAAAGGAAAAGAAATTCAGCAAGGAGTATTCGATCCATCGTCTAAAAATTGAAAGTCTTACTTTCTAATCATCTTTTATTTCTTCAAATATTGATGTTTATATAAGAAACCTTAGACATAATTTTTATTTCTAATAATAGTTTTGTAACCATTAAGGTTTACTATTTAGAAGAAAAAAAATAGCCAAACAAATTATGAGCCCGTTTTATACGAACCTTATTATCTAGAAAAGAAAAAGTACAAAATGTAGGAGTCTAATTTTATATCTAAATGGAACCTAAACCATTTCTAGTATCACATTAACATAAAATTTAAGTCTAAACTATTATTTTTTTCATCGGCAAAAGAATTTTTTATTAGAAATCTAAAGTCATACATAATATGACAAATTAAGCCAAAAGGCATGGGCGGGGCCACAAGAGAGTACTTATATATTAAGAAAATTTTGTAAAAAAGAAAACCTTTAAAGTTGGAGCTCAAAGATAAGTACTATTGATCCTTTGCTTTGAGCAGAGCAGTACCATCAATCTCATCTCGGCACTTCGCAAAGTCATAATAAAATCATAACTTTCCTAAGTCGAATATTCCCCCTTTGAATAAAGAACATGTAAACTAGCGCATCATGTACCCCCTGAATTACCAATCCCCATGCTACTTAGTATGATAGTCAAAATGTCATGGAACTCATGCATTAATGTTTAATTTTGTCTTTCTTTTATATTTGTCCATCTCTTGTTTAGAAAGAAAACTATAAGGAAGGAAGAAAATGAAAGGAGAATATGGCTACAAATTAATTCCAAGGAAAGTGCAAGGAAGCTTCCAAATTAATATTACTTCAAATCGACAAATATTTCTACATATAAAGACAACAACCAAACATACTTAGAGAATTGGAGATATCAATCTATAGTAGTTAACATATACTACCTCTGTGCTACTTTGAATGACATATTTATGTTTTAAGATATCCAATTATAACAACTTTTATTGTTAGGATTTCAAACCATTTATAAATTTATAGCCTCATTTTACCCTTTTCCCTAATGAAGAACTAAGAATTATATATATGGTCTTTTCTTCTGTCAGCAAAACACGTTTACGAACGATTTTGTGTATTTTAAAATTTGACTGTCATATTTTAGAATGAACAGTATAAACTATGTTAATCATATAAGTTCACATAATCACCATTTATTATGGGTTAAAGCTTATTTGCGATGATCACATAGGTTCTACATGCAAATTCTTGAAATTCAGCACCGAGTATTCGATACATTGTCTGAAAATGGAAGTTTTACTTTCTATCTAACTTTTCTTTGATGTTTGTATGAGATGCCTTGGACATAATTTTTATTCTAATAATAGATTTTTAACCTTTAAAGTTTACTAGTGGAGATAAAAAATTAACCAAACAAATTATAAGCGTGTTTTGTAGAAACCTTAATAGTATTCAGAAAAGCAAAAGTACAAAAGCTAGGAGTAATTTTATAACTAAATTGAACACAAACAATTTCTAATGTCACACTAACATACAATTTAAGCCTAAAATATTATTTACACATTTCTAGGCTACTTAATTAGTATAATTAACAGTCAAAATATTACGGAATTCACTCGTTAATGTTTAATTTTGTCTTTCCTTTATATTTGTCCACCCTTGTTTAGAAAGAAAACTATAAGAAAATGAAAGGAGAATAGGGCTAGGGTACAACATAGCCTTTTAATTTCAAGGAAGGTGCAAGGTGGCTTCCAAATTAATAAACCATTGGAAATGGAATATTACTTCAAATCGACAAATACCATCTTCATCTCTACATAAAAGGACAACCATCAAACATACGGATTGATTGTAAAATTGGAGTTTTATACCCTTTAATAACAACATGCTATGTAGGTATCAATGTGTAATAATTAACATATATAAGTATTTTCTCTGCGCTACTTTGAATGATATATTTTCTGTTTTAAGATATCAAATAACAAACGTTAATATTGTTAGGATTTCAACCCATTTAACAATTTATAGCCCCGTTTTACCCTGCCCTTTCCCTAATGAAGAATTAAGAATTATGAGCCCCATATCATCCTTGATTTGCAAAGTCATAGATTAAAAAGAAAAAGATAGACTAAACTCAAATGATGTATCAAAGTTAAGGATGCATGTGTCGGGTTAATTGGAGTCGCACATATTATGTGAGTTTATATTTTAATAAATTGTGAGACTTTCTTTAATTTTCCCTTTATTATGAAACTTTTTTCTCGTTTTTATATATGAGATTTAAGCATCCATTAGTTAATTAAGGGAGTTGGGGCGCTCAGCTTGACCCCAGAAATGGAACTAACCGGAGGTTAGTAGAGTGTGAGGTTTACTATTGCTATAACTAATTTTTATTATGAAATTTATTTATATTTATATTAAAATAAATGTAAATTTATAATTTTGAAATGAATTAAAAAAATATAATAAACATGAAAATGTATGAGATAGAGAATGAGAGAGATTGTTTAATTTGGACCGTCTGATTTTTATTTAACAATCGGGTTGGTGGGACCCACAATGAGTACTTAACTTGATCAAAAATAGCATCCATGCAGGAGACAGCTTGACTTCTTGGCCACTTCCTTCAATCAGCAAAGCATACTCTCACAATTCATGGCCAAGTATTTTTTTTGACTCGATTTTGTGGGGAAAATTTCAAAGGAAAAGACAAAAGAAAATAATGCAAACGCTGGAAATGGAAAATAGACCCCTACTATAAACCAAATGAAAAATAAAACAATTTCCCACCTCGTACACTCTTGATCCCACTCCACAACCAAACACATTACAAGAGGGGAGGAGGGAGGAGGGAGGAGGGATTTAAATTTATCTAAAATCAACACCTTTTTTATATATAAAATTAGGACATGAGATAAATTAATTTGACAATCTGAATTAACTCATCAATTAAAATGAGTTAATTCAGATAGTCTCTGAGTTAACTCGATTTTAAATTTTTTTGTATAGATCCATTTTTTAAAGCTGAGACTTTAGACCTTCTATATTCAATTATGTAAAACTTTTTTGGGGGTTATAATTAAGTACATGTACGTACTCACTTAAAATTAATAGCTACTCTTTAATTGTTCACATAAATGCAACGTATATGCACAATTCATGAAGAATGCCAAAAGCCTACTATGCTTTGTATAAATAGCCTTACATTCCCTCCTTTCTTTTTCACCGTATCTTTCAATTACTTTTATTTTCTAAATATTTTTGAATAAGAAAAAAATTAAGAAACTGAAGAGAAAGATATGTTGTTTAGTAAGTATATGTGTCTCAACAACTCCAAAGGTGGCTTCGCCAGTGAAATTATATGTACTTATCGTTTTCATGTAAACGATATTTTTAATTATATGAATAATTTTTATGTCATTTATTTTACTTAGTCACAAAAATACTTTAATCAAATATTATTATTTATAATATAAATAATTGTTAATAAATAAAATTTCGTACCTCGCATGGGCTATTACAAAAGTCGAATTAAAAGTAGCTAGGTGATACATTATTTAATACCAGTCGTATTACATGCAAACACTGTAAAATATGAAAAAAAAATGATAATAATTTAAGAAGAAGAGGTTATAAGAGAGTGAGAGTAAAAATAGAGAGAAGAGATTAAAACATAAGGATAAACAAGAGTGACACCGCTTCAAAAATGAAACGGTTAAAATTCTTCTTCTTCCTTTATAATATATAAGAGATATCTAGCTCTATATAACACCAACATTCTTTATAAAAAGATAGAATTTCATTGAAAATAAAATAATTATCGTATTAACAATTATGCCTTTATTATTATAATTCAATTTCCACTACCACATATAGCTAAAAATAAAATCAAACATTCGAAAAAAAGAGAGAGCTCGTTGAAACTGAAGAACTAGGAGCTTCATAAGATCTTTGCCGGAAAGAACCCAAGGAATTAATTCCTGGTGGCGAAATGCCGATAGTCACTGATGAAGACGAATGCACTCCGGAGTCCGGTGGGGACCCTAAAATAAAATCCCCATAAATCAAATGTCATTTAATTCATTAAAATTAATTATTATACGCTATGTTTGACAACTTAATAACCTAATTTCAAGGTCAAATTTTAATTGAATATATAAAGCTTCAAAATAAAAATTATAAATGTGTTTTAATTTTCAATCTTAAAATTTGATATTGAGTTGCCAAACATACCGTCAACTACAATTATAGAACTTGAAATTAGTTGCCAAATTAATATCAACATTATTAATTATTCAATGTAGTACAACTTACTTGTAAGGTTTTCAGACGACGAATTATGAGCATTTTCAGGCTGAGACTTGTTACGATCTTGATTTGTTTGCTGATTCTTTCTCCTTCTACGGTTGTGATCGGCCAACCTTTTCCGGCAACTCCTTTTGCCCTTGTCGAATTCGGGGAGAAGATGGAATCTGCTTAATTATTTGTAGTAATTATCAAAATTCACCGTAAAATACAATTCAACCAAACAAAACATTTTACATTTTACAAGTTTCATATTTAATGATAACACTTTCACTACAAGAAGCAAAAACAAAAATTTGTGGACGAAAATGCCCTTGGGATCACCCCTCGTACGAACTCAACCAATCACTAGCTGGTTAATTAACACAATCCCAAGGGCATTACAGTCACATTGCATTTTATGTCTCCTCTCCTCTCCTCTAACTTGGAAAGAATTAGTAAAATTATTTATTTAGTGGTAGTTCTCAAAAATATAAGTGCATGGGGAGGTGCTTCTGATAATTTTACGATCGAACCTGCTGCACTGTTGGCAGAATCGCTGAGTCAATCCGCCGGCGATAACGGTGGCGGCTTTTGAGTGAAACTCGCAGACCTTGTGGCGGCGGTGGTAATGCTTGGCGTGGGTCAGATCAGCATTGCAGCCCTCAGCTTGGCAACGTGGGGAGTGTACTGAACCGGGTTCATGCGCTCTGGACCGGCGGTAGAGCTGCTCTACGAAGTCATTCTCCGACGAAGAAAAATAAGTCCGGCCACCCAAATTCAGCCCTATCCTGCTAGTGTAGTCAATCCCGGCCGGTTCACTCTTGGGAACAACCATGTACCCGGTCGGACCGGAATGGACCGGTTCGAGAGATATCGTTGTCACACCGGGAGGTGGGTATGACGCGCCGTAAGTGCGCGGGTCGTAGAGAGATTGGAAATGGGTGTTTTGGGTTTGTGGGTGATGAAAATGGTTATGGTTTGGACGATTATTTAAGCCATTTTGATTAGGATTTATCAGATTGTGGCTGAAAGTTTGATCGGAGTAGTGATCAAAAATATTCAGGGGAGTTTGGCCGGGATCTTGAGCGGGTTCGCCGTCGCCGGTGAGCATAATGGTTGATGGGTTTCCCCATTCATAATCCATCATTTTATTTTCTCTCTCCTCCAGCAAACTAACCTACTTTTTTTTTTCTCTCTCTATAACTTTTCTTGATTTGTACAAGTAGGAAAAAAAATACTCATACTGTATATTTATACTGTTAGAAATAGAGAGTTTTTCTTGAACTGCATTATATGAAATCAAGAAATTGAGAGAGAAAGAAAGAGAGGGAAATCTGTCAGCTTTAGAGGGTAATTGAGCACTAGAAAAGCTGCAAAGATTTTAGCTTTTATTATTTTGTGGGTGAATAATGAAAATTTGGAATAGTAAGAACTAAGAAGTGACTGGGCTTTAGGGACATGTTGGGGTTAGAGGGAGTATGAGAAAGGAAAGGTTTTTATAGAAAGAGAGGGAGAGAAAGAGAGAACTACAAGCTAGCTAGCTATACAGGGTTTATGTAAGTTTCTCATTCAGAAATAGAGTTTTCAGAATCCTACTGGCTACTAACTTGCTAACTCTTATCGAAGACGTGTCTAATGGTAACTCTTTATGCAAAAGTCAGAATCAGCGGGCGCTACAGGTTAAAAAAGGAGGAGTAAGTTTACCTTATATTCCCCTAATTTCTCTCATGCCTTCCTTCTTCAGGGACTCCTTAGGCCATTAAGAAGAAATGTATCCCTGAATTCTAAAAAAAATAAATCATTTAAATTACTAAGTTTTTCTTTTATTATGTTTCTAACTTTAGTACGTATAATAGCGATTATAAAAAATGATCTTATGTTATTTAATTTTTCATCAAAACTCGTCTAGTTTTGGACGAAAAAGTTTGACCAAAAGTAGTTAAGCTTTCCCTCAATTTCTTTACTTTTTTCTTTCATTAAAAAATTCGGTAACAAAAAAAAAGAAGACAAAAAACATAATTTTTCTTTCTTTTATTTTATTTTCCGTCAATTTTAAAACTTAGTAACAAAGTATTAGTCTTTGTTGGCATTTTTTTGCTTTGCTTTCACTCTCTAAAAGTTTAAATCTCTATGTATGGCATGGCATCTTCGCATGAAATAAGTATCTCTTTCCTTTCTCTCTTGTTAAGTAACCAATTCATCTAAAAATTGAAGTTGTTAGGAAGAGGCACCAACAATGTATATCATATCTAATACTTTCCCTCAACTGCAACTTTATAGAGATCTTGCACACTTAGAACTCTGATATCATGTTAAATAATCAATTCATCTAAAAGTTTAATCTATTAAAAAGAGACACCAATAATATTTATCATATCTAGCTAAGATATCTGTCTAGGTGATTCGAGCTGAGATGAACTGAACTGAGTAATGACTAATGAGAGGGGTTTTGGTTAGAGGTAGGTGTGTGTTTAACTATTGTACGTAGAAGATTTACTTCACATTTTACTCCTCGACTGAGTGTAAATTTGCCAAAAAGCCACTTAAGTGTGATAAAAACTTTGTGGCATGGTCTGTTGAGGACGCGCCTTTGAATTATATGACTTTATGGTTTTTGTTACTCGGACATTATTTCATGATTTTAAGCATAATTGGAAAAAAAAAAATTAAAGGATGCTTATATATTAATCAAACTTTAAATGATAGCTGCACACCCACAATAAAAAAGCCCACATCAAGCATAAAAAAACCTTCGTGATGGGTAACTCCATTCATTTTCACTTGTTTTTGAATTAGAGACCATAATATAGAGTCAAAGTAGACAATTTTATTTATGTGCAAGGTGAATCGGTTGACATGCTTCACATCATCTAATATAAAATCGTCTACATGTTTAACTAGTCTCCTTGTGAGGAGGTGTGTTTAGATATATCATATATATGAACTAAGTTCCACATTGGGAATAAGAACCGGAGACTATATACATAACCTTGATTTTTTTTTTTAATTCTTATCTTCCGGTATCTGACAACCATTAGACTTTCATAATCAAGTTATGGTCATACCTACAAGGGGGAGCTTCCTAACACCATTTTTTTTTATTTACAAGACTCGAACTCGAGACCTTACTTAAGGGGTATCGAGTTCTTTCCACTCGACCCAATGATGTTGGTTATACATAACCTTAATGGCGTACTCTACATCTCTACTCATTTCTAATTAATTTTTGAAGTTGACTATCCCTCGTTATTACTTGATTTTGATCAGCTAAATATTTCAACCTTTCAATTGTAGGATTTTACAGCCCAATCCCACAATACTTATTAACATATGATGTGCATATATCAAAACCCCCAAAAAATGGAGAGAGAGAGAGAGAGGACTTATGGAATTAAGCTATGATAATGGAGGATCAAAGTAAAAGCATAGTTAATTAAATAAACCATATATTAGCAAGAACTAAGACTCTTAACTTTTGGACAATTATTAAATTTTTTTTAGTGTACATGTGTACTTGTTATATACGGATTAATGCCTGAAAAACTCAGAGCAAAGGTAATGCAGAAGATCTTGCCGTGCATGCAGATAAGAAAGAAAATATGAAAACTTGTTAACTGAATTGTACCTAGCTTGTGACTTTAGTATTGTTTGACTTTAGAGTTTATATGGAACACATATATAGCAAGCCGGTCGATCTACTTTATTGGTGTACTAAGCTAGTAAATTGTTTATTAGTTAAGTAGCACTACTTCCGTTTTAAATTATAAAATTATTATATATGACTTTTAAAAATCTATTTAACATATTTTTAAACTTAAAATTAAGATGATTCAATTATAAAAAAAAAGTATGGAACAATAAATCTTCTAATAAATAGTAATTTTTAGATAGTTTACAAAATTTATCATTCTATTAATTAAAATTTTAAAAAATTATGTCAATTTTGAGTTTGAAAACTTTTTAAGTTGATTTTAAAAGTCAATATTATAATCTTATATATTTTTTTCCAAAAGGGAAAATAAATTTCCATGGCCCCAAATTATAGTCATAAGGTAGCGTAAGGGTCAGACTCATACGTGTAGTCGTAGAATTCAGATTGCATTCTATACGAATGCATTGCTTTTTATAGAATCATTTCACCTTGTCAAGAAAATAATTATGTTGTTAGAATAATAGGTGTCACTAAAAATTTAAAATATTATTAGAAAATATAAAAGTTTTGTTAAATATAAATTTATTCTGACACCATAAATATTATTATGACATTATTGTAATTCAATAACTTTTATTACACAATTACAAGTATCTTGTTTTACAAATGTAACTCATTCAATATAAATTAATAAATATATTTCTAAACAAATTAGTGCAACTCGTTCTTATTGAATTATAATGGTCGATCAGTTGAATGACAATTTTATCAAAATAGCCATATAGGAGAGTAGGAGATTCTTTGATAGAGGAAGATTTTATGTTCTAATTTTGAGGGTACGAGAGGTGAAAGAACACCTTACGTATCTGCGTGAATTATTTCTCGTAATAATATTTTTTAAAAAAATTACAAACACCTTCTTATATGAGTTCAATGCACTTTCTATCTCTAAGTTTATTACATTTTGCACATTGTATCTTATATTTCAAAACATCACATTTTATATCTTACACTTTTAGCGAATTGACACCTAACACTCTTCGGCCTAAATCCGTTAACTGAGAGTAACAAGATTAGTAAAAATAAATATTTTACATTGTTTAACCATTTTTAATAAGTTAATTTACCAACTAATATTCTAAATTTTATAAAAAATAAATTTATCAACTAAATGAATATTTATTCTGTTAAATCATTTTTATTTATAAATTTATCAATTAAATAAATATATATTATGTTAAAATTATCAACTAAATAGATATGTACTTTAATCATTTTTAATAAACTAAATTTATTAACTGAATATTGCTTTTTATATAGAGACGGGACAGAGAGGAAGAGAATTAATAAAAAAAATGTGTTTGGAGGGAGGAGAGAGAAAATGGATACTATGTTGAGTGCAGTAAAATGAATCAAATAATTCAGATTTGATTTATATTTGTTCGACTAAATATTCAATTCGAGCTCGACTCAAAATATAAATGATTCAAATATGAGTTAATTTTAAAATTCGATAAATTATTCGAATCTCTTTAAATTGTAATTTTTTATTGATACTCAGATCATATTTGTTCGAAAAGTTCAAATTGTACGGGGTTGATTCGAGACTCGGTAGCTAAACGAGCCTCAATCAAATCTTATTTTATATTTAATAATTTTTATAAATCAAATATAAACGACTTAATATTGTATTGAATTCGTTCACGCCCCGACCATTGGATCCATAAAAAAAAATTGCATTCGGTGGAAAGACTGACATGGACGTTGAGACTCCTATTGTACGGAATGTCTAACTTAGTCAGATAGTCCCATGTGAATGTAAGTGTGGAATAATTGAGAGAGACAATAAAATGTATGATCAATATTAGTTTTTTTAAATATTTTCACATATAAATTAATTGAATTATAGATGATATAATTCTCCTTTCTTTAAAAAAATAATTAAATGTATAATTTTTTTATTTCTAAAAATATGAGATAAAATACATATCGTAAACGATAAATTTGTCATTTAATGGAGTTCATTCGTATAAAAAATTAAAAGTACTCATCACTTTATATAATCTTGTAGGGTTACTGTGAATAAATTTGAAATTTTTTTACTTTCTTTCTTTTATTTTTATTTTTCTTAATATGTGTACAAATTATATTTTGTTCATCCTTTTGAGGATAGGAAGAGTAATAAAATTATAAATCACCAAACAACGCTATTAAATAGAAGTTTTATTTTTCAAAAATTAAATGAATCACATTAAATTTAAATTAAAAAAATACAGAGTATATTATACTAACTTTGAAAAGTTTTATTTTAGAATAAAGGGTGTACATTGTATACTAGAAACGAGACACTCTTATGAATCCAAATTTCTTTGCACACATGCTTCTATATTATCATAAACCCATATGATATTATTGGTATAATCGATCAAGTACTCGATTGCTACAATGCAAAATTAAATTAAATATCAACCACCTTGAGACAGTCAAAGACCACCCCGTTAAAGTCTCACACATGAATTTATAAGGCCCTCAACCGCACTATGAATTTGTTCAAAAGTTGCGTTTGAGATTGTGCTTGAACGGCTGCGTTTGTGACTTATGTAAATGTTTGAAATAAACTGCAAAAAAATTTCAAATATATTTATGTTTTACTCGGATTGTAGGAATCAAGATGACTCATTTCTATGGAATGAATAAATTGTGTTTAGTTGTTCCATTGGAATGAACCAGTCTCATTCCCACTACATTTGTGAATTTTATTTCTCGAGAGATGATATAAAATGACTTATTCCAGTCACGAATAATATGAATCATTTTGTTCCCTTATCTATTCCATTCATCTAACAATATCATTCATTCGATCCAAACCCAACATAGGACTTTCAAATGGTCTAAATTTTCTAATTAAAGGCTCCAAGCACCGTAACCAAACCTGCACTATATCAAGCTAAAATTCACCACCAAAAGGACCAAAGGACACAAATTCTGAACGAACTTGAGCACATGCATGACTAGTGAAGTACATCCAACTAAAGTTACAGGAAAATAACTGGGTAAAATCTTCACTATTTACCATGTCGGCAACGAGCCAAAAAGGTCCTAGTCTCTGAACTAAATGACACCGAAACATCCACATTTGTAGTAGAACAAGCTAGTAATGGTTCTGCATTATATGGAGCTGTATTCCTTGCCCTGTCAACATCTCACCCCAATGATGAAGCAAAGTTGAAAAAAAATGATAGTGATAATACCTTCACCTTGATTATGAATTGCTATAAAACAAGCAGGCCCTAATCATTCAAACGTTTAAAATGAAATTCCAATTGTATGTGTTTCAAAAAGCTAAGCCACAATTTGCCGAACTATAAAGCCTTTCAAGCGGTCCCCTAACAAAATTCTCAGACATGGCGCAACCTCCCAACCGAAGCTGGAATCCATGAATTCACAGTTCTTCTGGTGTCTTGTTCAATTGATTTTCTCTCTTTCTTTCTGAAGCTTCCTTAGTCACTGTCTCCAATGCTTGTTCATTCGATCACTATCTTCAAGGGGAAGTTGATTGGTAGACTCAACTATCTGAAATAGGATAAGAAGAATATTATGATTTTTTTTTGAAAATTCATGTATAAAACCATTCCAATCATCATCACTACATGGATCAGATAGTCCATTAAACCTGAAGACCGAAAAGGTGAAGATAAGCACACTAACACCTAGCAGGCCAACGCCCTTTTTACCAAAAATAACAATCAAAAGAATCAAAGCAAAATGAGGCACCAAGAAGTTGTTCAATAAGAAACAGGGTGAACACAAATCTAGAAATCTCAAGGAGCAACAAATACGCAGGAGCAATTTCAAATATGTTGCTTGTAGAACATACTTCTCATCACATAAAGCAAAAGGCTACTTTATACTCCCTCTTCAAGAAAGATTACGTTGACCTTTTTCTATATGCAAGAAATTTGAGAGGTTTGCTTGGGACACACTTAAAAATAATATTTGGGAATTGATATTTCCACAAACAAAAGTGAGAGCTCCACACAAGGTCCCTCTCACATGATTAGTAAATGGGTCCCACACTTATGTGATAGAGACCTTGTGAAAATATCAATTTTTACTTGTGGAAATAACAATTCCCTAATATTTTTCGATAATCTTTTTCCAAAATTAAACTCAGCCATGTATAATGACGACAATCAACACTTCCTCAAGGATGAAACACACAGCCATGTGAGAGAATTTGCAGAAGGGACACAGAGATTTCATATAATCTTCTACAGTTTAAACAGCCCCTACCAAATTTCGTGCTGAGGAAATATATAAAACTGATGATGCTTTGGGGAAGCATAATGTCCAAAATGTCCTTGGCCTAAATGAACTTTGTGAGAAGTTCATAAATTGATTTTCAAAATTCAAGAAAAAGAAGTATTTGGTGACGAATATTTTAGAAACGGTTCAAGTAAATTAAGCACCCAGATATCCCCTAAAAAGCCAAGAGGCTAAACCAAATACCTCTACTAAATTTACCAGCTGGAAATGTTCGAGCTTTGCAAAAGAGACCACATGGAACTAGGACAATGATATTACATAATTAAATCTTGGCCCTCAGCAAGCAATTTAAATTTGAAACTAGAGATGCATTCAGTGCAATTTCCTGTAAGAAATAATACCTCATTCCATAATCCATTTAGTTCATGGTGATATGGCAGCATTTTGGACATCCAAAAATGGCAAGTATGACACTCAAAACTGGATTATGTAAATTCATATTCCAAAATTCCACCTTAAAGTGACTTCCGCACTGAGAAACTGAAGGAGGATAATATAGTTCTGGTGATGCATAATTTAGAAGTTCTTGAATTGACTAAACTAGTAAACTATGCAGCTAGCTTCTTAGAATGTTGAAAAGCATATTCCTTGAGGAAGGTCTTTCAGTGGACAAAACTTCTGGATGATGTCACTAAGCATATATATATATATATATAAACTATGCAGCTAGCTTCTTAGTAGGTCGAATGCATATTCCTTAAGGAAGATCTTTCAGGGCACAAACCTTCTGGATGACGTCACTGAGCATATATATATATATATATATATATATATATATATAAAACTTTACAAATCCTTATCAAAATCTCCCCTAAACATTCATAAGCTTTTAATTCCCTATCTAATTTGTGCTTGAGAAGGAAGGATAAGAGCATGGGGAATGAAAAAGGACAAGAATAAGAACAAACTATCATATGCGGTCATTTGACTACATGCCTTACCTGGAGGACAATGCCAAGGCAGCAATCCCCCAAATCTTAACATGGACTGAGGTCTGAATGCCACAAGATGTTACAAATTAAACACATTCTTCTTAAAATTTCAAAAGTAGGTGGCCACTAATTTTGAATAAGAGAGGCAAAGTATAATTATTTTTTTTTCTTTTCCATTAGTAGCAACAAGAACGTCTACTTCCAAAACATAAAATAACCTCCCTTCCCAAAATGAAAGTCCAATCTGAGAAGTAAATTATTTACTAAAAGCTTATCTTTAATGTAATCAAAGCCAAAAACTACAACTAACTTCAATATAATGAGACTCAATATGTCAAAATTTTAAAATAGACCCTCATTTTGGGATGGATGAAGTAATGCTTTTCAAAAATATAATTTAGAAATAATATTGCATGAAGTCAGCAAGAAAAGGTACACTCAAATCCATTAACACTTCAAATGTGCACAAAAAAGAACATATAGAACAAGCTTGTACCATCATCTTGTACAAACTAAAAGGTTATCCACAATAGAAGAACCTCCGTAATCTAAAAATTCTTTTCCACTTGCTTGTTTCCAGTTGGATAAAAACTTTAAAAATTATATTAAATTTCAACTCTCGTACAATTGAAATTTGATCAAAACAAAAAAGTGGGGGTCAAAATCAAATAATTCTTAGATTCTTTTATCCAGATTAAGGGGTTCAAAGTTCCAGTTTGTTACAAATATGACCTTAGATTCTGATAGTCTGTTACAAATATGACCTTAGATTCTGATTAGTCCATTCACAACCATTGAAAGAACTCAGCAATTACTTCTGCATACAAAACTTACTTTGCTTTGTCTGTTAAGGTCACCAGAGATCTGAGAACGCCTGGACTGATCTTGTCAGCAAGAGCACCCTTTTCACTGATCAAAAATGACTTCTCCTTCACATAGCTCTGCAACTTATTCGCATCATAGTCAAGCCTTCCTTGATCTACATTACACCCCGTATCACATATAAGCAACCTCTTTCAAGGGCTCAATCAGTAAAACAGCTTTTTAAGATAATAGGAGACAAGATTTAAAAAAAAGCAAATTTTGGCATAATATGTCAGATAAGCTAAGGACTGAAACAAACAATGATCATGGATTCATGATACTACAGCTAGCTTGTTAAATGACAAACTTCACACTTTACTAAACTCTATCTTAAAGAGGGGTGCCTTTAAAACTTCAAAACTAGCATTTTATAGGAAGTCTATAGGAAGTAACAGAAGTAGAATTTTTGAAGGTGTTAACCTTCTGATTCAGCATGTAGGACAGGCAAAATACAGGTTGGGTTGGGTTGGGTTTGGATTAGGTAATGTAGGTTATATGTTAACTAATATCTAAAAGTATATAACCTATTTTTAATATAGGTTAAGTAGATTGAACCCAAGGAGTTATAGGTCAAAACTAAGTCAACCTATATTCACACCATGAGGATATGAGAACAGCCAACTCAGTCGCAGCCCACAAAGCGCGCCATTCTGATCTAGGAATCCTTCCTCAAAAGTATGCTGCTTCCATTTTCGATTATATATCCAAAGATGCAATCATCTCTCTCTCTCTCTCTAAGTATACCACTTTCTATCTCTCTATCTACATATAAACCATCTTCTAGAGGTTATAACAATCCAAATTATCCCACTACATGAGGACTTCATGACTAAGACATCAAGTGATCTCACGGGTTCCTTCTCTCCTTGTACTCGCTTTCTCTCCTCTACGACCTTCACCTCTTGATAATAGATTTGGAATGATTTTAACATATGTGGGTTGAATTAAAGTAACTATCAAGTTTGGTCGTTTGGGCCTATATTTGTTTCTCCTAATATAGGCCCAAACTTTGCCTACCCTAAATCACATAAAACAGGTCCTCAACCCAAAATATCCAGTTAGGTTGGGTTGACTTGATGTGTTTGAACTTACATTGTCAGGTATAGCTGCATGCATATGGTTACTCACATTGTAATTGCCAAAATAAGAAATTCTATGACAAAGCGAAAACACTTGTAAGACAAATGGTTAATTAGAGAAATTTCAATAACAATCGACACATATATACATGTATAGAGTATATTGTTCAGGGAAATTTATTTTTTAAGTACTCTCTATAGACAGTATGAAACCGGATACGGTGGTGAACCCATATAAAAGCTATGAAAAAAACAGCGAAACCAGTCCAAGAATCCCCTCTAGGGGTTCTGCCAAAAAAAGGAGTGTCCTATACAGCCTGACACGCGCAAGTGAACAAAAATTAACTTAGTGGTGGCAAAATATCATGTTGTGTGGATTTTTTTATTGCCAATCTTGTAATATTTTTTTGATTGAGGTAACCAGAAAGTTTGCGCTACTCCTCATACCCATATTTTATTCCATATAATATAGTCTACAATGGCTTAACTACCCACAAACCAAGGTACTGTAATTTTGCAACTTTGAAAACAATTTGATACTAGTGATACCATTGAGGCAATAAACAACAATTTAAGATTAGAAGAATGGTCCAGTAGACAGCTGCCAAAACAGGGTGTATGCAGTGAATCAAAATAGTTAGTCGGATGAAAATTTTCATTTTTGTTAATATACATTGTTCATAAAAATATATATATATATCATTAAAACAACAGGAACTTACCTGATAAACTTAAACTTGCATATGAAGAAATACAATAAACATTAATGTGTTGATATATATCTTTTCTTTTTCTTTTTCTTTTTTGTGTATACATGCATGCATATCTATACATATGTCATCCAGGGATTTTATGGAAGACACATAAACATAATGGGGAAAGAGTGACACCCCAGTCCCACATCGTAACATGTGGGATACTTGAATGTGTATATAAGGACTCAAAGTTGATATCATTAATACCTTCAGTCATGACCTTTTGGGTGAGTCTATGGTGGCTAAGATGACCCAAGAAGATATTATTGAGACATTGCATTGGGCCTTATTATGCTATGATTTGATTCGGACTCGAGATTTGACCCGGTCGTTACATATGGTATCAGAGTTGATTCTCGAAAGCTTGGGTCGGGTCATCGGGCCTAATAGGCCGCTGGTATTATCTTACAATGGCTAGAGAGGCAAAGATCTAGGCATTGTGTGGCTATGTGTTCGGCCTGACGGAGACGTCAGGTATTTAGTGGAAGAGTCTGTAACACCCCAGTCTCACATCGTAACATGTGAAATACTTGAATGTGTATACAAGAACTCAAAACTGCTATCATTAATAGATTCAATCATGACCTTTTGGGTATGACCTTTTGGGTGAGCCTGTGGTGGTGGTGGACTAAGATGACCCACGAAAATATTATTAAGAGAGTGCATTGAGCTTTATTATACTATGATTTGATTCGGATTCGGAATTTGACCCGAGTCGTTAAGGGGATAAGGTAAAAACCTTTCTCCAAAATGGCATGAGCTGCATGAAATGGAATCCAAGCAAAGATATCAGTTCCAGGGAACATCACCCATGTCTTCTCTATGGAGTCATGATTGCCACAAGTTGCACAGACCTCCTTCACCAAAGGCTTGGATCCAGTTCCCTCAATCTCCTTCATTATTGATTCGAAAGGTGAAGGGACACTTGTTTTTGTTGTCCTTGCCCTCTTCCTGAGTGCTGTCAATGCTTCTCTATTCCCATTCCTCACTCTATCATTTTCAATTTGCTGCATTAACATAATGCAATTCAGTCAATATTATAGATAATTCAATCAATATAGTTCTAAAATTATGAGTACAAGGACCTGGTGTCGTGCTAATAAGAGATTCTCCGCTTCAGTCTCAATCTCAACTAGGCTCTCTTGGAATTGCTTCATAGAGGCATCCATTTATGTCCTCTATAAAAAGTTACCTGAATGGTCATAGAACAATAGTTCACTTTTCTGTCCTTTATAATACATATTTTTTCTCTTGGCTATCCAAAGAAGTACTTCATTAGTGTTACATTGGATATCATAGTTGTCACGGCGCCAAGTCGGGACGCAGCGGTAGTTAATCACGCTTAGGCGATAAGGCGTCCACCATAGTGTTCGTATGGCGACAAGTCGTAAACAATGTACACTTTATACATTATTTATTTTACTTTAAAAGTATATTACACAATAAAATTTTATATACACTAAAACCCAAAACATAATAACTAACACTATGAAAAAGTCTCCACTCTATACTGTCTCTAGTCATAGCACAAGCAAATTCATCAACTATGAAGTCATTTTCGTCTCCCTCATGAGCATCACTCTCATTCAAAGGAGTAGGGTCATGGGTTGAGTTACTTGGGTAATTGGAAAAGTCCATGGGTTATGATGAGTCATGGTAAAATAATTACTTAATCACTTAATTTGGGCACACTACCAATGCGTGAGTCTTGGTGGCTTGACATCCAAGGCGTTGTCTTGCCCTTCTCCAACGCCAAGACACCTAGTCATCGCCTAGGCGACACCATGACAACTATGATAAATATATCATATGTTCATATCAAATCCTATCACAATTTCAAATAAAATGTTGTCTTGGTTTTTAATATCACATGTAAATCCTTAAATTTAATCCAGATTCTTATCTAAACATAATGACAAAAGCAAACATTAGTGAGTTTGATTTTAATTACTCCCCCCGTCCCGTATTAAATGTCCTAATTGGTTTTGGCATGCTAATTAAGAATATATTTTTTACCTAAATTGCCCTTCTAAATTACCTTTTAGTTGTAATATCCATTCACTTTTCTATGACCCTAACATTAATTATTCCTTGTTAGTTTCCACATGAATAGAAGAGATGTTAAATTGATAATATGAGAGAGAAAGTGGTATAACAATACAACACTTTCCAATGTAAATCTTTTATCATTTTTTAAGTTTCTAACAAAAGTTGACTAAAAAGATTATGAGGGTATACGTGGAAAAATAATATAAAAATAGTTACTAATATAGAAATAGGACATTTATTGTGGAACATCCTAAAAAGGAAATTAGGACGTTTAATACGGAACGGAGGGAGTATTTATTAAGATTTTATTTGTTAGTAAAGATTTGCAATGTAAACGTTCTTCTTTCTTTTTAGACAAAAGAATAAATTTTATTAGAATAGAGGGGCATACAAAAGAAGTGGACAAGAAATCTTCCGAAATAGTTAAAAGTATAAAACTACAAAGCTCTTAAAGCAGGGCAGCCCCCTCTACAAATCCACAGTAGAACCCCCCAAAATCGCCCATTGTGCCGCCCACAAACAAGTAAGAAAAGCAATTCTGCCCAGAAATGCAAACTCTCCCTCCCATATCTAATTTTTCTCCCACCCTAGATCAATTATCTTCTTTCAATCAACCATTCAGTATAATCTTTAAATTTCTGAAGTTTCTATTAGCATGACAACAACCAACAAGTTCTTATAACCCTAAATTGACTACAAAATACACCAAAATTGACATATCCTACAAGTAAATTAAAGGTTGATTTCAATACATAATTTGCATGACTAAAGATTACAACTTTGGTATAAAAATTAGTCTAATGAACTCATAGACCATATACCAAAATTTGAAATTTTCGAATTCCACTAAATTAATATCTTATTCTAACATAGATGAATCCAATAAAACTGAACTAAAAGCAGGCATATTTGAATCATAGTGAAAACTCATATCAAAAAACAAAAACTAAACCCATCTTCAACTACAAAAGCATCAATTAAATCCAACAAAACAAACCCATCAAAATTTCTGGAAAAAGAAGAAATTAAAGTATGACAAAGAAAAACAAATGTAACATATAAATAATAAAGAAGTGAACCATAAATTAGAGTAAAAGGAGACACCTTTACCAATTACAAGGAAGAAAGCGAGAGAGAGAGGATCTTCACATTGACCAGGCCACCAAGAGAAGAAGACTGCTGCTACTATAAAATAAGAAGCAGAATGGCGAAATCTAGGCCGTCCATTTGGAGATCTGACGGAATATATGAAGCTGAAATGGATTTAATTGTCAGAAGTGTTATTAGTTGGTCCAACTTGATCTTGGTAGCTACCGAGGACGATAGTACGACGTCGTCTAGCTGTTTCTTTAGACTTTATGATATACAAACAAAACATTATTGGGTTACAATTTTTTTTTTTATTTTTTGCAATATATAAGAAGAAGCAAAAATTTATAAGAAAATACTTACATTAAGGCTCTATTTGTTAAGTGAAAACCACTTTTTCATTTTATTATTATTATTATTATTATTATTATTATTATTTGAAATAATTCAGAAGTGGACTACGATTTTATCAAGTCTAAGCATCCATTAAAACAGGTGAACAAATACAAAGATAATAGGAAATGGATCATATTAACTATTTTATGTGCAACACAATTACAATTACAATTACTCCCTCCCATAAAAGAGTTTTATTTATATTTTTTTTTTCAAATTTTAACTATATAATTCCTATATTTCACAAAATAAGTCTCATTTGTTAAAAAAATTATTTTACAATAAGAGTCTACTTTTCAGTATTATTAATATAAAATAACACAAAATTCTCAAATTGTAATCATAACTTTTACTAATTTTATTATCATACCAGAATAGCAACTTATTATTTATACGAGTATCCATGGAACTAAGAGAGCCTTTCCCTTCCATATGTATCGTAAATGGAATGAGTTTAGTTTTATAAACCAATAATTTAGATGGATGTACAAAGTGAATATCCATCAAATATCACAATATTAAACACCCAAACATACAGATTATCAGATGACAGAAAAAAAGCTTCAAACTTCATAAACTCCCGTCTCTCCATTTATTATACTCCCCCCGTCCCAAATTAATTGCTCAGTTTTGACTTTTAAAATTAAATTGACCATTTTTAAAATTAACCTTTTTACTATTTTTGCTAAAATATAGGTGAAGAGATTATAACCAAAAAAAGTATATACAATTTATTACTAACCCCAATTTTTATAATTTTAGAAATAAATTTATATATGCTTAATTATTAATTCTAAAAATAGTCGATTTGACTTAAAAAATTCAAAACTGAATAATTAATTTGGGACTGAGGGATTACTAAATGAACCACCTGTTGATACATATTAAATGAATATCATCGTCATAATTTCTTGTAATTTTAATCTCAGATCAGCTCATATCCGTCAATATATCTATATATCCAAATATTCTTTTTACCTTGTTCTTTAGAGTATAAGGAACTCTAGATAGTAGCCACAAAAACAGGAAGGAGGTGAACCATTTCCTCCAGCTCCATAGAATCATCGGTAAAAAGGCAGTTTATAACACAAAGACAATACAAGGGCAAGAAAATTAAGTTGTTTGTCCATTAGTTGTAGAAAAATCATATACAAACTTGCACAGCTCTAAAAGATTATTTATACATGTATTCAGAATAGTAGTAAGAATGTAAAACTGTAGGAGGAAGCAAAATGGAGTGTTTTTTTTTGGGGGGTGGGGGCGGGGGGGTGGGGGGTGTGTTAAATACTACTAGAGGAAGCACAATATTAAGTTTCATAGATAGCCAAACAAATTTCTACATCCTTCCAGTCTAGAGAGTTTCAGATTCATAACACACAGAGTTGGGAAAATTAAGGAAGACTCTAAACAAAATAAAACATCCTATACTATCACCTATGCATCCGTCAAAGTAGCCCATCACCTAGATTAGGTCCATTAAAGTCGTTTCCTTCCATTTCAGCCTTCAGAAAAGTAACCTCTTTCTTCCAGACCATTTGTCGCAACTCCAACTCAGCCAAAGATTTCTTTGCAGCATATATCTTCTCGCCCAACTGGTCCAACTCAATTGTACAAACTTGGTATTTGAAAGCTGTCGTGACTTCGTTAACCCTCCGCTGCAACCAGTCCACATGAAACCCAACTGCTATTGCATCAGCTGTTCGTGTCTGTATAAGTTTCATTTCATCATGACTTAGGGTGTCAAGGGTATGGTTACAAAGTCGATGCACAACATCTGCCACCAACTGCAAAAATGTGGACTTTGCAGCCACACTCTTCAGTATGCTCCCCGTAGTGATGTCACCATACTTGGCTATAATTTGTTTAACTATCAAACCATTCTGGGAAGAAGGTGTAAAATCATTCACCTCTGAACATAAAGAGACACAGGAAATCTTACTTGCAACCCCAGGAGCATCAATTTCATCTCCAGAAACAACTTTAGAAGCATCAGATGAATTTTCAATTGGCTCTACTTCAACCTCCTTGCTAGGCGCGGCCACTCCCGAATCTGTCGTAACAAACTTCGTATTAGGAGAAGCTGCACTTGTCCCCACATCACCTTCATTAACAATGCAGGTCCTAGGTAATACTTCACACTTTACACTCTGCTGCACTCCGTCCGATTTCAATATTACATACACCTCGTGATCTTGCCTTAGCCCTTCAACCTCCTCATTCTTAGGCTCATTATTAACAATTTGGACAACTGACTCCTCTACAACCCTATCCCTCACCTGCCCACCCTCAATCCCAACTCTTCCCTCCTTATCACCTATGCCTGCTCCAAAGGGAAAAGGGGTTCCTGAAAATAATTAAGCAACAACTTAAACTCAATTTTAAATCCTGAAAAATTGCACAAGATTCAATGATTATCGAAATTAGCATATACCATTTACTTCAATGCAAATAGATTCATTCAGCAAAACACTGATCAAGTAACAAAACCCAAATCTTTTTACATAGTATGGCCTATCTATAATCATGATTTATACAGAAAAGGCAAATGAATGGAGAAATCTAGAATATATTAGAACATTCACCAAGCAGAGCTGCTGATTGTGCTTGCGATGTAGCAGAAGATTTGGTGGACAAAGAAAAATTCAAGCCACAAAAACTTGGAAAAGAGACGGTAGGAGGAGCTGATGAAGCAACAGTAGCAGTTTTAGTTGATGCTGCAACTGCAGCAGTCGGAGTTGAATTAGTAGTAGTGACTGTTGGAAAGATACTTGAAGCAGTTCCAGAACCTATAGAATTGGGTTTTGTAACCCCTGCTGCTGGGCTAGAATTGGGTTTTGAAGTCGATCCAGCGCCACTTTTGAACGAAAATGCAGGTGCTGATTGAGTTTTAAATGGTGAAGCTGAACCCAGAAATGATGGCGAAGGTAAACCTGAAAATGGTGATCCTGAGTTCGCAAAAGGCTTAGTTGAATCTGAGGATGAGGAAGAAGCACCGAATGGTGAAGAACAAAAAACCAGAGAAGAATTTGAGGAATTTGAAGAAGATGATCCGGCAAAAGGTGAAGAGAGAAATTGTGAAGTTGTATCAATAGAGGCAGCGCAAGTGAAAGAACCAAACACATTTGAAGACAAACCCGAATCACAGGTCGGAGAAGCAGGAGCAGCGATGGGCGCACTGGCCGGATTTGAAGAACCACCAAATTCGAACGGAAATGGCGGAGCAGAAATGGAAAACGAAGGGATCAAAGAAGTACTGGAGAATACCGTGGAAGAAGATGAAGATGAGAATGGGGAAGGGGAAGAGGAGCCAGAAATGGGGGAAGATTGAGTTGAAGATGATGAATTAGGGTTTGAGAATACAGAAGATGATGAAGATGAAAATGGGGAAAGGGAAGAGGAGCTGAAAATGGAGGGAGATTGTGTAGAAGATGATGAATTAGGGCTTAAGAAGCCTGCCATCTTCATGCGAGGGTTTTGAAATTTGGGTAATAATTATGCTGGGGCTATGGGCTTTATATAGTAGAGATTGTAGAGGGTTTTAGTTTACGAAGTTTATGGCGTTGGACTTGGAGATTGGAAGCGGGTCGGATTATTCAACCATTCTGACTGACTTCATGGACTATTCGAGTCTTTTGGAGCACTCCTTCTATTTCAAAAAATTAAAGATATAATTTTATTTTTAAAATCAAACAATGGTATATGAAAATTCAAATTAATATAAATTTATTTAATTTTAGCATTCTTTTCATTATATATATCATTTTAGAAGAATTTTTTCTCCCATAATATAAGACGTTTTATATATATTTAGAAGAAAAAACTAATTATTTTTTACTTTGCTTCTTAAAAAGTGGAGTAATTGAGAGAGAGAGAGAGAGAGGAGGAGGAGGAGTAATTATAATGTATGGGTAGTAATGAAATTTCTAATGAACATTAATTACATAACATTAAAATTAATGAATTCTTTTAATATGTGTGATTATGTCTAAAACGTCATACATAATGAAAATGATGGAGTATATATAACAAAAACTATTAATCACAAAATTTATTTTATTCTAAAATTTTATAAGTCATATCAATTATGAAGTTCAATATGTCGTCGTTTGATTTCAAAAGTCAAATTGTATGTCTAATTTTAGAACGGAGAGAATACTTTTTAGTACTGAATTATTGATGATTATATGACAAAAATTTTAACCATTTTTACTAGACTTGACAGGAGGAAGTACTTTTTAGTGCTGAATTATTGATGGGTTATATGACAAAAATTTTAATTGTTTTTACTAGACTTGACAATATGAGCCGAAATTCATTGGATAATTTTGTATTATAAATTATAAAGTAAAATTTTTAGATAATCTCACTCCACCCACATAATATACGAATGAATTTGATCTATCATTGGATTCCATTTATTCACTCACTTATTATTAAAAGTTAGCTCATTTATCCATTCATTCACGTATTGAGCCTCAGCCGAAGTCGTAGAAATAAGGGGAATTTGTAATATTGTCGGGCGTTGGTCAAAAAGAGAGTCCTACCTCTTTTCTTTTTCCTTTTTTGAATAGATACACGTAGAGAACTTTTTTAGATGATTTTTCTAAAACTAAACTCTAAAAACTGCATACTCAGTTTTAAAATATAATATTAAGTCAATTTTAACTTTTGAAATTAATTTAAAATATTTCAAAGTCAAAAAAAATAAATAAAGAAAGATAATATATTCATTTTTTTAAAAAAATAAAAATAAATCACGCAATATGTAATGAAATATATGTCTGATTGGTACACCAAATTTCTTTCATTATATTAAAAAAATAAACAAATAATAGTAGTAGGAGTTTTGCCCACCTCCACGAATCATAATAACTCGGAGTACTATATCATTCGGGACAACAAAGTTCTAATTAAATTATTTCATAATAGTAGTAAAATCCACAAATTTTCAAGGGGTGATTAAGCAGATCATAAATTATCTCTTCAATAAATGAATTATTACTCTTTAAATTTTATATAATATTTATGAACAATAAATATGCTTTTTTTTGCTTACACAAAATTTAATATCTCATTTTTTGACTAATTTAATTACCCATAAATTAAAACCAAACAGTTTCCTTGTGCTTAGCCTGAGAGAGACCGTCTGTGTATCCCATTCTAGTTTAGTTTCTCCATAAATTTTATTTTCCAAAAATCTTAATTTAGGGCTAGGAGGTGTGAAATCTGTAAGTTTTCCGCTTGTGTTACGTATACCGCCATATACAAATCGTTTTGTCAATTTCAAAATTAAAAGATTAATTTTTTTAGTGTAAAAATTCTATTTTTTTTCTTTTGTTTTTATCTCCCAGTATCCGGCAATCATTAGGATCTGACTAATCCGGAACTGAGCTGCGGTCAGACCCACAAGGGGGAGGGGGAGCTCTTTCTAATATCGTTTTCTCCATTCACAAGACTTAAACTCGAGATCTTGTTTAAGGGGCACCGAATTCCTTCGACTCAACCCAACGAATGTTAGTTAGTGTAAAAATTCTAAATGTACTTTATGTTTAAATTTGTTATATGGGTTGACCCATATTTGTCCATATCCATTTATGACTCCCTGCTTACAACCTGCTTAATTTTCAACCCATTTACACCTAATTCATATAACCCAAACTACTTATGTCTGTTCAAACTAGCCCATACTTGTCTATTTGTCTGGTTTAATTTTTACTATCAAAGGTTTTTAACATTTTAAGTTAGTACTATTTGGTAAATGGATTTACTTTATTATAAAAAGTGAAAATAAATTACAATTTGACTGCAAAAAAAGTAACAACATTTAAAATTTACTTGTATGATTTTATCAACGCGTGGAGTAGGCAATTAGGCATACCCTTTTCTCTCTCTCTCTCTCTCTCACACACACACACTACGAAGGAGCACGGAAGAAGAACTCCTCTAATAAACAACTTAAATGGATCAACTTGCTGCAATTTTATTTTTATTTTTTCTTTTGTACATTTTTACCTTCAGTTATTTTTTTAATCCATCTGATTTAGTTTTTCATGTAATTGTTTCATCAATATGACTCATACGAGACCATGTTTTTAGCAATTAACAAAAACAGGGAATGACATAGTAGCTATTTTGTATGCCTGAGTACTGAAAAAGCAGTTAATATGGGAATTAATCTGAACAAAGCATAATATAAGCACAGTTCAGTAGTTCTGAGAGTAGCTCTGAAAAATGCTACTCCCTCCGTCCCAAATTAATTGCTTTTCTAGGATTTTTTAAGTCAAATTGACTATTTTTAAAATTAATAATTAAGCATATATAAATATATTTTTAAAATTATAAAAATTGAAATTAGTAATAAATTGTATATACTTTCTTTTGGTTATAATATCTTCACCTATATGTTAGCAAAAATAGTAAAAAGATTAGTTTTAAAAATAGTCAATTTAACTTTAAAAAGTCCTAAAAATGCAATTAATTTGGGACGGAGGGAATATGAAGTAACTAACATGCAGAATTGACAGGAAACATGAAAGTTGGATTATCCAAGAGTAGTACACTCAAAAAACTAAACAAGTACCGTACTTGAAATCAATAGAATGCCTTTCATGAAGGAAATACAATTATACAAATTTAGTTATCACTTTTAAAGCATTAAAAAACACTGTTACTACCACTAGTTACGCGCTCTCAAATATTGTATCATCATTTCTCAAAGTATTTGTAAGTCCACTATCAATGAGCTAATCACAAAGCCTTCTAACAAGTGTGTTGCATTTCCCATGAGTCATCGCCAAATCTTAGATACTAAATTTCAAAGCCACCTGGGTGGCCTTCTAAACAGTAACTACAAGTACTAATTATATAAGAAATACACACAAGTGCTACAAGTACTAATTACAATATTATCTAACACAAGTACTAAAATAGTAGTAAACAAAATAGTAGCAGCCAACATTTAAATTAGCAGTAACCAACAGTAGCAAACATTTCTGAACCTGAAAATAAAATATATGTATATTAGATCTATGAATATGTAACTCATAATATTGAATAAAAAAAATGATCAAACATTTGGGCAAGTACCATAAACCAATTTACAACATTTATGGAACAGACATCACTAATGGGAGTCAGATATCAATATCAATACTAAAAGCGGAGTTAATTCCACGAGATACCACCAAACTAATATATATACAAGCATTATAATTTTTTTTTAACAAGATATGCAGAGTAGATTAAAACATGTGGACACCATTGGTTTTAGTTTCAGCAAATTATTTGACACGTTTTTTAAACAAAATCTGAAGAAATAATAACAAGTATCTACAAACCTCTTCAAAATTGTATCGACTGACAAAATCAAAATACCCAATTCGAAATTAAACAATTACAATTCTCCAAAATCTAATCTTTTTTAACAAACCACTTCAATACCATGAATTCAACTAAATTCTTTGCAGAAATTCTACAACCTAATAAACCCTAGATTTCTTACGCTAGAAACAAAAATTACAAAATTAATACAGTAATGGAGCTTTACCTTCGTAGAGATAGAGATTTGGCTCGTTACGAGTGTCGCAATCGTCGGATCCATGTCGATTTGGCCGGAGTAGTACCTTCCGTTCTTCTTCGTAGTGAGAGAGAGAAGGGTTAGAGAGAGAAAGAGATATGATACAAGGATTTGGGTTAGTTTTTTTTTTGTGGCTGGCCCACCCTTCCGCGTCATTTTTTTAAGTTCGTCCTTAGTTCGCTTGATATGGTCCGTCGGAGAGCTTTGCCCTATATATATATATATTTGAAATCAATGTTTTTTTTGTCAAATATTGGGTTATTATATTTGAAATTGATGAACTAAATAAATAAAATTATTATATTAATAATGTTAAAAAGTCTACTTATAGTATGGTAAGACTGAATATTCATAATTACCAAGTAAAATAGTTCAAAATACTTCAACCAGTTAAAATAGGAAATACACTCCTTCACATGTTGCAGACAAATGAATCATCAATCATACTCGTTCATTTAGGGTTTAATTTTAAATAAAGTCTCTATTCTATTCAGTCCTTGATCACATTTCAGACTATTTCATGCATTTAGTTTTATGAAACGCCCCTTAATCAGCATTTTGTGCATCTCCTACCAAAATACCTCAACCACAAATGAAATCCGTATGCTTTTATTTATTTATCAAAATATAATGCGCCTTTAAATTTCTCAGATTCTTTTATTAAAAGAAAAGTTTTACAATCACTGTTAACGCCAAGATTTGTCTGCGCACTTCAGTCACTACAAAATGCGCTAATCCTGCACAATAACGAAACCTCACTCAAAGTTCCGGGTGGTTTTGCCACCGGGGGATAGCTCAGGCGTGAGAATTAGTACAGGCTATATCAAGGTTTTGATAACAATGGAGGTTTTTAGTTTAGTGTTTAGTTTTACATTACCTTTGAAATGTAGAGGAAAGCCTTATATATACACTCCCACTTGCCATCATCACGCCAGGTCCCACTTGACAGTATAAAGCATACGTCCCATCAACCAAATCATAATAAATGCTTTAGTCAGAATATAAGTCAACTTAGTTAAGAGATAACTTCCTTAACCAAATTACTTCTCTGCATCCCGAACCCACACCCCGGGTCGGATCTAGCACATCGGGTCGGGAGTCCCGAACCCAGAACCCAACATTGCCCCCTACTCTTTAATTATAAAAATGAATTATAATAAAAGAGTATAAAGAATGAATCTTAATCTCCAAATAATGAACCAAACAATCCTTTAGAACATAACCGCCCCATATCATCACATTCATTAATATCCCCAGTTGCCACGTGGCAATAACGGTCCCACCACATTTATTGAAACAGTACCGTTAGTGGGAAAATGGGCCGAATCTTAAGGGCCGCGCCCAATAAAGGCAACACCCTTCCAAAATTAACCGCCACTTTCAGCCCTAATTTTCAAATCTCTCAAATCTCCTTTCTGCAACCTTCACCACCGCTTCCCTACCTTTCCAATCATTTGAATCTCGCATCTCGTTCTTCTATCCTTCAATGGCAACCAATGACGCCTCAAGCTCTTCTAACCCATCGAAAACCAGTGCATCCGCGGCAGCTGCTAATGAGATCCTCCCTCCTACAGCAGCGATAACAACGGAAGCCACCACAGTCACCACCACTGCAATCGCATCAATTTCTACCGCCGCCGCACCACCAATTCCTTCCTCCGCCATCAAAACCAATTCCGCTTCCGGAGGACTCAGCGTTTCTTCCCAAGATCCTATCACAAGCTCCGATTTTCCTAGCAACCCCTTCTCTACTCCATCACCCCGAACCGAAGCCGAGCTTCAAAACATAAAGATGCTAGAAGAATACTCCTCAGACAAGACTTTTTACCATATAAACACCATATCCTCGCTTCAAACCAAAGATCTAACGTCTATCCGCGAACTGTACCAGATTCCCATATCTTACCAGATCCGCACACCCAACCTCAACGAAAGAATGTACCAACGCCCCAACGGCTGGACTGCTGTAACTGTCCAAGCCCTGAAGTATGGGCTCAGATTCCCCCTCAACCACTTCATCCTCACTTTCCTCAGCGTGGTCGGGGTCGGGCTCGCCCAATTGGTTCCTAATTCCTTCATTCATTTGATCTGTTATATAGCTTTCTGCCACGAGTGCCAAGTCGAACCGACCATGGACTTTTTCTTTGCCCTATTCACCGTAATTCGATCGCGCGAAGCAGGATTTCGGCAAATCAGCAAGGTACCAGTCAAGGGGGCTCAAAAGAAATCCCTGATGAGGACCCCGACCAGCAACAAGGGATGGCACTCTCCCAATGGTTCTACATCAAAGGACCCGATACCAGCCTAATATCGGATTGGGTTGGCTTCAGCAAAAATACCAACAATATTGAAGCCTTCCCGTCCGAACCGCGCTTGGGAGAGTTCAAACAATTCATCAGCAAGATGCCCGATGAGGAATGGGACTTCGAACTCCTCGGCAACCATACTTGGCTATACAATCATGGATGTAAGTACCTATCCTCGAACCTCAAACTAAGTTTTTATTGCTTGTAATTCCTTCTTACTAGTATAGATTTCTAACGCTTAACATCTTTCAGTAACGCTCATCAAGCCAGTCGCCCCGACCAACATCAGCCAAACAATTCCCCGAGCTACCGACCCGAATCTGGCCGATCCCAACGAGCCTTTGGAGGACGAGCCTCAGAATCGAATGCCGATAGCCGCCCGTCCAATCACGGCTATCCCAATGGCTCAAGTCCTTAAGAAAAGTACCTTGGAGATGAGCAGATCGGAAAAGATGGCCTTGATGAAGAAGCAACAGCTAAAGAAGAAGGTGCCACCCAACAGCCGCCCAAACCACTGAAGACTCCAGCAACAATTCCCGAACCGATCTCCCTAGGCATCATCGACGAAGAGACCGATGAGGAAGTACTGGAGCCTCTTGCAAAGAGATCTCGCAAAGAGGCTTCTTCTCCAGTACTTCCATCCGGCCCTACCCAACAAGTCAAATCTCAATCAGGAGGATCTCACTCTTCCGACCAATTGGCTTCGGCCCCTTCGGCCCCTTCATCTAGCAATCGGGTCAAGCCACGGACTCTCTGGCCCCAAAACCCATCGGACCCGTTTCCCTATGATCTCCTCGAGCGCTTCGTCATGCCCGCCGATAACGATCGGTTTAAGAATCATTCTCCGGATCAATACCTGGAAGACTTCACAAGGCTTCAACTCCAGGTAAGACATCATTTCATACCGAGCCGCTTTTTCATTTGAACTTGATTCTGATCCATATTTTATACAGGCTAATGCCGTGTTTGCCCGATCTCTACCATCTCTGCTTAAATTGGCGAAGAAGAACAAGGAGATCGAGGCAGAAAACGAATTCCTGAAGGGTGACATTCGATCCCTGGAATCCGACTTAGAGAAGGAGAAGGATCTTCATATCGATATGAAAGATAAGCTCACCGAAGCCAATAGGGAGAACTATCAGCTTCGGAATCGGGTCGACATCCTTCAATCGGAAATTGCCGATCGGGAGAAACAGAATGAAAGGCTTTATGGAGGAGCGAGCCCTATTGAAGGAAAACGATTCCGATCAAAAGAAAGCAATAGCCGCCCTCAGAAGAACAGATGGAGAAGACCCACTTCAAATTGAAGGATCTGATCCAGGCCTACAACTCATTGGAGGAAGAGCACACCCAGTTGAAGAACCAAGGACCTCCGATGACCGAAGAAACCAAGTTCCAAATAATAGAGGAGTATAAGGCATCCCCCGAACTAACCGACAAGATTATCATGCAATTCTCTGAAGGGTATCAAAGCCACAAAGAGAAGATCAAAGAGAAGATGATGGCTGCGGGACTGGACACCTCTATCCTCGATTCTTCGGACGACGAAGAGGGGTCAGATGAACCGCCTACTTCCCCGACCCCATAGGGTGGTTCAACTGCTTTTTCTTTTCGGATGTAAATAACACAATTTGTAATTTCAACAACTATTAATGAAATATCCCAACATTTTCGTTTATACAACCTGATAGCATTTTATTTCAATGAACATAAAGATTTACATAATCGGCAATAAGAAATGGCTATGACTTACTGGTAATATCTTCTAAGTCTTCCAGCATGCCAAGTATTCTTAATATCCGAACCGTCCATACCCCGAAGCCGGTAAGTTCCTGGCTTGGGCACCTCAACCACTTCATAAGGCCCTTCCCAGTTCGGCATAAGTTTGCCTGAATTCTGGGGAGTCGAGGCCGCTGCTTCCCGAAGCACCAGATCTCCAACCTCAAATCTCCTAACCTTTACCCCTTTGTTGTAGTGTTTGGCCGTCCTCTTCTGATAGGCCGCCAACTTTATGACAGCTGACTCCCTAACCTCATCTAACAAATCCAGATTGAGGCGAAGTCCCTCGTCATTATATAACTCCCTGTATTGGCTGACTCGAAGTGAAGGAGATCCGATCTCAACAGGAATAAGGGCATCGGTCCCGTAAGCGAGACGAAAAGGCGAATCCCCTGTCGTTGTTCGAGTTGTTGTCCGATATGCCCATAACACACTAAGCAACTCTTCGGGCCATCTTCCTTTGGCTTCATCCAACCTCCTTTTAATTCCATTGAGAAGAGTTCTATTAGTGACTTCCACCTGGCCGTTTGACTGAGGATGCGCCACCGAAGTCTTCCTGTGCTGAACTCCCAGATCTGTGAGAAATTCTTCGAACTTTGCACCTACAAACTGCCTCCCATTATCCGATACTATTACCATTGGGATACCGAAGCGATACACAACGAATTCCTTAAGGAATTTAATACACTCTTGCTCCGTAATTGCTTTGAGAGGTTTAGCTTCTACCCACTTCGTCATATAGTCGATGGCCACAATAACAAAACTGACCTGCCCCTTAGCCTTTGGCAAGGGTCCTAGTAAATCAATCCCCCATACAACAAACGGAATGGGTGATAATACCGAATACAACTCTTCGGGAGGTTGGTGAGGGATCGTCCCATTCAACTGACATTTAGGGCACTTCTTAACAAATTCTCTAGATTCTTGGAAGATGGTTGGCCAGTAGTAGCCCTGCCGTAGAATCTTGTATGCTAATGCCTTAGCGCCCATATGGTCTCCACATATACCTTCATGGACTTCCCGAAGTGTATAATCAGCTTCGGAAGGGGTCAGACACTTCTGTAGCGGAGAAGAAAACGCCCTTCGGTATAGGTCCCCATCGATCAAGATGAAAAACGAACTTCGATGCTTGATTTTCTTGGCTTCTAACCGATCCGAAGGAAGGACGCCATCCGCCAGATAGGAAATATACGGCGTGAGCCAACAGTCCATCCTTTCTATCGGGAGCACCTCTGTCCTTCGAATGCTCGAGTCCCCCAGGACCTCCAGGTAGACTGACCCACTAAAAGAAGCAGTTTCCGTTGTAGCCAATTTTGCCAAGGCAATCGGCTACGGTGTTGTCTTCCCGACCAACTCCTTGCACACTATATGATTCAAAATAATGTAGTCGGTTTTTAACAGCAGATAAGTATTTCGTCATCCGATCCCCACGAGCTTCATAATCTCCTACTATCTGCTTAACCACTAACTGAGAATCGCTGAAGATGACTAAGCGTTTTACTTCCAAACTTCTTGCTAACCGCAATCCGGCCAAAATGGCTTCATACTCTGCCTCATTATTGGTCGCTTTGAACTCAAAGCGAATGGCCTGCTGAACCTTAAATCCCTCCGGGCTAATCAATATGACCCCTGCTCCACTAACATCCGAAGTCGAAGAGCCATCTACATACAAAGTCCACGACACATGAGCTGCTTGATCGCCCGACACCGAACTCACTACCATTGCACCATCATCGGTATCGGGTTCGGTAAACGAGCACTCTACTATGAAGTCAGCTAACGCCTGACCCTTAATGGCAGTCCGAGGATGATAGTCTATGATAAACTGAGTCAACTCCATTGCCCAAGCAGAGAGGCGTCCCGACAAATCTGGCTTATTCATGATCTTTTTCAGCGGCTGATCAGTGTATACTACCACCAACCTCCCTTGGAAATAATGCCTCAGCTTCCTGCTTGCTATGACAAGTGCATAAGCGAATTTTTCCAAGTTGGGGTATCTGGTTTCGGCATCCCGAAGCACATGGCTAACATAGTAGACGGGGCACTGCCTGCCCCCTACTTCGCGAAGTAATACAGCTCCCACCGCCAATGAACTCGCCGCCAGATACAGGTATAGGGGTTCCGAAGGAATGGGCTTCACCAGAAGTGGAGCTGAGGAAAGATACCTCTTGATTCCTTGGAACGCGTCTTCACACTCTGATGTCCATTGGAAGGTCTTTTCATTCTTCGGCCCTTTCAAAGTGTTAAAGAAGGGTAGACACCGTTCCGCCGATTTTGACATGAACCTCCGAAGCGCAGCAATCCTAACCAGTCAATCGCTGTACGTCTTTGAAAGATTGGGGAGACTTCATGTCTAAAATGGCACTGATCTTTTCCGGATTAGCTTCGATCCCCCTCTTGCTGAGCAAATACCCCAGAAATTTACCCGAACCAAGTCCAAAAGTACACTTGGTAGGGTTCAGCCGAAGCTTGTACTTTCTGATCGTCTCAAAGCAGTTTTCCAGATCATCCAAATGGTTCCGAACTCCCACGCTTTTGACGATCATGTCGTCCACGTATACCTCCATGCTTCGACCCAGTAACTTGGCGAACACATAGTTCATCATTCTCTGATATGTGGCTCCCGCATTTAGCAATCCGAACGTCATTTTCTTGTATGCGTATATTGCTCGATGCGTGATGAACGCCGTCTTCGGCATGTCCTTCTTGTCCATGGAGATCTGATGATATCCAGAGAAAGCGTCCATGAAGCTAAGCATGTTGAAACCTGATGTCGCATCAATCAACTGGTCGATGTGCGGAAGAGGGTAAAAATCCTTCGGACAAGCCTTATTCAGATCGGTATAATCTATGCAGACTCTCCATTTGCCATTCTGTTTCCGCACTAGCACCACATTTGCTAGCCACTCGGGGTAATCAATTTCATAAATGAAATCCGCCTTTAGCAATTTGGCGATCTCATCGTCAATGATCTTTTTGCCTATCAGGAGCGAAGATCCTCCTCTTCTGACGGATAGGCTTCCTAGAAGAGTCAATACACAGCTTATGAACCGCCACCGACTTATCGACCCCAGGCATGTCAGAAGGCTCCCATGCAAAAATGTCCCGCATATACCCGAAGTAGCTCGATTAGGCTTGTTCGAAATGGCTCTATCAAACCCTGCGCCTATCTTGATCAGTTTATCGCCCTTTCCAACAATCAATTCTACCTCCTCTGTCTCTTCAGCAGGCAACGCAAGGGGTTCGGAATTTCCCTCGGTGAACGGCTCGACTTCTATAGCCATTGTTTGTTTCTGCTTGCTGACTCCAACCGCCGAGGATATCAACGAATTCCGATAACACCTGCGTGCCATGTCTAGATCACCCTTTACCTCACCGACCCCCTCCGAAGTCGGGAACTTAATTTTGAAGTGACCTATGGAGGTAACAGCCTGAAGTGCAGCCAAAGTGGGTCTACCCAGAATGGCATTATAGGCCGAATCTACCTGGACCACAAAAAATCTGACTATGACTTCTACCTGCCTCGGTGCCGTACCAAAGATAACCGGCAGTTCCAACGGTTTCCGGACACGCGAACAGGATCATTGCTGAAGCCATACAACGGAGATTCCTGACCCACCTCCATCCTTGCTCCCCCCAGGTCTAGCCTATTGTATGCATGAGTAAACAATATGTCGACCGAAGATCCATTATCGATCATTATTCGCTTCATATCCATGGATCCGACCTGGGCTGTGATGGCCAGCGCCCCTTCATGGGGATCAATTGGTTCCGAGGGGTAATCCTCCTCGGTAAATGATATTACCGTGTTGAGAAACGGTCGATCTCTAGCCGAAGGTCGTTCCGAAACCGATAACACGGCATCCATCAGGCCACTCCTCTTTCTCCCAACTTTCTTCCCGAACGTTCCTCCAGTGATGACATCAGCACAATTTCGTGGAGGGTTCGGTGGAGGTGGTGCCTCGAGGCGTCTTTCTCGGTTTGACCCTCTTTGGCCTTCCGAACTGGAATTCTGCCGACCTACTACATACTGAACCAATTCACCATTTTGGATTTTCTTCTCAATTAAATCCTTCAGATTGTAACAATCCTCCGTACTATGACCAGATGTCTGATGATATTCACAATAACGATTAGGGTTGCCCCGGTGGGATCGGGTAGTGGTTGGACAGGGTTCAAACGAAGGCTGATTTCTGATCTCTTCCAGAATCCTCGTTCGATCTGTAGTGAGGGGGGTATACACCTTATTCACATTCTTCTTCGGGTAAGGTGGTTTGCCTCCTGTATTAACCCCACCTTGACCGCCTCCCGAGCTAGGTCCACCATAGAAATTGCCTCTTGGCTGGTTGCTAGGCCGAGGAATATGGTTCCTATCTTTCTGTTTCGTACTTTCTTCATTCCGATCTTGAGGATTTAAGCTTTTATAGGCTTCTTCTATGGTAATGAGTCCTTCAGCTCGACCATAGGTTTCAGCTAAATCCATTGGGGGGTTGAGAATGAGGTCTTTCCACAAATCTTTCGACTTCGTAGCATCCAGACCCGTTGTGAAAAAACCCAACTGCTTGTTGTACATTCAAACTGGTCACGGTACCAGCCAAGTCTCGAAATCTTTTCACATACTCACCCAAACTCTCACCCGATCTCTGCTTTACTTGGGTTAGAGCAGTAGTCAGCTTTCCTCTCTTCTTATTGCTCCCAAATCGCGCATGAAACTTATTACTTAGATCTTGCCACGACCCGATAGAGTTCGGGGGGAGAGACACCATCCATTCTCGAGCTGACAGCTTCAGAGTTGTGACGAACATGTGGCACTTAGCAGCATCCGGATGATCATAATAATTCATCACTTGATTATACCCGTGAGTATGATCATAGGGATCACCAGTACCATCGTAAGAATCTAGGGGAGGCATTTTCTTGGTCTTGTCTGCTTTGACCTGTTCAATCTCCCTAGTGAAAGGTGAATTTGTTACGTTCGGCAACTCCCTGGCCTGAACCACCGCGGCTAGTTTTTCTTCTAACTCAGCCAATCGTTTAACAACGGGATCGGTTTCGCTTCTTCGGGGTGGCGACCGAGGCCTGCCACCCGAACCGGATCTCCCTCCTTCATTACTATTACCGTGTCGAGAACGGCTTATCCGCCTGTTCCGATCTGGAGTGTGGCTCCTGGGCCTGCTTCGGTCCTGTGAGCGGCTTCTGTGCCTTCTGCGATCAGGGGAGCGGCTCTGACGCCGGCTCATCAGGCGCAAAGGGCTTTGATGTCTGCTACGGATTGGGGAGCGACTATCTCGCCTGCTCTCATTCTCCGAGCGGTTATGTCGCCGGCTCCGAACCGGGGAGCGGCTCTGTCGCCTGCTCCGAACTGGGGAGCGGCTCTGACGCCTGCTCCGAACTGGGGAGCGGCTCTGACGCCTGCTCCGAACTGGGGAGCGGCTCTGACGCCTGCTCCGAACTGGGTCGGAACCATCCGAACGATTAGTCCTGGACTGGTTCCTGTCAGTGTTCTGTCGGCCAGGGGGTCGGCTTGATGAAACCTCCTCCTGTCCTTCCAGCCTGGCCAAATGTTCAGCTATTTCTCGCTGCTGTTGGCGTAAGGCCTCCATTACTTCCTGATCTTTTGCCCTTCGTTGGGTCAGGATCCATTGCCGTTTATCTCCATGATCGGCATTACTGCCTGAATGAACAAGGGTTCGAGCTGGGTTGGTAGTCATATGAGCCGAAGGTTCTGGCGTCTGCTGGTTTGTGTGAAACAGACGACGACGAACCGGGGCAGATTGGACTTGCAAAGGCACCCTAGTCCGACCCCTTGGTCCCAACCTTTCCCTATAAAGCCGACGACCTGAGTCGGTCAAGGACCGACCTACGAGTTGGTGTATGGGAATCAGCTGATCTTTCCCCTCCGTTATGGGCTGTATTCACCATATCTGTTCCCTAGCTTTAACAGTGACTGTGAACTAACACTAAAGGCCCTCCTTCTAGCGCCAATGTTAACGCCAAGATTTGTCTGCGCACTTCAGTCACTACAAAATGCGCTAATCCTGCACAATAACGAAACCTCACTCAAAGTTCCGGGTGGTTTTGCCACCGGGGGATAGCTCAGGCGTGAGAATTAGTACAGGCTATATCAAGGTTTTGATAACAATGGAGGTTTTTAGTTTAGTGTTTAGTTTTGCATTACCTTTGAAATGTAGAGGAAAGCCTTATATATACACTCCCACTTGCCATCATCACGCCAGGTCCCACTTGACAGTATAAAGCATACGTCCCATCAACCAAATCATAATAAATGCTTTAGTCAGAATATAAGTCAACTTAGTTAAGAGATAACTTCCTTAACCAAATTACTTCTCTGCATCCCGAACCCACACCCCGGGTCGGATCTAGCACATCGGGTCGGGAGTCCCGAACCCAGAACCCAACAATCACTTTACTAACTTTCTTATTTTTTTTTGTTGAAACAACTATACTAACATTATTATTACAATATACGTCATCTGTCTCGAATTATAAGATTAATGTTGACTTTTTTTAAAGTTAATTTGAGATATTTTTAAGTTTAAAATTGACATGATTCATTTAAAATAATAACTTTTATAACTAATACATAAAATTTTGTAGGTAGTTTATAACATTCATAATTATATTGCATAAACTACATGAATATTAATGTCAATTTTAACTTTCAAAATATCTGAAAAGACTTTTAAAAAGTCAATATTGATCTTAGAATAGAGATAGTATTAGTTATCAAGATTTTTTTAACATATAATATTTAAGGAGCTGTTACTAGTACTTTTAATATATCATGACATTTAAATAACAGTTAAATATGAAAATCACTATTTTTTACATATATTATGTTAAGCACTATTCTTTATTTAAATTTTTATTTATTAATGATAGTTGTTGACTAATTTATGGTTTTAAATTTTCAGCGGTGAAATCAAGTGAAAGAAGATATATATATATATAGAATGGGGATCCAGTCCGGGATCCCGGATTTTAACAAAATCCGGACTTTTTTTTTTTTTTTTTTTTTTTGCTTTTTTTTTTAAAACAACTAAAAATAAATAAATAAATAATTATGGAACTGAAATTTTTACATAATACAATGTTTTGGGCGTGTTTTGGATACATATAACAAAACATGTATGTACAGTCTGCGCAGACTGTACATACATGTTTTGTTATATGTATCCAAAACACGCTCAAAACATTGTATTATGTAAAAATTTCAGTTACATAATTATTTATTTATTTATTTTTAGTTGTTTTAAAAAAAAAAGCAAAAAAAAAAAAAAAAAAAAAAGTCCGGATTTTAGCAAAGTCCGGGATCCCGGACTGGATCCGGACTCTATATATATATATATAAAGCTTTGAAAGAAATTTGGTTGTGTTGTATATAAATGTGTAATACAAAAGAAGAGAGGGATTAGCCATTTTGTACACTTCACCTACAAATTCTAATACTTAACTTCAAAAACAAGTAAGTATAAAAGTTATCTTATTTAGGAAATCCTAATTAATATCAACAGTAGTATTAATGTTCATGCGGGCACCAGACTCTTGGCTTTGAAGATCCAACAAATCCTAATTATATTTGCAAACTCAGTAAGTCATTCCATGGACCTAAAAAATGAAAATTTTCATTTAATCTTGTTACATAATTAATAACAGCAGTACAAATATAATTTAGTATTTATGGTTGTAATTTATCTAGAATAGCAGATGAAGTTTGAAATATTCGACATTGGTCTGAATTATTCCTTTATCCGAATATATCTGAATTATTCCTTTAGTATAGCTAGAGTTTTTTGCTCTTAATTGTAAATATATATTATAACTAGTACGTAGAGAACAAAAAATACAACAATTCGATCGACATTCAATTAATTAACCTTGCCAAATTTCATTGAAACCTACTGATAAACACATAATTCATACATTTTATTATCCCTAATTTTGTCCTTTTAATTATATTAGTTTATTTATTTAATATATTTTATTTCATTTTGTAGGATTTAATATTTTGTTGCAATAAAGTCAAAATCTTGGTGATCAAGCAATATTTAATGCTCTTATTCATGTAAGGAAATATCCAAGAAGAATTCTACAAGGAAAAGGAAGGATGTGGGACAATCTTAGTGTGCAAGTCAAATCCAATGAAGGAAAAGAAAGTCAATCTAGAAGATATCTTTGAAAAGTTGATTGCCACTAGGAAGTTGAAACTTACATGGAAAGGGACTCTTGAGAGATTACCATATAGAGGTTGAAATCAAAAAGGGAATAAAAGAGGCCAAATTCAATGAATATAAATTAGGGCACACATTTATTTTTCCTATAAATAGGTCTCTTGTTTTAGAGAGAAGTACGTATCAGTTTAGGTTAGGAGTAGGAGTAAATTAAATTATTGTACGCTTGTTGGAGGATCGTTAATTAAAGGGGTTTTTTTTTATTTTATTTTTAATTTTCTACTTCTTCTTTATTTTAGTTAGTTTATTTATTTTCATGTCTAGTTAATTTCTTTAATCTAGGATGAAGATGAAATTAAATAATTATTCATGATAATATTTTATTTCTTCTATTATATATGCTTTTTATGTTTAATTGATTTCGCCTTCATGTTTCGTTATTGAAATACCTTCGTTTTATAGTTCTTATGTGATTTTAAATTAATTAAGAGGTCTTGATAGATTATTGTTAAGATATGAGTTTTTCGTAATCCATGCTTGCTCAAATAAATTTTGATGGGTTATAGTTAATCATTAAATTTTCATAGTCCATGCTTGCCCACGTTAATTATAAAATTATTAAATTAAAGGGAAGCGAGATCAAAATCATAATTAAGTTATAAAAATAGAAGAGATTAAATTACTTGTTATGTTTATTATTTAATGGATTCGAATTCCTAGATTGCTTCCTTATTATTAGTTAGTTTAATTATAGTTAATTGATTCTCAATCTTTATTTCTAATTCGCCTAAAATAGATATTAAGGATACATTAAAATTAATCTAGTCTCTGTGGGTTTGACCTGTACTTGCCAGTTCTTCAATTTGACACTGTGCACTTGCAGTTACATATTTTTATCACATCAAGTTTTTTTTGGCGCCGTTGCCCGGGGACTAGAATTAATTTTTTTTATCCCTTAATATTTATTTATTCGAATTAGTTTTTCAACTCTAATTTTTTATTTTATTTTTTTTTCTTTCCAGGATTATCGCAGTGGATCGAAGGAGCGAAAAAATAAAGATTTTATTGTTGCGCTATTCCTAGTATTTTGTATCTTAACTCAAAAAAAAAATAGTAGCTTAGTTTTATTTTTTATTTTTTTAGTTTTTATTGTTAGTTAGAAAACTAATTGCCGCATACATGCATTCACTCACGTAGAGCACATCCTGTTTAGGTTTTTACTTTTATTTTTATTTTTGTCAATTATAAACGGTGGTGATTGCTAGAGGATCGAGGTACGTCAAATTTCTCCTTCTTTCGTAATTCACATAGTTTTAGGACACTTTATTTGTTTACAATTTTTTTTATTTGTGTTCTCATTTGTATTTAATTTAAGGGCAAATCCTGTAACAAGATAAGGTGGGAATTTCATCACCCTTCCTTGGCCCACAAACAACCCAACTTGCATTTTGCATAACCTTGACCTAATAAAATCAAGTAGACGTTGGCCCTAGGACTCTCGAGCTCAATTAGGACAAGAAACTCCAAGAGGAGGCTGAATTTTTAATTAATCAAACTACTGGTGTCTAGGCAAGTGGTTCAAAAGGCAAACGCCTAAAGAACGTGTGGTTATTTAATTAGTCACCGTACCCACGGAGAGACTCCCACCGTTCTTACACTTATCTGGCTAGTGGCTTGATTAATTTTGAATTTTGTGGACCTTAAGGTGTAACTTGGAACAGTTAGGAGCTGTCTAGATTTTATTTAGGTTAACCGTAGAATTAGGATATTTATTTATTTATAATTTTTTTTTCCTTTTGTGTGACTTTTGTGGCTAGTTGTTTATTTGTCTTGTGATTTGTGGAAAGATGGACTCCTATTATAGTTGGAATAATAATTTTACTTGAAATCAAGAACCCTATGAAAATTTTAATGCACACCAAGTAAATCAATTTTTTCCAACTTATGAAGATCCTTATCTAAGTTCTTATCCATATCCATATTCGGATCCAGAACCTCAATATCCACAAGAATTTTCAAATGAAGAAGAAGAAAGATTCAATACCTTAGAGAAAACTATGGAAGCTTTAATGGAAACTCATTCTCGTCTAGAAATTCAAATGAGTCGGTTAGCCACCATAATAAATGAACAAGAGGTGGATGAATTTTCTAGTGACTCTGAGGTTAATTTTAAAAATCATGATGACTGTGGAAATGATGAGAAAAATAAAATTTTTGGATTTAATTCTACACACTTTGAGTCAAGCTAATTTGAGGAGTTTGAAAATTATGAGTCTATACCTAAAGTTGATCATGTCGCATTTAATGAATCGGTTGAAAAAGTTTATAAACCTAAAGTTCTATATCCTGAAAGACTTATTCTTAGAAAACAACCGAGTGATTTTGTAGACCAACCCATAAAAGTAAACATGATCCAAAAATTGTCCATGACCCAAAAGGTAATTGAAAATAGACTCATGATTGAAGATGATCCAATTGATTTTTTCTTAAAACATCTTGACCAAAATTGGAATGAATCTGAATATTTAGATAAGGTTAATGAGATGTTGCGATCCACTTCACATAAGTCAACAAAATGGAAACATGCATGCGAGCCAATTCGTCCACATTTTGAGCGTATTCGTAAATATTTTCCCGAGGTAAACTTTAAGCATAACTGTGATGAAAATTTTGACTATTTTCAATTTCTTAGACCTCCGAAAAATCATGAAAAGTTCACACTCACTTATCCATTTGTATCATTCATTTGTAGTCATATACTTTTTAGGATATATGAAATTCGTAGGTATGTACATTTATTTTCTTTTTCACCACATTTATTGTAGCACTACGGCCCCACATACAAGGTAAAATTCTTTCATTTCTTTGTTCTCTATTTTTCATTTGCATACATTGAGGACAATGCATGATTTAGGTATGGGGGGAGTTTGTATTATAGTATTAGATTAGATATTTTTTATTTTTTTTCTTTTTAGGAACAAATTTTAAGATTTTTTTTTAAAAAGAAGTAAAAATTTTGTTTGACTTTTTATGGATTGAATTAATTCTAATAAGTTTCTGTGGAGCAAAACTTTAAGTAAGATTGAAAGATTTAGAACTCTTGAACCTTTGATAAGATACAAAATCTTAGTTCGAAACACCATCTTGAGTAAAATAAAATTCCTATGCATTTTTGGCACTTCACGTTCGCACTAACTCTTAGTTGTGGGGTATAAACTATGATTTGAGCAATTTCAAGAAAAAAAAGAAAAAATTTGAAGAAAAAAAAGAAGAAACAGAAAAGTTGAAAAAAAGTTGGAAAAAGAAAACTGCTTCAATGTTCATTGAACAAAATAACTGGGTATCTAAGCCTCAGGAAGCATCGATATTCACGCTGAAAAGTGTGATGGATATAAGCAACTTGACTAGTCAAATTTTGTGGCCTTTGTTACTCGAGTTAGTATGCTCTTAGGGGTGTCTTTACACCTAGTGCCCTAAAGCCAACTGGTTGGGAGTCATTGATCCAACGCTCGCTACATGGGTAACTCTGAAAAGCCTAAGAAAATGAGACATTGCACAAGTCAAGGAAAAAAATTAAAAAAAAGAAAGGAAAAAAAAGAATGAAAAAAATGAAAAAAAAAGAGGAAAAGAAAAAGAAAAATGAATTTGCTTGATTTTCATGGTAAAAATCCCTACTAAGAGTTACATCACATACACAATGCATGCATCATATGGAATTAGTTTTATGAAGGATGGTGTCTAGAATGAAGATTGAGTATTTTTGATAAGGTGAAAGTGTGATGTTGAATTTGATCTTGCTTGTGTATAATGCCCATGTATACTTAGAAGTTTTCTTTCGATTTCATAATTTGTTGAACCCAAAAATATTTTATTTTGAATTTTAAAATTTGAATTTTGTGGGTATATTCACTGCAAACCCTCACGAGACACAACTCGTCCACTTGGGGTAACCTTGGGGTTTAAAGGCTTGTTGCACATGCTAAGTGCAATCGTGTTTCCTACGAAAATGGGGTAGTATAGTTTTTATTTTTTATTTTTTTTATTTTTATTTTACTCGAGGATGTGCAAAAACTAGGTATGGGGGTATTTGATAAACACATAATTCATACATTTTATTATCCCTAATTTTGTCCTTTTAATTATATTAGTTTATTTATTTAATATGTTTTATTTTATTTTGTAGGATTTAATATTTTGTTGCAATAAAGTCAAAATCTTGGTGATCAAGCAATATTTAATGCTCTTATTCATGTAAGAAAATATCCAAGAAGAATTCTACAAGGAAAAGGAAGGATGTGGGACAATCTTGGTGTGCAAGTCAAATCCAATGAAGGAAAAGAAAGTCAATCTAGAAGATATCTTTGAAAAGTTGATTGCCACTAGGAAGTTGAAACTTACATGGAAAGGGACTCTTGAGAGATTACCATATAGAGATTGAAATCAAAAAGGGAATAAAAGAGGCCAAGTTCAATGAATGTAAATTAGGGCACAAATTTATTTTTTCTATAAATAGGTCTCTTGTTTTAGAGAGAAGTACGTATCCGTTTAGGTTAGAAATAGGAGTAAATTAAATTATTGCATGCACGCTTGTTAGAGGATCGTTAATTAAAGGGTTTTTTTTATTTTATTTTTAATTTTCTACTTCTTCTTTATTTTAGTTAGTTTATTTATTTTCATGTCTAGTTAATTTCTTTAATCTAGGATGAAGATGAAATTAAATAATTATTCATGATAATATTTTATTTCTTCTATTATTTATGTTTTTATGTTTAATTGATTTCGCCTTCATGTTTCGTTATTGAAATACCTTCGTTTTATAGTTCTTATGTGATTTTAAATTAATTAAGAGGTTTTGATAGATTATTGTTAAGATATGAGTTTTTCATAATCCATGCTTGCTCAAAGAAGTTTTGATGGGTTATAGTTAATCCTTAAATTTTCATAGTCTATGCTTGCCCACGTTAATTATAAAATTACTAAATTAAAGGAAAGGGAGATCAAAATCATAATTAAGTTATAAAAATAGAAGAGATTGAATTACTTGTTATGTTTATTATTTAATGGATTCGAATTCCTAGATTGCTTCCTTATTATTAGTTAGTTTAATTATAGTTAATTGATTCTCAATCTTTATTTCTAATTCGCCTAAAATAGATATTAAGGATACATTAAAATTAATCTAGTCTCTGTGGGTTTGACCTGTACTTGCCAGTTTTTCAATTTGACACTGTGCACTTGCAGTTACATATTTTTATCACATCAAGTTTTTGAGTACCTTTTGTTTCTTCTTCTATCACTTTTGCGTATATATGCTCTGTAGTTGTATTAATTCAATATATAATTCAGTTCCGTATATAATGAGAATCCATACATATTATCCAACTAAAAATCAATTGGTAGTAACGGAGGAGTATTAATATAAAACGAGTTTAATTTCTAGATATAATTTAACTTATATGGGATTTTAACCCAATAATATATTATTATCAAACGTTGATTAAACATAAACTAGAATTCTAAAAATACAACAATTCAACATTCAATATTAAGTCGACAAATTTCATTGAAACCTAAACTTTTGTTTCTTCTTCTTCTTTTGCTTCTACTTTTGCTTCTGCATTTTCAGATTGTTTTCGTGTCTTGTAGGAGTACCAAGATGCCACAAAAATAAATATACAAAAGTTAATTGCGGCCACAACTGATAGATAACCGTAAAAACGATCCAACCTGCAATTTTCAATCTTATCTGCTATCCATCCCGGATGTTTATCGTCCTTGGTCACAACTCTAATGAGCCAGATTACGAAAACACTAAGCATAATTCCAGTACCAGTCACAAAGGCCGCTAGCGCTGCTGCATATCTCTTCACTGAAGAAGGTCCCTTGTGGCTAAAAAACCCCTCAATTCCTTCACTTGCTAATCCATCCATTGCACCAAACATGACAAACTGTGGAGTCAGCCAAAACACCGTCATTGGAATTGGATCCGCGGATACATTCGCTCTTATTACTCTTAGCCGTCTTTTTTCCACCAGCATTGCTGTAACACAACATAATACAGTTAAGCACATTCCTATACCAATTTTTGCTGCATCAGTTGATCTCTTTCTTTTTTTAATCCATATGGCTAGTGTTTTGGTCCGTAGAGTTTTCTAGCTAAAAAGCTTGCGATAGACTGCATTAACACGAAGACTTGAAGAGGCAAATTGTGAATGGCCCCGAGGTTAGCCTTCATTCCATTCCCTTGCTCTATAAAAAAGGTGTTGCCGATGGCTAGGACTATTCCGTACATGAAAAAGGTAAGCGACATGGGAATCATTTTTCTAAGATGCTTGACTTCGTCCACATGCTGCTTGCTGCAACTTCTTGGTCCAGATGATCTGCAGGTAATCTGTTAGTGCAGCTGTGTAACTGAACGCCCCTACCCAGAAAGCATATGAAAGAGAACAAAATATAGATAGAAAAAAAAGGGCGCAAGTATATATTGGATAAAGTGTATTTGATGTTATTAATACTGGATTAGGATCCCCTCCGTTACACATATTTTCTGATTTCTTCCAATATACGCTCAACGACACAAATATTACATCTAGAGACGCAATAAAATTTGTTGCAAATTATTGTATTGATACTGTCGTTACAAGCAACATTTGTGTCGCTAGTATCGGGAGAAATTAGAAGATAAGCGTAACGGAGAAAATTCTAATCCATTAATACTACTATTAACCCAAACAAAAAAGAACTGGTAACAAATTTATATTCATCGGTCCACATTTTCAGTCTGTCGCTATATTATTTAATACTTGTACAAAATAAGTATCCTTTCATTATAATTTTTTCAAATCCCCATTAGCAATAAAAATATTTCTTTAGCGACAACACCATCTACACAATTATTAGCTACGAATAATGCATCTAATTTACAATATTAACACATGTTCATCATGCCATTCACAATAGCGACACAATATTCTTACAATGTCACATTAGATTATTCTCCTTGATATCTTTTGACTAATCAAATGAAAATATTCTTATTGTCTTCCACAGCAAATTAGAGGGGAGAGAGTGGATAGAGGATTCACTCCATTACACTTCCCATACAATTTTACCCAGTCCACATTTAATGACAAACTTATTACTATACTAGCAGTACAATAGCGACGGCTAATGTATTGTCACTAATTCTAATGGGAGAGATTATATGAAAAGCATAATGCAGGGGATCCAGGTCTGGAAAGTGTACCTTGGATCACTTTTGAAGCCAATTGGGGCTTGGACTCGGGTACTGGGACTTGAATCATTGTTGTTATCATGACCGGGACAATCAATCTTGAACATGAGATGAAAAACATGGGTAAGTGGGCTCCCAACTGGCTTTCTGGGGATGTAGAACAAAGTTGCAAGTAGTAGAGGTAGTATGCTGAGCCCCATTGTGATTGCAGACAATGCAAAAGTTTGCGACCATGTAGTTATATATGGAACTCCAAATGATGCCAAAAGAGTTGTTACAATCGTGATCACATACCATACTATCTTATCGCGCTTTCTTGGTTTCATTTCTTGTGTTATAACTTGTGCTTCCTGGCTGGATTTGGTTGATTTTTCTTCTTCATCTTGAGCCTCAAGAATTTCTCTAGTCGGTGAAAATCCTTCCAACGACAACTCATGACCAGATTTTCCGGCAGTTACAAGTAGCAAGGCCACATAGAATGCGAATGTTAGTGTCTTTGGAGGACATATACCGTTGTTTAAGCAGGCATTTACCTCTTCACTAGAGAACTGGGGATATGAATACTTTAAAATTCCAAGCCCCTAATTAATCACGATAACAATTGCGCTGTCAATTTATTGTTAGAAGACCCTAACATTATCATTTGATCTATGTAAGCCAAAACCAGAAATTGACTTGGCATGTAAAATCATCATAATTAGAAGCATGTAAAAATCTTAATTATTTGATGGGTATTTTCAGAGGATAGTTTTGGGAGACATGAAGGTTGAATTCTAAGTTTAGGATGAATAAAGTTATCTTAGAAGCATGTAATAGTGTTAATTATTTAAAGGCTATATTTGATCAATTAAGACTATTGAGTAATTATAAAAGTGTCGTTAAATGTGTATTCGTTTTGATTATATTATTTTAGCTAAATATCGGTAAATGTGTATTTATTATAATTTTATTTTTATTCTGACAATATCAACATTTATATATCAAGATGCATGTTTATAATGGATATGATCTAGGATGAAAATACTTACCAAGGAGTAAATGGCGGTGGAATAAACCAATATCCAGAAGTTCCCAGTCTTCGCGTCAATAAGAAATGACACAAAGATCTTAAGAAATTCAGCGGCTCCATCTTGTATATTTGTAACTAGAATTGCAGTAAATAGCTTTAACTTCCAAATATCAGTTAAAAATGTGATCAAGATTGAGAGAGCATAAGTTGCCATGATCTTGCTCACAAGCAAACCTGAAAAGAAAGAGAGAGAAAATAAAAAACACTTGGAATTAAATATTATGAGAAAACAAACCTGAAATATGAAGCATGGAATATTGAGGGCCCCCCCCACACATATACGTATATATACGGGTCTCCATCCGTAACAACCGGTTGCGACAGATACTATTTCAATAACCAATTTTTTAACCGTTAATCATGATATCCAAGGGCTTAGATTAGACTCAATTGTTCCCCTGTCACTAGAAGGATTAGTGACAAGGAAACTCTTTCTGGCAGCAGAAAAAAGACCAAAATGTCCTCACTCTCAACCCTGCCGCTAGAAGGAGTAGCGGTAGGTTGGCCAATATTTCTTGCCAATCAAACAAATCGATGGTCTTACTCCATGTTGTATTAATTAATTAATTTCTCCTTCCTCAATCCTATAATCTTCAATTACAGTAAAATTAAAAACCCTTTTCTCCTCCAATGGCAATTCAGATCCATAAAAAAATCTACCAAAAAAGGGAAGAAAAGAAAATAATTATATATACATGTTTGGTGTGTAGATCTGTGATTCTCTTCCTCCTCGGATGCTGGAAAGGCTTAGAGCTGGGTTTATGGAGGAAACCCATGTACAATCTCATATAAAGGAAGAGAAATTCAAAACCCTTCATTTAATTTCTATGATTTTTCTTCAAGAATCAGAGTAATCACGCCAGCAGATGAGCATGGTGACACAGCGCCTCATGATGTAAAATCTAGCTCTCTGTTCCATCACGAGACTAGCACACTTTCTTGTAAATGAACATCTTCTACTTTGACGGGATGATTTTGTTGTCGATGATGATGAATTTCTCCTCATTAGAGATGATGAAGTTGAAAAACTTCTAGATGGGCCTTCTTTTTTGGACAACTTCCATTTCTCATCTGAATAGAACTGTGATGGTTGTGATGTAGTAGTAGCAGCAGTAGAAGTAGTAGTTGTAGCCATTAGAAAGTACTTGAAGAAAACATCTAAGTAAATTTCTTTGGGGCTTTAATTTCTTTTTGGGAGAAAAGAGAGAGAAAACAATGGAGTAAGACCAATGATTTGTTTGATTCGCAAGAAATATTGGCCAACCTGCTGCTACTCCTTCTGGCGGCAGGGTTGAGAGAAAGTGAAGGCATTTTGGTCATTTCTCCTACCACCAGAAAAAATATCCCCGTCGCTACTCCTTCTAGCGGTAGAGGAGAAATTGAGTCTAATCTAAGTACTTGAATATCATGATAAACGGTTAAAAAGTTAGTTGTTAGAATAGTATCTATGACAACCGGTTGTCACGGATAGAAACCCTTTATATATATATATATATATGAAATTTTTTAAAAACGGATCAAAAACGAACCGGTCTATAGCGACGGACAGAACCGTCGTTATAGCATTCACCGTCGCTATACATGGATATAGCGACGGTTCTGTCGCCATAGTGAACCGTCGTCATAGACCTATGACGATAGTTCATGCTATAGCGACGGTTCTGTCCGTCGCTATAGCCCGGTCCGTTTTTGGTCCGTCTCTGCTAGTTCGTTGGAGAGACAGGCTATATATATATATATATATAAACACTGTGAATATTGCTAAAAAGGTAAAAGAAAAAGGAAGAAAAAGATATGAAGATTGAGGCAAGAAATATAGCATATGTATAAACAAGGAAGATCACGTGCAAACCTACAAAAACACTATGAGATGTTAGTAGCTGCAAATGAGAAGAGGAAAATTACATAGTACAAAGTATATTTGTCTTTGTGGAACTGTAAAAACGTTTCGTATCTTTTCGGGTATTGACATGTAGAGTCTGCCCATCCTTGTGTTCCCATCTTCCTTTCTTACATCCATAGTGAAATAATTCAAAGAAAACTCAACTTTAAGCTCTCTGTTTACCTCCATACTGAACTACGTACTCTTTAAAACCCCATCGAGAAATCAGTCTGGATGCCGAAGTGGATGACGTGCAGCTAGTTTTCTATGATTGATCAATATTAAGTTACGTTTTCACTGGGGTTGGAATGAGTTTGTGCGGGAAAATAAACTCAACTGGAAGGATAGAGTTATTTTCTCTAAGTGCGAGTTAATTACACATCGATGCATCAAACACGGTTTGCAAGTTTTGTATGATTGATTTAGCTTATAATTACAACAAAAAAGTTGAGGAAATCTGTGTTGATGTGGGAGAAAATGTAGTTTTTGGCGCAGAAGAATTTGAATTTGAGGAAGGGGTGCAGAATCCTGAATATGTACTGAATGGTGATGACATTGAGGGAGAGAAGAATAACTTGGCAGACAAGGACTTGGTGGAATTTGAATCAGCTGATGCACAGAAGAATAAAGGTTTAAAGCTTTTTGGCGTTCAAATTATTTGAGAGGGTGTGCCTTTATTCTTTTCTTTTTTTAACCGGTACGGTAGCTTAGGCAGCAGCATTGCTAATTTAAAGTTTGAATATGCATCAGATAACTGTTCCCCGTTTCATTTCTGACTTTGGGGTTTATCTTAGGTAATACATTTCTTATCCTTTTTAGCGACATTTATCTGAATTCTCAAGAATAAGTTGGAAAGGTTTTCCCATTAGTGGGAAAGGTATTTGTGCTTAGTTTCTGTTCTTAAATATGGAATTTGCTAGTTTGCTGGATAGATGCACTTTTGTTCTGGGTGGACATCGAATAAAGGGCTAAATACACTTCTGTTATATAAAGTATTACTAAATTTATAATTTGGCCCCCAAAATAATTGAGCTTACAATTACTACATAAATTACCTAATTACATACAATGTCCACTCCAAAATTTTTTTCCGACGGAAATTGACCGAAATACTCCATGCATTTTCCAGCAACTCATTTGATTTTCTACGGTTTGGCCGTATTCATATATAGTTTGACTTCATTTAACAATAAAAATATTAATTTAAAGAATTATTTTTATAATAACTAATTTAAAGACTTAATAATGTAAAAAAAAAAAGAACTAAAAAAAATTACCACACAACCGCCGCCCCTTATTACCACCACTGTCCGCCATTGTTGCACCACCACTACCACCAACATCACCAACACCATTACCAACTCCTCCATCTTCATCATCAATCAAATACCCCTTCTTTCCTAAACTCCAATCTTATCTCGAACTTTAAAATCAGAACACAATCTTCAAAATTTTCACCTTCAAATAGATAGACCTGAGCACAAAATTGAAAGTAAAGTGAGTATCAACAAAAAATAAATAAATTTGAACTCACCTTTTTCATCTTCTCTCGTTGTGAAAATTGAACCCAGATTTGGATATTTTCTTCTTTCGTGTGTGAAAATTTTGGATGGTGGTAAGAATTGAAAGGGATTCCATAAAAGGTGAAGAAGAAAATTAGGGCTCATAAGGAGAAGGATAAAGATGAAGATGAAGAAGAAGATTTCTAAAACTTTTACCTCTTAGTTCGATAGGCGCGTTCTAGATTAAGAATAGGATTTGATGACTGCCATGATTGAATCGAAGCAATGCAAATCTTTCTGTCACTGCAAATGAGTCCTCTAATGAATTCCTCCATAAGTACAAAATCGATTTTGTGGCTCATGATTCTCTCCCTTACGATATTCTAATGGAGCTGCAAATTATGTTTACGATTTTGTCAAATCAATCAGTAAATTTAGTATATGATTTTGGATTATAATCAGTATGTGATTTTGAATTTGGATATGCTGTATTCGAGAAGGAGCTTGGAGTTAGCTATGTGAAGGAGTAGAGCTTGGAGTTACTGTGGAAAAATTAGGAAGCAAATGATTTAACTATATGGGATATTAATTAGTACTACTTTTTATTTTTTTTAATTTAATTTTTTTGTTAAACATTATTTGGTATAATTTTTAATTTTATATTTTTAAAGTCAACATGATTTGAGGTGAATTATATTTAGAAGTATTTTTAATTTAGGGTTAATTGTATTTAGAAGTATTTTAATTTGAGGTTAATTATATTTAGAATTATTTTAATTTTTTAATGTAGTCAAACCGTATCTGAATACGGTCAAACCGTATAAAACTAATCGGGTTGCCAACTTGGTCAGATATTTTGTCCAATTTCCATCGAAAAATGATTTTAGGGTAGACATTGTATGCAATTAGGTAGTTTATGTAGCAATTTGTAAGCCCAATTACCTTAGGGGCGGGTTAAATGCTTTTTTGGTCACTGTATTTTAGGTCAACTTACAAATGGATAACTGAACTTTTTTTTTTCTAACATTCAACTCATTGTACTTTACTTTTCTAACAAACCATTAGAAAAATTGTCTTGACTGTTAAGTTTTTTAACAGCAAATTGACATGGCAATGTCATGTAAGCACATAATCCTAGCTGTAAGCTTTTTTTAACACGTCAGCTTTAACCCGCCCAATAAGACCCACCCACCCATAAATACCCAATCCATAACCCACAATCTAACTAAAACCCCACCCTCTCTTCTTCATCAGTCGGTTGAGACTCAATTCAACAGAGAAAAATCCATCTACCAAAACAATAGAAAGTGATTGAAATTGCAACAACCATGGCAGCACGCAACTATATATCTCTATAATCTCCTCTTCTTTTTCTTCTTTTTTTCGAGCGAAATCGTTGTTAGTGGCTTTTATTATGATTTTCAAAATCAAACATAAGGGTTTTTAGCAATAATCAATCTACCCAAACTTGACAAACAAGGAGTATTTTAATTTCTTCCCCAAGTTGAAGCCCAATTTCTCATAAGCATGCAAGGAAAATGACATGATCAAATGCCAAAAACTGCTCTGTTAGATAGAACTCTAAAACTACACCAAAAAAATGAAAAGAAGAAGAAGATGAAGAAAAAGAGGAAGAGTACCTCAAATCGGGCAACGATTTTTTCAATTTCAAGAGAACTTTTTCTATTTCGATCTTGTTTGTTAGGTATTCTAGTGATTTATAGGTTGACTATCCCTTCTTGGTTATCGATTACTAGTGTTTTTAGTATTTGGGTTTCTTGCACTAAATTGAATGAGGAAGATGATGAATAGTGATGATGGTGCTAGGTTAGAGAGAGAAAGAGATAGAAAAATCTTCTTGTTATAATCTGTATTGACCAATTTATAGTTGATCTGCTACTTTATTATTGGTTGTGATTTTTAATTCATCACTCGTGTTGGTGGCAGTAGCGTGGTACGTAGCGACGGTGGAAGGGTGGTAACGGCGGTGGTAGTGGAAGAGAAGAATATTGAAGGTCAAGATGAGTTTGTTTAATTTGTTTAAGTATAATATATTAATAAATTATTAATATACCATAATATTTGCTTTCAATAATTAATAATTCTTTGCCTAACATATATAAACATTTATGTAAATAAAAATTTATTTTGAAAAGATTTTTAATTTTAAAATATTTTTAATTTTATAATTTTTATAATTTCCTTAATTATATTCGTTATTAATTATATAAAAAAATCATTTGCTATTAATTACAAAAATAACTAAGTAACTCTTTTTATTTTTTAATTTCTTCCATGTATTTTTTGCTAAATTTTCTGATTTTATTATAATTTTCTTTCATTTTCCCCTAAATTTATTTCATATTCCCCTTAATTTTAATTAGCATATTTTTAGTTTTTATGTTTTATAAATGGCTTAATTATAAATAAAAATTCATTTGATATTAATTACAAAAATAATTAAATATATATTTCATTTATTTTCTTGTTTTTTGGCTAATTTTTTAAATTTATATTATACTTTAAAATATTTTTTCATTTTCTTCATAAACTTTTTCCTCTAGATCCACGTAATCACGGCCACATCGAATTATCATTGCCACATCAGTTTTTTTTACAACTCAGCAGCTTATGTGTCTATTTCCGTTTAAAGTCGAAGGACTTAATGGTTTTTCTAACGGTTTGTTAGAAAAGTAAAGTACAGTGAGTTGGCTGTAAAAAAAAAAGTTCAGTTATCTATTTGTAAGTTGACCTAAAGTACAGTGACGAAAAAAATATTTAACCCTCTTGGGGGTCGAATTATAAATTTGGTAATACTTGATGCAACAGATGTGCATTTAACCCTTGAATAAAATTGGGTATCAGGGAGAAACATCAAATACCTTGCAGTATGATTCTAGAAACTACCATGTTTTTTCATATGTTATGATGTAGGACCGGAGTGTTATATAATAGCTGAACAACATATTTGGAGGAAGACTTGAAAATATAATAAAGTTGAGTTGATAAAAGAAGGTTTAAGGGAGATATCTTAAAAGAAACCTAAGTTGTACTCCCTTCGTTTTAAATTATAAGATTATTATTGATTTTTGAAAGTCAATTAAAAATAATTTCAAACTCAAAAATGAGATGACTCATTAAAAATTACAAAACAATAAAGTTTATGATGAGTAATACTTTTTGATACTAGTTTACAATATTTATTATTGTATTAATTAAAGTTTAAAGGAATTTATGTCAATTCTATGTTTAAAATTATCTTAAATTGATTTTAAAAAGTCAATAATAATCTTATAATATCAAACGGAGAGAATATTATATTTTAGTTTTATGTAATGACTTTATCTAGACTTTTCAAAAAAAATTTACTGAAAGGAGAAAAAGAGCGCGCAAAATGAAATATTAGAGAATGTATTTTTTTTCTTAATTCACCATTATTATACCCATGTAGAATATATAGGTATATTTTCCGAAGGTTGAGATTTACTTTTTTATTTATTTATTTATGAAAATTTACATACTCTCATATTTTTATATTATTTGCATTCTTATTGTTGGATTTACAAAATCTTAGAAAAGATAACTTTAATCTTATGAGACATGGGTATTTGTATGTGCACAAACAACAAGAAAAAGTAGTACATACCATTGAAATTATTGATAAAATTTATTAATTTTTTACATATTTTTTCACTATTTAATACATGAGAAATAATTTTGATATGATGTCTTTGCAAATTGCACTGCTGGGTCGGACTTAGGGACAAAGTGCCAACTCCTTTACATTCAATAAGGTTGTGACATAAAATTAAGCATCTTTAATTTTATATAAAGGCAAGTTGAACTTATCAATTCTGATGCTTCGTTAACTTCAAGTTCATTTTTTTTCCTAGCTACATGCTGTTTGTAAGAATAGTATAATACTCGGCAATTATATGAGAGGAAGACTTATATAATGAAGTTGACTAGAGAGCTACTGGGGGGGACTCTTATATATATATATATATATATATATATATATATATATATATATATAAATGGTGGTGGCATGATTTTGGGACATCAGTGCCAATCAAATATCAACATCGTCTAGCTTTAAGTCTATATACTGGCAAGTGGAATTAATTAATTCCTATGCTTAATGAAATTTTAATTCTATATATTTTGTTTGGGAGCTCAATGTACTGAATTAAGTTATTGGTTTCATTGCCCTGGAAGTAGTTTAAGAGTTACAGTGAGTTTGTAAATTTGTATTTTGGTAAGGAGGAAAGAGGGGAAAAAAAAGTTAGACGGGTTTTTATAATAATAATAATAATAATAATTTAAAATTTTCTTTTCCCCCCCTAAAAATAAGAGTCACAAACACGCTAGTGACGCTACTAGGAGTAATTTGTTATAAATAAAGTAATGGGAATTTGGAAAGTTTAGAAAATGAAAAGGCAAGATATTTGAAAGGTTGCAACCAAAGCAAATGGTAAGACACACAAGGATATTAAAAGACTTAAGTCTTTTCATTAGCAACCTTACTTGTGCTATATATATCATATATAGTAATAAAGTTGTAGCTAAGTAGTGAGTAGAGCAATTCTCACCTGAAAGTGTAAAACTCACCCGAGTGGTTTGAGAGATATCAAATGAATTATGGATGACTACTTAAATACAACAGTTTATCAATATACATTTTTGTTGATATACATTTTGTTTTATCTATCATCCGAGTGGTTTGAGAGATATCAAATGAATTGTGGATGACCACTTAAATACAAGAGTTTATCAATATACATTTTTGTTGATATACATTTTGTTTTATCTATCATTTCACAACACGTTATCAGCACGAAACTCTAACCAACTGAGCTGCATGATAAAGGAAGAAGAAGAGAAAATTTCAAAAGCAAATGAATCATCGCACAATCATATATGTGTTATTGTTATATGCTATGCCAGATAAGTTCTTTTACCCTACTTAAAGTTTCTAAGTACTCATGTAACCTCATGCTTTCTATCTCGTATTGTCTGAAAAATTTACGACCTATTATGAATATGTATAATATGTGAATAACTATGTAATATATTGATGTGAACTAGCTGTCCTTTAAATCTTAGTTGTATCTCAGTAAGTCTATGAGAAGTTATAAGGCCCAAAGCACATTTATGATTGAAATGATATTTATGAATTTTCTAGTGACATATATCTACTTGGCAAACTAAATGTGTTATTATTGAGATTCATCGCTGAATGATAAAGGAAATAGTTTTTGAAACTTCCATACACATGTGGCCTCACCTAATTGGCCATCCACATTCTTATATCTCGCGATGGTAATGGTGGATGTAAACAACATGCATCTGTGTTAATTGTTATCCCCGGGCACACACGAAGGCTTGGGGCACATAAATCAAGTGTGGAATGAAATTTCATTTAACCATTATAATATTTTTTAAGTGAATTACTAAGAGTATAAAGCAATAGTGCAACTAGGTAGCAGTTTGTTTGATTATGGTACATGTTTTTGGTTACTTATATGTTAAATGTTTAACCATTTCATGACTTCCTTGCTTAGTTGCGGTATATTTTCTATAATTGGTGGAACAGTCCTATATTTTTGGATTGTGATGCAACATATTCTCCCTGCATATCACAGCTTGTTGATGTTCCCTGTAATAAATTCATGTCTCTAGATAGAAACTTGAAATAGTCTAGGTCATGATAAAAAAAAAAATAAATTTCAAAATTAGAAATACAATATAATATGATGAACAAAAGGGTGTATTTGTTAAATTAAATTTAACATCTGCAACTCTCTTAATTCTATTGTCCTATATAGTTGTCCAAAAAATTGGATGGAATATGATAGAACTCTCCTAATTTTGTTTATGTTTTAGTCGTTATCTGTTTCTCTCTGCTCACCATATAGAAGCAGAAGAAAAAAAAACAAAGTTATATTTTCCCGCCTGTCAAGAAATATTTTTCTCACTTAACATTAGGAGAAACCAATGTCAATACAATATCTAGTAGTATAAAATTAATTGAGGGTTCCAGAAGAGCCAATATTTTCCTACGTAGAGGAACAAAATTTATAATAGAGGATGCATTATTCTCTACAAAGTCTCAAATAAATCTATTAAGTTTTAAAGATATACGTCTGAATAGATGATATCATATTGAGACAATGAATGAAAGAGATATTGAATATCTCTACCTTACATCCATTATCTCGGGTAAGAATTATTTGTCATGGACTCTTGATGCTGAGATTGATCTAGAGGCAAAGAACATTGGAGATACAATTAAGGTTGACAATCATGCATCCCTGCAGGATCATGCAAAATCAATGATTTTTATTTGCCATCATCTCCATGAAGAAAAAAAAATCACTGATGAAGACATGTTAGAGAAAACATTTATTACATTTCATGCCTCGAGTATACTCCTGCAGCAGCAATATCGAGATCGTAAGTTCACAAAATATTCTAAACTAATATCATGTCTTCTAGTGGCTGAACAAAATAATGAGCTTTTACTGAAAAACCACCAATATCGCCCGACCGGTTCTACTCCATTCCCTAAAGCGAATGAAATGGAACCTCTTTTGATAAACATAAAGAAAATTATGGTCGTGGTCGTAGGTGTGGAATGGAAGGTCATTGGTTACGTACTTGTCGTACTCCTAAATATTTGGTAGATTTGTACCAAGCTTTCATAAAAAAAAAGAGAAAGGGAATTGAAACAAACTTTGTTAATCATAATGATCTTGAAGATACCATGAATGATCATAATGATCTTGAAGATACCATGAATGATCATAATGATCTTGAAGATCTCATGAATTATCTTGACTTTCCAAATGGAAATGACCGTATCAATTAATTATTTTTCTTTCATTATATTATGACATTATAATAAGCATTTTTATTTTGATATGTTTCATTTATATTTCAAGTAATAAAGTTTAATTTATGTTTTACATATATGAATATGTATGGGTCCTACTGATAATTAGAGGCTCTGGAAGAGCAATTATCATATTGAATGATTTTTAAAATTATGCAAAGCCAATGTCAATACCATATCAGGTTCATTGAACTTAATTAAAAGCTCTGGAAGAACGATTATTCATCAAACTTAATCAAGGCTCTGGAAGAGCGATTATAATTGAAGACTCTGAAAGAGTGATTATAATGTTGTCAAAGGACACAAACCTTTGTATTAATGATGCTTTGTATTCTACTGAGTCAAGCAGAAATTTACTTAGCTTAAAGGATATACGTTATAATGGTTATCATGTTGAAACTAATAATGAAAGCAGTGAAGAATTTCTTTATATTACTTCAATAGTATCGGGCCAGAAGCTCATACTAGAAACACTGTCTATTTTCTCTTCTGGGTTATATTATACTACAATGAGAACAGTTGAAACAAATGTTGCAATACACTAGAAGTGTTCAGATCCAAAGTTTTTTATGCTTTGGCATGATCGTATTGGTCATCCAGGATCAATAATGATGCGTCGAATTATTGAAAACTCCCATAAACATCACTTAAAGAACCAGAAGATTCTTTTACCTACTGATTATCCATGTAGTGCATGTTCTTAAATCTTCCCATTATTAGGGGGAGAAAAGTCGTTGCCTGAAGCACGACGTTTGCGTGAAGCACGAATTGGGTTTTGTAACCCCTGCTGCTGGGCTAGAATTGGGTTTTGAAGTCGATCCAGCGCCACTTTTGAACGAAAATGCAGGTGCTGATTGAGTTTTAAATGGTGAAGCTGAACCCAGAAATGATGGCGAAGGTAAACTTGAAAATGGTGATCCTGAGTTCGCAAAAGGCTTAGTTGAATCTGAGGATGAGGAAGAAGCACCGAATGGTGAAGAACAAAAACCAGAGAAGGATTTGAGGAATTTGAAGAAGATGATCCGAAAAAAGGTGAAGAGAGAAATTGTGAAGTTGTATCAATAGAAGCAGCGCTAGAAGTGAAAGAACCAAATACATTTGAAGACAAACCCGAATCACAGGTCGGAGAAGCAGGAGCAGCGATGGGCGAACTGGCCGGATTTGAAGAACCACCAAATTCGAACGGAAATGGCGGAGCAGAAATGGAAAACGAAGGGATCAAAGAAGTACTGGAGAATACCGTGGAAGAAGATGAAGTTGAGAATGGGGAAGGGGAAGAGGAGCCGGAAATGGAGGAAGATTGAGTTGACGATAATGAATTAGTGTTTGAGAATACAGAAGATGATGAAGATGAAAATGGGGAAGGGGAAGAGGAGCTGAAAATGGAGGGAGATTGTGTAGAAGGTGATGAATTAGGGCTTAAGAAGCCTGCCATCTTCATGCGAGGGTGTTGAAATTTGGGGAATAATTATGCTGGGGCTATGGGCTTTATATAATGAATAGAGATTGTAGAGGGTTTTAGTTTACGAAGTTTATGGCGTTGGACTTGGAGATTGGAAGCGGGTCGGATTATTCAACCATTCTGACTGACTTCATGGACTATTCGAGTCTTTTGGAGCACTCCTTCTATTTCAAAAAATTAAAGATATAATTTTATTTTTAAAATCAAACAATGGTATATGAAAATTCAAATTAATATAAATTTATTTAATTTTAGCATTCTTTTCATTATATATATCATTTTAGAAGAATTTTTTCTCCCATAATATAAGACGTTTTATATATATTTAGAAGAAAAAACTAATTATTTTTTACTTTGCTTCTTAAAAAGTGGAGTAATTGAGAGAGAGAGAGAGAGGAGGAGGAGTAATTATAATGTATGGGTAGTAATGAAATTTCTAATGAACATTAATTACATAACACTAAAATTAATGAATTCTTTTAATATGTGTGATTATGTCTAAAACGTCATACATAATGAAAATGATGGAGTATATATAACAAAAACTATTAATCACAAAATTTATTTTATTCCAAAATTTTATAAGTCATATCAATTATGAAGTTCAATATGTCGTCGTTTGATTTCAAAAGTCAAATTGTATGTCTAATTTTAGAACGGAGAGAGTACTTTTTAGTACTGAATTATTGATGATTATATGACAAAAATTTTAACCGTTTTTACTAGACTTGACAGGAGGAAGTACTTTTTAGTGCTGAATTATTGATGGGTTATATGACAAAATTTTTAATTGTTTTTACTAGACTTGACAATATGAGCCGAAATTCATTGGATAATTTTGTATTATAAATTATAAAGTAAAATTTTTAGATAATCTCACTCCACCCACATAATATACGAATGAATTTGATCTATCATTGGATTCCATTTATTCACTCACTTATTATTAAAAGTTAGCTCATTTATCCATTCATTCACGTATTGAGCCTCAGCCGAAGTCGTAGAAATAAGGGGAATTTGTAATATTGTCGGGCGTTGGTCAAAAAGAGAGTCCTACCTCTTTTCTTTTTCCTTTTTTGAATAGATACACGTAGAGAACTTTTTTAGATGATTTTTCTAAAACTAAACTCTAAAAACTGCATACTCAGTTTTAAAATATAATATTAAGTCAATTTTAACTTTTGAAATTAATTTAAAATATTTCAAAGTAAAAAAAAAATAAAGAAAGATAATATATTCATTTTTAAAAAAAAATAAAAATAAATCACGCAATATATAATGAAGTATATGTGTGATTGGTACAACAAATTTCTTTCATTATATTAAAAAAATAAACAAATAATAGTAGGAGGAGTTTTGCCCACCTCCACGAATCATAATAACTCGGAGTACTATATCATTCGGGACAACAAAGTTCTAATTAAATTATTTCATAATAGTAGTAAAATCCACAAATTTTCAAGGGGTGATTAAGCAGATCATAAATTATCTCTTCAATAAATGAATTATTACTCTTTAAATTTTATATAATATTTATGAACAGTAAATATGCTTTTTTTGCTTACACAAAATTTAATATCTCATTTTTTGACTAATTTAATTACCCATAAATTAAAACCAAACAGTTTCCTTGTGCCTAGCCTGAGAGAGACCGTCTGTGTATCCCATTCTAGTTTAGTTTCTCCATAAATTTTATTTTCCAAAAATCTTAATTTAGGGCTAGGAGGTGTGAAATCTGTAAGTTTTCCGCTTGTGTTACGTATACCGCCATATACAAATCGTTTTGTCAATTTCAAAATTAAAAGATTAATTTTTTTAGTGTAAAAATTCTATTTTTTTTCCTTTTGTTTTTATCTCCCGGTATCCGGCAATCATTAGGATCTGACTAATCAGGAACTGAGCTGCGGTCAGACCCACAAGGGGGAGGGGGGAGCTCTTTCTAATATCGTTTTCTCCATTCACAAGACTTAAACTCGAGATCTTGTTTAAGGGGCACCGAATTCCTTCGACTCAACCCAACGGATGTTAGTTAGTGTAAAAATTCTAAATGTACTTTATGTTTAAATTTGTTATATGAGTTGACCCATATTTGTCCATATCCATTTATGACTCCCTGCTTACAACCTGCTTAATTTCCAACCCATTTACACCTAATTCATATAACCCAAACTACTTATGTCTGTTCAAACTAGCCCATACTTGTCTATTTGTCTGGTTTAATTTTTACTATCAAAGGTTTTTAACATTTTAAGTTAGTACTATTTGGTAAATGGATTTACTTTATTATAAAAAGTGAAAATAAATTACAATTTGACTGCAAAAAAAGTAACAACATTTAAAATTTACTTGTATGATTTTATCAACGCGTGGAGTAGGCAATTAGGCATACCCTTTTCTCTCTCTCTCTCTCTCTCTCACACACACACACACTACGAAGGAGCACGGAAGAAGAACTCCTCTAATAAACAACTTAAATGGATCAACTTGCTGCAATTTTATTTTTATTTTTTCTTTTGTACATTTTTACCTTCAGTTATTTTTTTAATCCATCTGATTTAGTTTTTCATGTAATTGTTTCATCAATATGACTCATACGAGACCATGTTTTTAGCAATTAACAAAAACAGGGAATGACATAGTAGCTATTTTGTATGCCTGAGTACTGAAAAAGCAGTTAATATGGGAATTAATCTGAACAAAGCATAATATAAGCACAGTTCAGTAGTTCTGAGAGTAGCTCCGAAAAATGCTACTCCCTCCGTCCCAAATTAATTACTTTTCTAGGACTTTTTAAGTCAAATTGACTATTTTTAAAATTAATAATTAAGCATATATAAATATATTTTTAAAATTATAAAAATTGAAATTAGTAATAAATTGTATATACTTTCTTTTGGTTATAATATCTTCACCTATATGTTAGCAAAAATAGTAAAAAGATTAGTTTTAAAAATAGTCAATTTGACTTTAAAAAGTCCTAAAAATGCAATTAATTTGGGACTGAGGGAATATGAAGTAACTAACATGCAGAATTGACAGGAAACATGAAAGTTGGATTATCCAAGAGTAGTACACTCAAAAAACTAAACAAGTACCGTACTTGAAATCAATAGAATGCCTTTCATGAAGGAAATACAATTATACAAATTTAGTTATCACTTTTAAAGCATTAAAAAACACTGTTACTACCACTAGTTACGCGCTCTCAAATATTGTATCATCATTTCTCAAAGTATTTGTAAGTCCACTATCAATGAGCTAATCACAAAGCCTTCTAACAAATGTGTTGCATTTCCCATGAGTCATCGCCAAATCTTAGATACTAAATTTCAAAGCCACCTGGGTGGCCTACTAAACAGTAACTACAAGTACTAATTATATAAGAAATACACACAAGTGCTACAAGTACTAATTACAACATTATCTAACACAAGTACTAAAACAGTAGTAAACAAAATAGTAGCAGCCAACATTCAAATTAGCAGCAACCAACAGTAGCAAACATTTCTGAACCTGAAAATAAAATATATGTATATTAGATCTATGAATATGTAACTCATAATATTGAATAAAAAAATGATCAAACATTTGGGCAAGTACCATAAACCAACTTACAACATTTATGGAACAGACATCACTAATGGGAGTCAGATATCAATATCAATACTAAAAGCGGAGTTAATTCCACGAGATACCACCAAACTAATATATATACAAGCATTATAATTTTTTTTAACAAGATATGCAGAGTAGATTAAAACATGTGGACACCATTGGTTTTAGTTTCAGCAAATTATTTGACACGTTTTTTAAACAAAATCTGAAGAAATAATAACAAGTATCTACAAACCTCTTCAAAATTGTATCGACTGACAAAATCAAAATACCCAATTCGAAATTAAACAATTACAATTCTCCAAAATCTAATCTTTTTTAACAAACCACTTCAATACCATGAATTCAACTAAATTCTTTGCAGAAATTCTACAACCTAATAAACCCTAGATTTCTTACGCTAGAAACAAAAATTACAAAATTAATACAGTAATGGAGCTTTACCTTCGTAGAGATAGAGATTTGGCTCGTTACGAGTGTCGCAATCGTCGGATCCATGTCGATTTGGCCGGAGTAGTACCTTCCGTTCTTCTTCGTAGTGAGAGAGAGAAGGGTTAGAGAGAGAAAGAGATATGATACAAGGATTTGGGTTAGTTTCTTTTTTGTGGCTGGCCCACCCTTCCGCGTCATTTTTTTAAGTTCGTCCTTAGTTCGCTTGATATGGTCCGTCGGAGAGCTTTGCCCTATATATATATATATATATATATATATATATTTGAAATCAATGTTTTTTTTTGTCAAATATTGGGTTATTATATTTGAAATTGATGAACTAAATAAATAAAATTATTATATTAATAATGTTAAAAAGTCTACTTATAGTATGGTAAGACTGAATATTCATAATTACCAAGTAAAATAGTTCAAAATACTTCAACCAGTTAAAATAGGAAATAGACTCCTTCACATGTTGCAGACAAATGAATCATCAATCATACTCGTTCATTTAGGGTTTAATTTTAAATAAAGTCTCTATTCTATTCAGTCCTTGATCACATTTCAGACTATTTCATGCATTTAGTTTTATGAAACGCCCCTTAATCAGCATTTTGTGCATCTCCTACCAAAATACCTCAACCACAAATGAAATCCGTATGCTTTTATTTATTTATCAAAATATAATGCGCCTTTAAATTTCTCAGATTCTTTTATTAAAAGAAAAGTTTTACAATCACTTTACTAACTTTCTTATTTTTTTTTGTTGAAACAACTATACTAACATTATTATTACAATATACGTCATCTGTCTCGAATTATAAGATTAATGTTGACTTTTTTTAAAGTTAATTTGAGATATTTTTAAGTTTAAAATTGACATGATTCATTTAAAATAATAACTTTTATAACTAATATATAAAATTTTGTAGGTAGTTTATAACATTCATAATTATATTGCATAAACTACATGAATATTAATGTCAATTTTAACTTTCAAAATATCTGAAAAGACTTTTAAAAAGTCAATATTGATCTTAGAATAGAGATAGTATTAGTTATCAAGATTTTTTTAACATATAATATTTAAGGAGCTGTTACTAGTACTTTTAATATATCATGACATTTAAATAACAGTTAAATATGAAAATCACTATTTTTTACATATATTATGTTAAGCACTATTCTTTATTTAAATTTTTATTTATTAATGATAGTTGCTGACTAATTTATGGTTTTAAATTTTCAGTGGTGAAATCAAGTGAAAGAAGATATATATATATATATATATATATATATATATATATATATATATATATATATATATATATATAAAGCTTTGAAAGAAATTTGGTTGTGTTGTATATAAATGTGTAATACAAAAGAAGAGAGGGATTAGCCAATTTGTACACTTCACCTACAAATTCTAATACTTAACTTCAAAAACAAGTAAGTATAAAAGTTATCTTATTTAGGAAATCCTAATTAATATCAACAGTAGTATTAATGTTCATGCGGGCACCAGACTCTTGGCTTTGAAGATCCAACAAATCCTAATTATATTTGCAAACTCAGTAAGTCATTCCATGGACCTAAAAAATGAAAATTTTCATTTAATCTTGTTACATAATTAATAACAGCAGTACAAATATAATTTAGTATTTATGGTTGTAATTTATCTAGAATAGCAGATGAAGTTTGAAATATTCGACATTGGTCTGAATTATTCCTTTATCCGAATATATCTGAATTATTCCTTTAGTATAGCTAGAGTTTTTTGCTCTTAATTGTAAATATATATATTATAACAAGTACGTAGAGAACAAAAAATACAACAATTCGATCGACATTCAATTAATTAACCTTGCCAAATTTCATTGAAACCTACTGATAAACACATAATTCATACATTTTATTATCCCTAATTTTGTCCTTTTAATTATATTAGTTTATTTATTTAATATGTTTTATTTTATTTTGTAGGATTTAATATTTTGTTGCAATAAAGTCAAAATCTTGGTGATCAAGCAATATTTAATGCTCTTATTCATGTAAGGAAATATCCAAGAAGAATTCTACAAGGAAAAGGAAGGATGTGGGACAATCTTAGTGTGCAAGTCAAATCCAATGAAGGAAAAGAAAGTCAATCTAGAAGATATCTTTGAAAAGTTGATTGCCACTAGGAAGTTGAAACTTACATGGAAAGGGACTCTTGAGAGATTACCATATAGAGGTTGAAATCAAAAAGGGAATAAAAGAGGCCAAATTCAATGAATATAAATTAGGGCACACATTTATTTTTCCTATAAATAGGTCTCTTGTTTTAGAGAGAAGTACGTATCAGTTTAGGTTAGGAGTAGGAGTAAATTAAATTATTGTACGCTTGTTGGAGGATCGTTAATTAAAGGGGGTTTTTTTTATTTTATTTTTAATTTTCTACTTCTTCTTTATTTTAGTTAGTTTATTTATTTTCATGTCTAGTTAATTTCTTTAATCTAGGATGAAGATGAAATTAAATAATTATTCATGATAATATTTTATTTCTTCTATTATATATGCTTTTATGTTTAATTGATTTCGCCTTCTTGTTTCGTTATTGAAATACCTTCGTTTTATAGTTCTTATGTGATTTTAAATTAATTAAGAGGTTTTGATAGATTATTGTTAAGATATGAGTTTTTCATAATCCATGCTTGCTCAAAGAAATTTTGATGGGTTATAGTTAATCCTTAAATTTTCATAGTCTATGCTTGCCCACGTTAATTATAAAATTACTTTATTAAAGGGAAGGGAGATCAAAATCATAATTAAGTTATAAAAATAGAAGAGATTAAATTACTTGTTATGTTTATTATTTAATGGATTCGAATTCCTAGATTGCTTCCTTATTATTAGTTAGTTTAATTATAGTTAATTGATTCTCAATCTTTATTTCTAATTCGCCTAAAATAGATATTAAGGATACATTAAAATTAATCTAGTCTCTGTGGGTTTGACCTGTACTTGCCAGTTCTTCAATTTGACACTGTGCACTTGCAGTTACATATTTTTATCACATCAAGTTTTTGGCGCCGTTGCCGGGGACTAGAATTAATTTTTTTTATCCCTTAATATTTATTTATTCGAATTAGTTTTTCAACTCTAATTTTTTATTTTATTTTTTTTTCTTTCCAGGATTATCGCAGTGGATCGAAGGAGCGAAAAAATAAAGATTTTATTGTTGCGCTATTCCTGGTATTTTGTATCTTAACTCAAAAAAAAATAGTAGCTTAGTTTTATTTTTTATTTTTTTAGTTTTTATTGTTAGTTAGAAAACTAATTGCCGCATACATGCATTCACTCACGTAGAGCACATCCTGTTTAGGTTTTTACTTTTATTTTTATTTTTGTCAATTATAAACTGTGGTGATTGCTAGAGGATCGAGGTACGTCAAATTTCTCCTTCTTTCGTAATTCACATAGTTTTAGGACACTTTATTTGTTTACAGTTTTTTTTATTTGTGCATTCTCATTTGTAATTTAATTTAAGGGCAAATCCTGTAACAAGATAAGGTGGGAATTTCATCACCCTTCCTTGGCCCACAAATAACCCAACTTGCATTTTGCATAATCTTGACCTAATAAAATCAAGTAGACGTTGGCCCTAGGACTCTCGAGCTCAATTAGGACAAGAAACTCCAAGAGGAGGCTGAATTTTTAATTAATCAAACTACCGGTGTCTAGGCAAGTGGTTCAAAAGGCAAACGCCTAAAGAACGTGTGGTTATTTAATTAGTCACTGTACCCACGGAGAGACTCCCACCGTTCTTACACTTATCTGGCTAGTGGCTTGATTAATTTTGAATTTTGTGGACCTTAAGGTGTAACTTGGAACAGTTAGGAGCTGTCTAGATTTTATTTAGGTTAACCGTAGAATTAGGATATTTATTTATTTATAATTTTTTTTCCTTTTGTGTGACTTTTGTGGCTAGTTGTTTATTTGTCTTGTGATTTGTGGAAAGATGGACTCCTATTATAGTTGGAATAATAATTTTACTTGAAATCAAGAACCCTATGAAAATTTTAATGCACACCAAGTAAATCAATTTTTTCCAACTTATGAAGATCCTTATCTAAGTTCATATTCATATCCATATCCATATTCGGATCCAGAACCTCAATATCCACAAGAATTTTCAAATGAAGAAGAGGAAAGATTCAATACCTTAGAGAAAACTATAGAAGCTTTAATGGAAACTCATTCTCGTCTAGAAATTCAAATGAGTCGGTTAGCCACCATAATAAATGAACAAGAGGTGGATGAATTTTCTAGTGACTCTGAGGTTAATTTTGAAAATCATGATGACTGTGGAAATGATGAGAAAAATAAAAATTTTGGATTTAATTTTACACACTTTGAGTCAAGCTAATTTGAGGAGTTTGAAAATTATGAGTCTATACCTAAAGTTGATCATGTCGCATTTAATGAATCGGTTGAAAAAGTTTATAAACCTAAAGTTCTATATCCTGAAAGACTTATTCCTAGAAAACAACCGAGTGATTTTGTAGACCAACCCATAAAAGTAAACATGATCCAAGAGTTGTCCATGACCCAAAAGGTAATTGAAAATAGACTCATGATTGAAGATGATCCAATTGATTTTTTCTTAAAACATCTTGACCAAAATTGGAATGAATCTGAATATTTAGATAAGGTTAATAAGATGTTGCGATCCACTTCACATAAGTCAACAAAATGGAAACATGCATGCGAGCCAATTCGTCCACATTTTGAGCGTATTCGTAAATATTTTCCCGAGGTAAACTTTAAGCATAACTGTGATGAAAATTTTGACTATTTTCAATTTCTTAGACCTCCGAAAAATCATGAAAAGTTCACACTCACTTATCCATTTGTATCATTCATTTGTAGTCATATACTTTTTAGGATATATGAAATTCGTAGGTATGTACATTTGTTTTCTTTTTCACCACATTTATTGTAGCACTACGGCCCCACATACAAGGTAAAATTCTTTCATTTCTTTGTTCTCTATTTTTCATTTGCATACATTGAGGACAATGCATGATTTAGGTATGGGGGGAGTTTTTATTATAGTATTAGATTAGATATTTTTTATTTTTTTTCTTTTTATGAACAAATTTTAAGATTTTTTTTTATTAAAAAAAAGTAAAAATTTTGTTTGACTTTTTATGGATTGAATTAATTCTATTAAGTTTCTGTGGAGCAAAACTTTAAGTAAGATTGAAAGATTTAGAACTCTTGAACCTTTGATAAGATATAAAATCTTAGTTCGAAACACCATCTTGAGTAAAATAAAATTCCTATGCATTTTTGGCACTTCACGTTCGCACTAACTCTTAGTTGTGGGGTATAAACTATGATTTGAGCAATTTCAAGAAAAAAAAAGAAAAAATTTGAAGAAAAAAAAGAAGAAACAGAAAAGTTGAAAAAAAGTTGGAAAAAGAAAACTGCTTCAATGTCCATTGAACAAAATAACTGGGTATCTAAGCCTCAGGAAGCATCGATATTCACGCTGAAAAGTGTGATGGATATAAGCAACTTGACTAGTCAAATTTTGTGGCCTTTGTTACTCGAGTTAGTATGCTCTTAGGGGTGTCTTTACACCTAGTGCCCTAAAGCCAACTGGTTGCGAGTCATTGGTCCAACGCTCGCTACATGGGTAACTCTGAAAAGCCTAAGAAAATGAGACATTGCACAAGTCAAGGAAAAAAATTAAAAAAAAGAAAGGAAAAAAAAGAATGAAAAAAATGAAAAAAAAAGAGGAAAAGGAAAAGAAAAATGAATTTGCTTGATTTTCATGGTAAAAATTCCTACTAAGAGTTACATCACATACACAATGCATGCATCATATGGAATTAATTTTATGAAGGATGGTGTCTAGAATGAAGATTGAGTATTTTTGATAAGGTGAAAGTGTGATTTTGAATTTGATCTTGCTTGTGTATAATGCCCATGTATACTTAGAAGTTTTCTTTCGATTTCATAATTTGTTGAACCCAAAAATATTTTATTTTGAATTTTGAAATTTGAATTTTGTGGGTATATTCACTGCAAACCCTCACGAGACACAACTCGTCCACTTGGGGTAACCTTGGGGTTTAAAGGCTTGTTGCACATGCTAAGTGCAATCGTGTTTCCTACGAAAATGAGGTAGTATAGTTTTTATTTTTTATTTTTATTTTACTCGAGGATGTGCAAAAACTAGGTATGGGGGTATTTGATAAACACATAATTCATACATTTTATTATCCCTAATTTTGTCCTTTTAATTATATTAGTTTATTTATTTAATATGTTTTATTTTATTTTGTAGGATTTAATATTTTGTTGCAATAAAGTCAAAATCTTGGTGATCAAGCAATATTTAATGCTCTTATTCATGTAAGAAAATATCCAAGAAGAATTCTACAAGGAAAAGGAAGGATGTGGGACAATCTTGGTGTGCAAGTCAAATCCAATGAAGGAAAAGAAAGTCAATCTAGAAGATATCTTTGAAAAGTTGATTGCCACTAGGAAGTTGAAACTTACATGGAAAGGGACTCTTGAGAGATTACCATATAGAGATTGAAATCAAAAAGGGAATAAAAGAGGTCAAGTTCAATGAATGTAAATTAGGGCACAAATTTATTTTTCCTATAAATAGGTCTCTTGTTTTAGAGAGAAGTACGTATCAGTTTAGGTTAGGAGTAGGAGTAAATTAAATTATTGCATGTACGCTTGTTAGAGGATCGTTAATTAAAGGGTTTTTTTTTATTTTATTTTTAATTTTCTACTTCTTCTTTATTTTAGTTAGTTTATTTATTTTCATGTCTAGTTAATTTCTTTAATCTAGGATGAAGATGAAATTAAATAATTATTCATGATAATATTTTATTTCTTCTATTATTTATGTTTTTATGTTTAATTGATTTCGCCTTCATGTTTCGTTATTGAAATACCTTCGTTTTATAGTTCTCATGTGATTTTAAATTAATTAAGAGGTTTTGATAGATTATTGTTAAGATATGAGTTTTTCATAATCTATGATTGCTCAAAGAAGTTTTGATGGGTTATAGTTAATCCTTAAATTTTCATAGTCTATGCTTGCCCACGTTAATTATAAAATTACTAAATTAACGGGAAGGGAGATCAAAATCATAATTAAGTTATAAAAATAGAAGAGATTGAATTACTTGTTATGTTTATTATTTAATGGATTCGAATTCCTAGATTGCTTCCTTATTATTAGTTAGTTTAATTATAGTTAATTAATTCTCAATCTTTATTTCTAATTCGCCTAAAATAGATATTAAGGATACATTAAAATTAATCTAGTCTCTGTGGATTTGACCTGTACTTGCCAGTTTTTCAATTTGACACTGTGCACTTGCAATTACATATTTTTATCACATCAAGTTTTTGAGTACCTTTTGTTTCTTCTTCTACCACTTTTGCGTATATATGCTCTGTAGTTGTATTAATTCAATATATAATTCAGTTCCGTATATAATGAGAATCCATACATATTATCCAACTAAAAATCAATTGGTAGTAACGGAGGAGTATTAATATAAAACGAGTTTAATTTCTAGATATAATTTAACTTATATGGGATTTTAACCCAATAATATATTATTATCAAACGTTGATTAAACATAAACTAGAATTCTAAAAATACAACAATTCAACATTCAATATTAAGTCGACAAATTTCATTGAAACCTAAACTTTTGTTTCTTCTTCTTCTTTTGCTTCTACTTTTGCTTCTGCATTTTCAGATTGTTTTCGTGTCTTGTAGGAGTACCAAGATGCCACAAAAATAAATATACAAAAGTTAATTGCGGCCACAACTGATAGATAACCGTAAAAACGATCCAACCTGCAATTTTCAATCTTATCTGCTATCCATCCCGGATGTTTATCGTCCTTGGTCACAACTCTAATGAGCCAGATTACGAAAACACTAAGCATAATTCCAGTACCAGTCACAAAGGCCGCTAGCGCTGCTGCATATCTCTTCACTGAAGAAGGTCCCTTGTGGCTAAAAAACCCCTCAATTCCTTCACTTGCTAATCCATCCATTGCACCAAACATGACAAACTGTGGAGTCAGCCAAAACACCGTCATTGGAATTGGATCCGCGGATACATTCGCTCTTATTACTCTTAGCCGTCTTTTTTTTCCACCAGCATTGCTGTAACACAACATAATACAGTTAAGCACATTCCTATACCAATTTTTGCTGCATCAGTTGATCTCTTTCTTTTTTTAATCCATATGGCTAGTGTTTTGTCGTAGAGTTTTCTAGCTAAAAAGCTTGCGATAGACTGCATTAATACGAAGACTTGAAGAGGCAAATTGTGAATGGCCCCGAGGTTAGCCTTCATTCCATTCCCTTGCTCTATAAAAAAGGTGTTGCCGATGGCTAGGACTATTCCGTACATGAAAAAGGTAAGCGACATGGGAATCATTTTTCTAAGATGCTTGACTTCGTCCACATGCTGCTTGCTGCAACTTCTTGGTCCAGATGATCTGCAGGTAATCTGTTAGTGCAGCTGTGTAACTGAACGCCCCTACCCAGAAAGCATATGAAAGAGAACAAAATATAGATAGAAAAAAAAGGGCGCAAGTATATATTGGATAAAGTGTATTTGATGTTATTAATACTGGATTAGGATCCCCTCCGTTACACATGTTTTCTGATTTCTTCCAATATACGCTCAACGACACAAATATTACATCTAGAGACGCAATAAAATTTGTTGCAAATTATTGTATTGATACTGTCGTTACAAGCAACATTTGTGTCGCTAGTATCGGGAGAAATTAGAAGATAAGCGTAACGGAGAAAATTCTAATCCATTAATACTACTATTAACCCAAACAAAAAAGAACTGGTAACAAATTTATATTCATCGGTCCACATTTTCAGTCTGTCGCTATATTATTTAATACTTGTACAAAATAAGTATCCTTTCATTATAATTTTTTCAAATCCCCATTAGCAATAAAAATATTTCTTTAGCGACAACACCATCTACACAATTATTAGCAACGAATAATGCATCTAATTTACAATATTAACACATGTTCATCATGCCATTCACAATAGCGACACAATATTCTTACAATGTCACATTAGATTATTCTCCTTGATATCTTTTGACTAATCAAATGAAAATATTCTTATTGTCTTCCACAGCAAATTAGAGGGGAGAGAATGGATAGAGGATTCAGTCCATTACAATTCCCATACAATTTTACCCAGTCCACATTTAACGACAAACTTATTACTATACTAGCAGTACAATAGCGACGGCTAATGTATTGTCACTAATTCTAATGGGAGAGATTATATGAAAAGCATAATGCAGGGGATCCAGGTCTGGAAAGTGTACCTTGGATCACTTTTGAAGCCAATTGGGGCTTGGACTCGGGTACTGGGACTTGAATCATTGTTGTTATCATGACCGGGACAATCAATCTTGAACATGAGATGAAAAACATGGGTAAGTGGGCTCCCAACTGGCTTTCTGGGGATGTAGAACAAAGTTGCAAGTAGTAGAGGTAGTATGCTGAGCCCCATTGTGATTGCAGACAATGCAAAAGTTTGCGACCATGTAGTTATATATGGAACTCCAAATGATGCCAAAAGAGTTGTTACAATCGTGATCACATACCATACTATCTTATCGCGCTTTCTTGGTTTCATTTCTTGTGTTATAACTTGTGCTTCCTGGCTGGATTTGGTTGATTTTTCTTCTTCATCTTGAGCCTCAAGAATTTCTCTAGTCGGTGAAAATCCTTCCAACGACAACTCATGACCAGATTTTCCGGCAGTTTACAAGTAGCAAGGCCACATAGAATGCGAATGTTAGTGTCTTTGGAGGACATATACCGTTTGTTTTAAAGCAGGGCATTTACCTCTTCACTAGAGAACTGGGGATATGAATACTTTAAAATTCCAAGCCCCTAATTAATCACGATAACAATTGCGCTGTCAATTTATTGTTTAGAAGACCCTAACATTATCATTTGATCTATGTAAGCCAAAACCAGAAATTGACTTGGCATGTAAAATCATCATAATTAGAAGCATGTAAAAATCTTAATTATTTGATGGGTATTTTCAGAGGATAGTTAGTTTTGGGAGACATGAAGGTTGAATTCTAAGTTTAGGATGAATAAAGTTATCTTAGAAGCATGTAATAGTGTTAATTATTTAAAGGCTATATTTGATCAATTAAGACTATTGAGTAATTATAAAAGTGTCGTTAAAAATGTGTATTCGTTTTGATTATATTATTTTAGCTAAATATCGGTAAATGTGTATTTATTATAATTTTATTTTTATTCTGACAATATCAACATTTATATATCAAGATGCATGTTTATAATGGATATGATCTAGGATGAAAATACTTACCAAGGAGTAAATGGCGGTGGAATAAACCAATATCCAGAAGTTCCCAGTCTTCGCGTCAATAAGAAATGACACAAAGATCTTAAGAAATTCAGCGGCTCCATCTTGTATATTTGTAACTAGAATTGCAGTAAATAGCTTTAACTTCCAAATATCAGTTAAAAATGTGATCAAGATTGAGAGAGCATAAGTTGCCATGATCTTGCTCACAAGCAAACCTGAAAAGAAAGAGAGAGAAAATAAAAAACACTTGGAATTAAATATTATGAGAAAACAAACCTGAAATATGAAGCATGGAATATTGAGGGGCCCCCCACACATACACGTATATATACGGGTCTCCATCCGTAACAACCGGTTGCAACAGATACTATTTCAATAACCAATTTTTTAACCGTTAATCATGATATCCAAGGGCTTAGATTAGACTCAATTGTTCCCCTGTCACTAGAAGGATTAGTGACAAGGAAACTCTTTCTGGCAGCAGAAAAAAGACCAAAATGTCCTCACTCTCAACCCTGCCGCTAGAAGGAGTAGCGGTAGGTTGGCCAATATTTCTTGCCAATCAAACAAATCGATGGTCTTACTCCATGTTGTATTAATTAATTAATTTCTCCTTCCTCAATCCTATAATCTTCAATTACAGTAAAATTAAAAACCCTTTTCTCCTCCAATGGCGATTCAGATCCATAAAAAAGTCTACCAAAAAAGGGAAGAAAAGAAAATAATTATATATACATGTTTGGTGTGTAGATCTGTGATTCTCTTCCTCCTCGGATGCTGGAAAGGCTTAGAGCTGGGTTTATGGAGGAAACCCATGTACAATCTCATATAAAGGAAGAGAAATTCAAAACCCTTCATTTAATTTCTATGATTTTTCTTCAAGAATCAGAGTAATCACGCCAGCAGATGAGCATGGTGACACAGCGCTTCATGATGTAAAATCTAGCTCTCTGTTCCATCACGAGACTAGCACACTTTCTTGTAAATGAACATCGTCTACTTTGACGGGATGATTTTGTTGTCGATGATGATGAATTTCTCCTCATTAGAGATGATGAAGTTGAAAAACTTCTAGATGGGCCTTCTTTTTTGGACAACTTCCATTTCTCATCTGAATAGATCTGTGATGGTTGTGATGTAGTAGTAGCAGCAGTAGAAGTAGTAGTTGTAGCCATTAGAAAGTACTTGAAGAAAACATCTAAGTAAATTTCTTTGGGGCTTTAATTTCTTTTTGGGAGAAAAGAGAGAGAAAACAATGGAGTAAGACCAATGATTTGTTTGATTCGCAAGAAATATTGGCCAACCTGCTGCTACTCCTTTTGGCGGCAGGGTTGAGAGAAAGTGAAGGCATTTTGGTCATTTCTCCTACCACCAGAAAAAATATCCCCGCCACTACTCCTTCTAGCGGTAGAGGAGAAATTGAGTCTAATCTAAGTACTTGAATATCATGATAAACGGTTAAAAAGTTAGTTGTTAGAATAGTATCTGTGACAACCGGTTGTCACGGATAGAAATCCTTTATATATATATATATATATATATATATATATATGAAAATTTTTAAAAACGGATCAAAAACGAACCGGTCTATAGCGACGGATAGAACCGTCGTTATAGCATTCACCGTCGCTATACATGGATATAGCGACGGTTCTGTCGCCATAGTGAACCGTAGTCATAGACCTATGACGATAGTTCATGCTATAGCGACGGTTCTGTCCGTCGCTATAGCCCGGTCCGTTTTTGGTCCGTCTCTGCTAGTTCGTTGGAGAGACAGGCTATATATATATATATATATATATAAACACTGAATATTGCTAAAAAGGTAAAAGAAAAAGGAAGAAAAAGATATGAAGATTGAGGCAAGAAATATAGCATATGTATAAACAAGGAAGATCACGTGCAAACCTACAAAAACACTATGAGATGTTAGTAGCTGCAAATGAGAAGAGGAAAATTACATAGTACAAAGTATATTTGTCTTTGTGGAACTGTAAAAACGTCTCGTATCTTTTCGGGTATTGACATGTAGAGTCTGCCCATCCTTGTGTTCCCATCTTCCTTTCTTACATCCATAGTGAAATAATTCAAAGAAAACTCAACTTTAAGCTCTCTGTTTACCTCCATACTGAACTACGTACTCTTTAAAACCCCATCGAGAAATTAGTCTGGATGCCGAAGTGGATGACGTGCAGCTAGTTTTCTATGATTGATCAATATTAAGTTACGTTTTCACTAGGGGTTGGAATGAGTTTGTGCGGGAAAATAAACTCAACTGGAAGGATAGAGTTATTTTCTCTAAGTGCGAGTTAATTACACATCGATGCATCAAATACGGTTTGCAAGTTTTGTATGATTGATTTAGCTTATAATTACAACAAAAAAGTTGAGGAAATCTGTGTTGATGTGGGAGAAAATGTAGTTTTTGGCGCAGAAGAATTTGAATTTGAGGAAGGGGTGCAGAATCCTGAATATGTACTGAATGGTGATGACATTGAGGGTGAAGAGAAGAATAACTTGGCAGACAAGGACTTGGTGGAATTTGAATCAGCTGATGCACAGAAGAATAAAGGTTTAAAGCTTTTTGGCGTTCAAATTATTTGAGAGGGTGTGCCTTTATTCTTTTCTTTTTTTTAACCGGTACGGTAGCTTAGCAGCAGCATTGCTAATTTAAAGTTTGAATATGCATCAGATAACTGTTCCCCGTTTCATTTCTGACTTTGGGGTTTATCTTAGGTAATACATTTCTTATCCTTTTTAGCGACATTTATCTGAATTCTCAAGAATAAGTTGGAAAGGTTTTCCCATTAGTGGGAAAGGTATTTGTGCTTAGTTTCTGTTCTTAAATATGGAATTTGCTAGTTTGCTGGATAGATGCACTTTTGTTCTGGGTGGACATCGAATAAAGGGCTAAATACACTTCTGTTATATAAAGTATTACTAAATTTATAATTTGGCCCCCAAAATAATTGAGCTTACAATTGCTACAATAAATTACCTAATTACATACAATGTCCACTCCAAAATTTTTTTCCGACGGAAATTGACCGAAATACTCCATGCATTTTCCAGCAACTCATTTGATTTTCTACGGTTTTGACCGTATTCATATATAGTTTGACTTCATTTAACAATAAAAATATTAAGTTTAAAGAATTATTTTTATAATAACTAATTTAAAGACTTAATAATGTAAAAAAAAAAAGAACTAAAAAAAATTACCACACAACCGCCGCCCCTTATTACCACCACTGTCCGCCATTGTTGCACCACCACTACCACCAACATCACCAACACCATTACCAACTCCTCCATCTTCATCATCAATCAAATACCCCTTCTTTCCTAAACTCCAATCTTATCTCGAACTTTAAAATCAGAACACAATCTTCAAAATTTTCACCTTCAAATAGATAGACCTGAGCACAAAATTGAAAGTAAAGTGAGTATCAACAAAAAATAAATAAATTTGAACTCACCTTTTTCATCTTCTCTCGTTGTGAAAATTGAACCCAGATTTGGATATTTTCTTCTTTCGTGTGTGAAAATTTTGGATGGTGGTAAGAATTGAAAGGGATTCCATAAAAGGTGAAGAAGAAAATTAGGGCTCATAAGGAGAAGGATAAAGATGAAGATGAAGAAGAAGATTTCTAAAACTTTTACCCCTTAGTTCGATAGGCGCTGTTCTAGATTAAGAATAGGATTTGATGACTGCCATGATTGAATCGAAGCAATGCAAATCTTTCTGTCACTGCAAATGAGTCCTCTAATGAATTCCTCCATAAGTACAAAATCGATTTTGTGGCTCATGATTCTCTCCCTTACGATATTCTAATGGAGCTGCAAATTATGTTTTACGATTTTTGTCAAATCAATCAGTAAAATTTAGTATATGATTTTGGATTATAATCAGTATGTGATTTTGAATTTGGATATGCTGTATTCGAGAAGGAGCTTGGAGTTAGCTATGTGAAGGAGTAGAGCTTGGAGTTACTGTGGAAAAATTAGGAAGCAAATGATTTAACTATATGGGATATTAATTAGTACTACTTTTTATTTTTTTTAATTTAATTTTTTTGTTAAACATTATTTGGTATAATTTTTAATTTTATATTTTTAAAGTCAACATGATTTGAGGTGAATTATATTTAGAAGTATTTTTAATTTAGGGTTAATTATATTTAGAAGTATTTTAATTTGAGGTTAATTATATTTAGAAGTATTTTAATTTTTTAATGCAGTCAAACCGTATCTGAATACGGTCAAACCGTATAAAACTAATCGGGTTGCCAACTTGGTCAGATATTTTGTCCAATTTCCATCGAAAAATGATTTTAGGGTAGACATTGTATGCAATTAGGTAGTTTATGTAGCAATTTGTAAGCCCAATTACCTTAGGGGCGGGTTAAATGCTTTTTTGGTCACTGTATTTTAGGTCAACTTACAAATGGATAACTGAACTTTTTTTTTTCTAACAGTCAACTCATTGTACTTTACTTTTCTAACAAACCATTAGAAAAACTGTCTTGACTGTTAAGTTTTTTAACAGCAAATTGACATGGCAATGTCATGTAAGCACATAATCCTAGCTGTAAGCTTTTTTTAACACGTCAGCTTTAACCCGCCCAATAAGACCCACCCACCCATAAATACCCAATCCATAACCCACAATCTAACTAAAACCCCACCCTCTCTTCTTCATCAGTCGGTTGAGACTCAATTCAACAGAGAAAAATCCATCTACCAAAACAATAGAAAGTGATTGAAATTGCAACAACCATGGCAGCACGCAACTATATATCTCTATAATCTCCTCTTCTTTTTCTTCTTTTTTTCGAGCGAAATCGTTGTTAGTGGCTTTTATTATGATTGTCAAAATCAAACATAAGGGTTTTTAGCAATAATCAATCTACCCAAACTTGACAAACAAGGAGTATTTTAATTTCTTCCCCAAGTTGAAGCCCAATTTCTCATAAGCATGCAAGGAAAATGACATGATCAAATGCCAAAAACTGCTCTGTTAGATAGAACTCTAAAACTACACCAAAAAAATGAAAAGAAGAAGAAGATGAAGAAAAAGAGGAAGAGTACCTCAAATCGGGCAACGATTTTTTCAATTTCAAGAGAACTTTTTCTATTTCGATCTTGTTTGTTAGGTATTCTAGTGATTTATAGGTTGACTATCCCTTCTTGGTTATCGATTGCTAGTGTTTTTAGTATTTGGGTTTCTTGCACTAAATTGAATGAGGAAGATGATGAATAGTGATGATGGTGCTAGGTTAGAGAGAGAAAGAGATAGAAAAATCTTCTTGTTATAATCTGTATTGACCAATTTATAGTTGATCTGCTACTTTATTATTGGTTGTGATTTTTAATTCATCACTCGTGTTGGTGGCAGTAGCGTGGTACGTAGCGACGGTGGAAGGGTGGTAACGGCGGTGGTAGTGGAAGAGAAGAATATTGAAGGTCAAGATGAGTTTGTTTAATTTGTTTAAGTATAATATATTAATAAATTATTAATAAATACCATAATATTTGCTTTCAATAATTAATAAATTCTTTGCCTAACATATATAAACATTTATGTAAATAAAAATTTATTTTGAAAAGATTTTTAATTTTAAAATATTTTTTAATTTTATAATTTTTATAATTTCCTTAATTATATTCGTTATTAATTATATAAAAAAATCATTTGCTATTAATTACAAAAATAACTAAGTAAACTCTTTTTATTTTTTAATTTCTTCCATGTATTTTTTGCTAAATTTTCTGATTTTATTATAATTTTCTTTCATTTTCCCCTAAATTTATTTCATATTCCCCTTAATTTTAATTAGCATATTTTTAGTTTTTATGTTTTATAAATGGCTTAATTATAAATAAAAATTCATTTGATATTAATTACAAAAATAATTAAATATATATTTCATTTATTTTCTTGTGTTTTTGGCTAATTTTTTAAATTTATATTATACTTTAAAATATTTTTTCATTTTCTTCATAAACTTTTTTCTCTAGATCCACGTAATCACGGCCACATCGAATTATCATTGCCACATCAGTTTTTTTTACAACTCAGCAGCTTATGTATCTATTTCCGTTTTTTTTTGTACTTTACTTTTCTAACGGTTTGTTAGAAAAGTAAAGTACAGTGAGTTGGCTGTAAAAAAAAAGTTCAGTTATCTATTTGTAAGTTGACCTAAAGTACAGTGACGAAAAAAATATTTAACCCTCTTAGGGGTCGAATTATAAATTTGGTAATACTTGATGCAACAGATGTGCATTTAACCCTTGAATAAAATTGGGTATCAGGGAGAAACATCAAATACCTTGCAGTATGATTCTAGAAACTACCATGTTTTTTCATATGTTATGATGTAGGACCGGAGTTGTTATATCATAGCGAACAACATATTTGGAGGAAGACTTGAAAATATAATAAAGTTGAGTTGATAAAAGAAGGTTTAAGGGAGATATCTTAAAAGAAACCTAAGTTGTACTCCCTTCGTTTTAAATTATAAGATTATTATTGATTTTTGAAAGTCAATCTAAAAATAAATTTCAAACTCAAAAATGAAGATGACATCCATTAAAAATTACAGAAACAATAAAGTTTTATGATGAGTAATACTTTTTTGATACTAGTTTACAATATTTATTATTGTATTTAATTAAAGTATTAAAGGCAATTTATGGTCCAATTCTATGTTTAAAATTAGTGTCTTAAATTGATTTTAAAAAAGTCACAAAAAATAATAAATCTTAATAATATCAAACGGAACTGAGAATATTATATTTTAGTTTTATGTAATGAAATTTATCTAGACTTTTCAAAAAAATTTACTGAAAGGAGAAAAAAGAGGCCGCTCAAAAGTGAAGATATTAGAGAATGTATTTTTTTTTCTTTCTAATTCAACCCATTATTTATAACCCATGTAAGAGATAGGTTTATAATGTTTCCGAATGTTTGAGATGTACTTTTGTTTATTTATTTATTTATGAAAATTTACATACTTCTCATATTTTTATATTATATTGCATCCTTATTGTTGGATTATACAAATTCTTTAGATAAAGATAACTTTCAATCTTATGAGACATGGGTTATTTGTATGTGCACAAACATACAAGAAAATAGTAGTTTAAGTACATACCATTGAAATTATTGGATAAAAATGTTTATTTAGATGTTTTTACAGTATATTTGTTCACTATTTAAGTACATGAGAAATAATTTTGATATGATGGTCATTTGCAAATTGCCACTGGCTGGGTTCGGACTTGGGGACAAAGTGCCAACTCGTTTTACATTTCCATATAAGGTTGTGACAATAAAAATTAAGCATCTTTAATTTTATTATAAAGGCAAGTTTGAACTTATCAATTTCTGCAGGGTGCTTCGTTAACTTCAGTTCATTTTTATTTCCTACCCAAACTTTTGTTTGTGAGCTACATGCTGTTTAGTTAAGAATAGTATAAATAACTTCGGCAAATTATATGGAGAGCGATGACTTATTATAATGAAGGTTGACTTTAGAGAGCTACTGGGGGGGGGGGGACTCTTCTATATATGTATATATATATATATATATATAGTATATATCTATATATAAATGGTGGTGGCATGATTGTTGGGACGATCGCAGTGCCAATCAAAATTGATCAACATCGTTCTAGCCTTTATTAGTCTATACTACTGGCATCAAGTGGAAAATTAATTAATTATCCTATGCTTAATGAAATTTTAATTCTATATTATTTTGTTTGGGAGGGGGACGGGAACACTCAATGTAGCTGAATTAAGTTATTGCTTTCATTGCCCCTGGAAGTAGTTGTAAGGAGTTACAGTGAGTTTGGGGTAAATTTGTATATTTGGGAAGGAGGATAAGAGGGCGAGTAAAATTAAGTTAGTACGGGTTTTTTTATAATAATAATGGAGTATAATAATAATTATATAATGTAATAAATAATTACATTTAAAATTTTCTTTTCCCCCCCTAAAAGATATAGAGTCTACAAACACGCTAGAAATAATGGACGCTATCTAGGAGTAATTTGTTAGAAATAAAGTAATGGGAATTTGGAAAGTTTAGAAAATGGAAAAAGGCAACGATAATTTGGAAAGGGTGCAACCAAAGCAAATGGTAAGACACACAAGGATATCTAAAAGACTATAAGTCTTTTCATTAGCAAACCTTACTTTGTGCATATATATATCATATTAATAGTTAATAAAGGTTGTAGTTAAGTAGTGAGTAGAGCAATTCTCACCTGAAAGTGTAAAAACTCGCACCCGAGTGGTTTGAGAGATATTCAATATTGAAATTATGGATGGACCCACTTAAAATACAAACATGTATTACTCAATATACATTTTTGTTAATATAACTATTTTTGTTTTATCTATCATGCCGGAGTGGTTTGAATGAAGATTATCAAAATGAATTGTGGGATGACCACTTGAGAATATACAAGAGTTTATAAAATGTATAACATTTTTGTTGGATATACATTTTGTTTTATCTTCATTTCACCAGACACGTTATTCTAACACGAAACTCTAACCAACTGAGCTGGGCATGATATTAACAGGTAAGAAGAAGAGAAAATTTCAAAAGCAAATGAATCATACGCACAATCATATATGTGTTATTGTTATATGCTATGCCAGATAAGTTCTTTTACCCTACTTAAAGTTTCTAAGTACTCATGTAACCTCATGCTTTCTATCTCGTATTGTCTGAAAAATTTACGACCTATTATGAATATGTATAATATGTGAATAACTATGTAATATATTGATGTGAACTAGCTGTCCTTTAAATCTTAGTTGTATCTCAGTAAGTCTATGAGAGTTATAAGGCCCAAAGCACATGTATGATTGAAATGATATTTATGAATTTTCTAGTGACATATATCTACTTGGCAAACTAAATGTGTTATTACTGAGATTCATCGCTGAATGATAAAGGAAATAGTTTTTGAAACTTCCATACACATGTGGCCTCACCTAATTGGCCATCCACATTCTTATATCTCGCGATGGTAATGGTGGATGTAAACAACATGCATCTGTGTTAATTGTTATCCTGGGCACACACGAAGGTCTTGGGGCACATAAATCAAGTGTGGAATGAAATTTCATTTAACCATTATAATATTTTTTTAAGTGAATTACTAAGAGTATAAAGCAATAGTGCAACTAGGTAGCAGTTTGTTTGATTATGGTACATGTTTTTGGTTACTTATATGCTAAATGTTTAACCATTTCATGACTTCCTTGCTTAGTTGCGGTATATTTTCTATAATTGGTGGAACAGTCCTTTATTTTGGGATTGTGATGCAACATATTCTCCCTGCATATCACAGCTTGTTGATGTTCCCTGTAATAAATTCATGTCTCTAGATAGAAACTTGAAATAGTTTAGGTCATGATAAAAAAAAAAAAATTTCAAAATTAGATAATACAATATAATATGATGAACAAAAGGGTGTATTTGTTAAATTAAATTTAACATCTGTAACTCTCTTAATTCTATTGTCCTATATAGTTGTCCCAAAAATTGGATGGAATATGATAGAACTCTCCTAATTTTGTTTATGTTTTAGCCGTTATCTGTTTTCACGTCTCTGCTCACCATAATAGAAGTCAGAAAACAGAAAACAAAAAACAAAGTTATATTTTCCCACCTTGTCAAGAAATATTTTTCCTCACTTAACATTAGGAGAAACCCAATGTCCAATATCAATATCTAGTAGTATAAAAATTAAGATTGAGGGTTCTCAGAAGAGCCAATATTTTGAACTCTAAGTAGAGGAACAAAATTTATAATAGGATGGAATGCTTTATATCTCTACAAAGTCTCTAAATAAATCGATTTAAAGTTTTAAAAAGATTAAACGTCCTGAAATCGATGATCGATCATATTGAGACAATGAAATGAAAGAGATATTTGGAATATCCTCCTAACCTTACATCCAATGTATTCCTCGGGTAAGACATTATTTAATGTCATGGGTGACTCTTGATGCTGAGGGATTGCTTCTAGAGGCAAAGAACATTGGCGATTACAATTAATGTTGACACTCATGCACTCCCTGCAGTTAGGATTCATGCGAAAAGCCAATGAGTTTTAAGTTTGCCATCAGACTCTCCATGAAGAAAAAAAAACTCACTGCTGAAGACAAGGTGGAGAGAAGAACATTTATTACAATTTCTGCATAGACCTCGAGTATTACTCCCTTGCTAGCAAGCGAATATCGAGATCGTAAGTGTATCAAAAATATTATCTAATATTCGTGAATATCATGGTCTTCTAAGTGGCCTGCAACCAAAATAATGAGCTTTTACTGAAAAAAAACAAATCCACCAATATCGGGCCCTCGACACAGGTTCTATCTCACATTCCCTAAAGCGAAATGAACATGGAATATCCTCTTTTGAAAAACTTAAAGAAAATGTATGGTCGTGGTCGTAGGTGTGGAATAGAAGGTCATTGGTCACGGTACTATTTGGTTTTCGGTACTGCCGTAAACTATTTGGTAGATTTGTACCATAGCTTTGCATTTAAAAAAAAAAATGAGAAAAGGGGAATTGAAACAAACTTTGTTAATCATAATGATCTTGAAGATGCCATGATATGACTCATTAATGAACTCTTGAAAGATCACCATGACTGATTTCATTAAATGATCATAGAATATTCTCATGAATCTATCCTTAGACTTAAAGTATTTTCCCAAATGGAAATGGACCGTATCTCAAGTAATTTATTGGTTTCTCTTTCATTTAAGTTATTATGACTTATAATATCGCCCTTTTGGTTGTGATAGGGGTGTTCATTTATATTGCATGATACTAATAAGTTTTGAATTTCTGCTTTCTACAATATATGGAATATGTATGGAGGATCCTACTGATAATTAGAGGCTCTGGAAGGACAAGAGCATTTATCAGTATTTTGGATATGATTTATGTTAAAATTATGCACTCAATAGACCAATGGTCAAGTAACCAGATACAGGTTCATTGAATCTTAATTAAAAGGCTCTGGCAAGAGCGATTATTCAGCAAAACTTAATCAAGGCTCTGGAAAGAGCGATTATCATTGAAGAACTCTGAAAGGGTATGATGTTAATAATGTTGATCACAAATGATGCAGACAAACCTTTGTATTAATGATGCGTTGTATGTCTACTGAGTCAAGCAGAAATTTACTTTAGCTTAAAAAAGGGGATATCCGTTTAATAATGGTTGTGCAAGTGGTTGAGAAACTAATAATGAAAGCATGTGGAACGAAATTTTTACTTATATAATTACTTCAATAGTATGGGTCCAGAAGCTCATCCTGGAAACACTGTCTAGGTTCTCTTCTGGAGTCGATAAATTAATACTGCAATGAGAAACTAATTGAAACAAATGTTGTACAATACAATAGAAGTGTTTGGTCAGAATCCAAAGTTTTTTAAGCGTTGGCATGGATTCGTTAGTGGTCATCCAGGGATTCAATTATGATGCGGGAAGGTTATTGAAAGAAACTCCCATAAACATCACTTAAAGAACCAGAAGATTCTTTTTACCTACTGAATAGCCATTGTAGTTGCATGTTTCTTAAACTCTTCCCATTATTAGGGGGAGGAAAAGTCGTTGCCTGAAAGGCACGTACGTGTTGCGGTGTTGCAGCACGAAATTGGGATTTTGTAACCCCTTGACAGCTGGGCTAGAATTGGGTTTTTATAGAAAGGAGTCGATCCAGCGCCAACTTTTGAAAACGAATAAATGCAGGTGCTGATTGAGTTTTAAAATTGGGTAGAAGCGAAACCCACAATAATTGAGGGACAGAAGGTAAACTTGAAATCTGGTGATCCCTGAGTTCGCAAAAGGGCTTAGTTGGAATCTGGAGGATGAGGACTAATCATCGAATGGATGAAGAACAAAAAACCAGAGAAGGATTGGAGGAATTTGTAAGAAGATGCTCCGAACAAAAAAAAACAAGGGGAAGAGAGAAATTTTTGAAGTTGTATCAAGAGAAGCGGCTGCTAGAGAGTGAATAGAACCAAATACATTGTGAAGACAAAACCTCGACACTCACAGGTCGGAGAGATACGCTAGGAAGCAGCGATGGGGCGAACGAAGAATGGCCGGATATATGAAGAACCACCACCTTCAAGAACGAAAATGGCGTGAGCGAAATGGGAAAACGAAGTGATCAAAGAAGTACTGGGAGACTACCGTGTGGAAAGAAGATGGAAAGTTTGAGAAATGTGGGAAGGTGGAAGCAGGGAGCCGCGAAAGAGAGGAAGATTGAGGTTGACGATCCTGAATTAGTGTTTGAGGAATAGCAGGAAGATTGATGCAAGATAGATGAAAAATGGGCGCGGAAGGGGTAAGGAGGGAGCTGAATAATGGAAGGGGAGATTGGTGTAGAGAAGGTGATGAATTGGGCTTAAGAAAGCAGCCTGCCATCTTCATGCGGCGGGTGTTGATTGAAATTTAGGGGAATTAATTATGGCTGGGGCAAATGGGGCATTTATATACTGAATTAGGAGGTTGTCAGAGGGTTTTAGTTTTAACTTCGAGAGTTTTCTGGCGGTTGGGACTTGGAGGATTGGAAGCAAGGGTCGGGATTATTCACACCATTCGGACTGACTTACATGTGAACTATTCGAGGTCTTTTGGAGCACTCCTTCTATTTCAAAAAATTAACGATAGTAATTTTATTTTTAAAATCAAACCAAAGGTATTATGAAAATTCAAATTAATATGAATTTATTATAATTTATTCGTCAGTTCCTTTTCTCATTATAATAATACTCAATTTTAGAAGAATTTTTTTTCTCCCCATAATATAAAGACGGTTTAATATATATATTTAGAAGGAAAAAACACTAATGATTTTTTTACTGGGCTTCTTAAAAAGTGGAGTAATTGAGAGCGAGAGCGCGGAGGAGGAGGCATTAATTTATCTGAATGTCTGGGGTAGTGTAATGAGAAATTTGTTAATGCACAATTAATTACCAATAACATTAAAAATTAGATGGAATTCTTTTTTACATATGTTGTGATTATGTCTAAAACGTCATACATAGATGAAAATGATGGTGATAATAATAATCCCAAAAAATATTAATCACCAAAATTTTTATTATTTCTAAAATGTTATATAAGATATATAACCCCCCATGATTCCAATATATGAAGTTTCAAATATATGGGGAGGATCGTTGTTTGAATTTCAAAAGTCAACTATGTATGTCTACATTTTAGATACGTGATGAGAGTAGAGAGTACTTTTTAGTACTATGGTTTGTATTGATGTTTATGGTTAGTCACAAAAATTTTAAACCCGAATTTAGAGAGATAGATAGATCTTGACAGGAGAGATTTATAGTTCCTCTGTTTTTAGTGCCTGGCCTTATTGATCGGGTTTATATGACACAATTTTTAATTGGTTTTTATAACTAGGACTTGACAATATAGAGCCCGAAAATTCATTAGGATAAGTTTGTATTATAAATGTTATAATATAAGTATATATATACTTTTTAGATAATCTACACTCCCACCCACTTATTAACAAATTACTCGATATGAACCTTGATTTCTCATGATGATTTCAATTTATTTCACTCACCTTTTATTAATAAAGGTTAGCTCATTTATCCATTTCATATGCCACTTTAGGTGAGCCTCAGGACGAAGATGAGAACGTCGAGAAATAAGGGGAATTTGTACTATTGTCGGGCTGAGGGTCAGAAAAAGAGAGGACCCTATACCCTCTTGCGTTTGTCCATTGTTTTTGTAATAGATTACACATTAGAGAACGCTTTTTATTAGATGATTTTTCTAAAAACTAATACTCTAAAAAAATCTTACATACTCAGTTTTTAAAATGAGATGAATATTAAGTCAATTTGATAACGCTTGTTTGACATTAATTTTAAAATATGCAAAAGTCTCAAAAAAAATAAAGGTAAAGAATAAGATATTCAATTTTTTTAAAAAATAAAAATAATAAATCACGCAATATATAATGGAAGTATATGTCTGAATTGGTACAACCAAATTTCTTTTCCATGTATATTAAAAAAATAAACAAAATAATAGTTAGTTAGGAGTTTTTTGCCCACCTCCCACGAATCATAAATAACTCGGGAGTAACTATATCATTCGGGAAAACAATAGTTCTAATGTAATTTATTTCATAATAGTACGTAAAAATCCACAACTTTTCAAGGGGTGATTAAGCATATCATAACAGTATCTCTTCAATAAATGAAATTCTTACTCTTTAAATTTTATATTAATTATTGTATGAAACTGTAAATTTTTTTTTTGCTTTGTTTAGGCTTACACAAAATTTTAATATCTCTATTTTTTGACTAATTTTAATTACCCTTAACATTTAAAAGGGAGGACAGTTATTCTTGCGCCTAGTCATGAGAGAAGACTTGTCCTGGATGATATTGATAACCTACAATATTTCATATCCCATTCTAGTTTAGTTTCTCACATAAAATTTCATATTCCAAAAACCCCTAATTTAGGGGCTAGGAGGTGTGAAAGCTGTAAGTTTCTTCCACTGATGTGGTTACATTTCCCGCCCAGTCTATATACAAATCGTTTTTGAGCGATTTTAATCATTCTCCAATTTTCGAAAATTAAAAGATAATTAGATTTGTTGTTAGTGTAATAAAATTCTTTTTATTTCACGTTTGTTCTATACACTCTCCGGTAATTCGGCAATCTTTAGACTCCGACTTTAAATCGGGTAGGAATCCGAGTTTAAGGTGTAGGACCTTCACAAGGGGAGGGTGGGGGAGCTCTTCCTACATATCGTTTTTCTCCATTCACAAGACTCAAACTCAGTGATACATTCCCATCAAGCCCAACAAATCGTTAGTTAAGCCTTCCATGAGCCCATCAAATCGTTGATGTTGTAATTGCAGTAGTAAAAATTCTAACATGTACATCCTCCATGTTGATTAAATTAGTTACATTAGGTTGACCACCATAATCCGCTCAATATCCTTTATATAATCCAACTTACTTACAAACTTGGCTTAGATTATTCAATCCATTTACACAGTAAATTTATATAAAACACAAATACTTATGGCCGCTCAGATACTGGCCCACACTTGCCCATTTATCGTGATAGTTTAGTTTTTGTACTCATCAAAAGTATTTCACATTATTAAATTGAGTACTATTTGGTTAAACTGGCAAAAAAAGAATCAATTTTGTTACCTTATTATAAAATACTGAAGTGAAAAAACAAATTACAATTTTGATTGCAAAAAAATAGGTTATAGAACATGTGTTAGTAAAATTTACTTGTA